>JAHLJT010009355.1:140691156-140712202 GCA_031308135.1 Acheta domesticus | reverse complement strand
GGAGGGAAAGGACGCGCTCGTTCCGTGGTCCGTTGTTTGAGTACCGCTCCGGCATTCGCCTGCCGTATGATCGGAAAAACAAAAAACCATAATAAAACTACCGATCAGTAGAGCCGGCCAGATTCTCCCTCCAGACTACGACTGAATCGACTTAGCTCCAAGCTAGAGTCGAAACTCCTGCCCCCCATCGGGAGTGGAACCCCAGGACCTCCCGTCAGAGACACTTCATGAATTAGTTGATGCTCTGAGGTACCTCTCCCGGTTTGTTTTTGGCGAACTCGCGTGCAGTTGTTTGTCCGCTTAAGATCTCGTCATTTCCCACGACGGATGACACTGTGCTTCGTAGACGCGACGCACAAGAAGAGCGGCAGGGTTCCCCCTGCCGCCCCTCGTTAACTTTCATGGGAATCGCAGACATGCGAACGGTTTTATTCCCCGCGCGGCCGCGGCGGCGCGGTGGGTCTGGGCGTGCGTACGTGCGCGCGGACTGCCAAGGGCAGCGCGAGCATTGTCAAATTTTCACAGCAACATGAATATAGTTGAAGAAGAGAAAAACTGCTAGGCTCGCAACAGGTAATTTATCGTGGTGACAGACCGTGGACGTAACCACTTATGAACATTAAACCTCATTCCCGAGAAGGTCTGCCGTTTCATTAAATGTAGATCGAAATCTCATTGTTTAAGGAATTTTCGCTTTTTTGTTATCTCAAGTGTAGTATCATTTTCTTGGGGGACTGTGTCAAGCTGATTCTACAAAGTTTAGAAACGTATTATAAATTCTAGGGAAACAGAAGATCTGCGCTATTCTTGGACATACAATGTACTGCGAGCAAAGTGTACATTTATACTAATTATACAATGTTCCATTATTTAATGAAGTATATTCCATATCAATGTTCAATTCAATCCAGTCCAATATCAGTTCAGCGTTCCCAATATTCATAAAAGTTCCAGACTTTGTGAGATGGTATAAACGCTAAATTTGGTTTGACAAAAATGGAGACACTTTCTGAACATCCGCACATGAACATTTTCAAACTACTGACACTAATATGGATTTATGATACGAGTAATAAAAGTGACCTTTTATTTGCGAGTGGGAACGTTGTGACAACGGAGGATATAGACCTCTGTCGCAGTTTCTACGAGCAAAATCATAACACTTTACCATATGTGTAATGTACCAATTTTAGACAGCTTACTGGGATTCATTTTATTTTATTCAAGATACAAATGAATTTATATACATTAAGGTCAATCGAGGTGATGCGGTCTTGACGAAAGTATTATGTATTCTTTGTGCATTGCCAGATAGCAACCCTTGTTGCATCGTTTTACTTCTAATATAGTGCTATAAGTTTCGACTTTTATCAACGCCATGTATGTCCGGAAGGAACCGCTTCTTCAGTGGCTGTATAAAAACATATTTTAATAATATATTTTTGGATTGTACCTTCTAACCACAGGATGCGTGGAAATCATACTCTCGTCATGTTTGCTTATATTAATCTCAATTATGACCGGAGTTCGAAGAAAGTTTAAGTAAATTGACTTCTTACAAATGCTATCATTAAAGGATGAAATTAATCACTGCGCTGTACTTGCCGTGTTTGCTTTTATAAAATATGACCCGACCATCATCAAATAGTATCTCTCAGCTTATTTGAGTCTTGAAACATAACAGGCTATATGAACATTGCCATAAGCGTGATCAATTTCTCATACAAGAATTATTAAATAGAAAAAACTGTTAATGGATACAATATCAAACATTAATATGCAAATAGACATAAAGGAGAAATCTCTTGTTATAATCAAAATTGCGAAACCCCAGACACGAAGAACTGTAATGAAGAACCACAGATACATACACCTTGTAAACTAAGCGGAAGTGAATGTCGTCTTTTCAAAGTACCTTGGGATAAAATCAGAAACCAATGACGTCGCAACGCAGAGAGCGGGACAAGCACTATAAAATAAGCACGACAACCAAGCAGATATGAAAAACAGATTTTCTTAAAATAAAGTCTGAATGATCCTAGATAAAGAGGCATACCGCGAAGCAAGTGGACTTTGAAACATTTGCAGCGTGCCTTTGTTCGCAAAGCAGCGGCCGCGTGAGCCCTCCGCCGGCGGGCAGCGGAGCAAGGGCCGTCGCAGGCCTTCGCTTGTGTAAACCAGCCCCTCCTCCGCCAACAAAACGCACTCCGCGTCGCGGCATTTTTCCGTCGCGGCGCGCCGACGAAATGACAGAGTCCGGGTCGCAGTCGGCCGGCCGTCGCCGCGATTCGCGTGAACGCACGCGAATAAAGCCTTTTACGAGGCGCGCCGCTTGCACCCGACCAGCCCACGCAAGTCCCTCTCGTCGTGTCCTTGCGCCGACCCCGTGATATATATGTGCATTCCGCTGTCTGGTATGGCAATGTCACTGGACCCTCCCCCCTTGATCGTCATGACACCGCGCCCCGCACCTTCGCCTGCACAGACGTCTCACACATTATTCTCATGCATGCTGCCCACGCAAGTGCCTCTCGTGGTGCAATCGTGGTGTCCTTGCGCCAGACCCCAGATACATATGTGCCTTCCGCCGTCGTTGGTATGGCAATGGCACTGGCCTGGCACCCTCACCCCCTTTTCGTCATGACACCCGCGCCGCCCTTCGCCTGCACAGAAACTGGACGTCTCTGCACTGTCTCGCGCACAACGGCCCACGCAAGTGCCTCTCGTGGTGCACTCGTAGTGTCCTTGCGCCGACCCCGTGACATATACGGCCATTCCGCCGTCGTTGGTATGGCAATGGCACTGGTATTCTCACCCCCTTTTCGTCATGAAAACCGCACCCCCCCCTTCGCCTGCACAGACGTCCTCTTACTATCTCCCGGAAACCGCCCATGCGCGTCCCCCTAGCGCTGACTTGTGTGACCTTGCGCCAATCCCCTGACATGTATGTGCCGTTCCACCTCATTTTGCTGTCCGCCCCCTTCCAGTTCACCGCCCCGCCCCGTCATGACACTCTGCGCCGCCTCTTCGCTCGCATAGACACCGTTTGGACGTCCTCGCACTATCTCGCACAAACCGCCCAAGCGTCGTCCCACTCGCCTCTATATTCTTGATGTCCTTAGCGTTGACCCCGTGTCGTATAGTGTGCCATTCCGCCGCCAATGGCACCCCCACCCCCTTTACCGCCTCCCTCTTCGCTCCCGACGTGACCTCTGTGCCACCCCTTCGCCCCGCACAGACGTCATCGCTCTAAGCCCACGCGTCGTCCAACTCCCGCTGTCCGCCTGATGTCCTTGCGCCGACCCCCGCGACATGTAGATGCCATATGTCAATCCCGCCGTCAATGGGAACGGCAGAGGTGGCGAATGCATCAACTGATGTCACTGCAGTGCCTCTGGCCGAGAGTCCAAGGTTCGAGTCCCAACGGTGGGAGGATTTTCGCATGACGCGTTCCGCCGTTATTTCTCTGCCAACACCGCCATTTCTGCTTCATAACACTGGGCCTCCCCAGACTCCCCTCATGCTGCCCGTTGCTCCCACAACATAACACCGTCTCAAGGCATTCTAAGCCGCCTTTACACTGCACGGATCCTGTTAATACTCGTACATATTCTTTATTCCCTTTCCTATTCCTTTAATAAATTCCTTCATTACTTTTTTTCTTTCATAAGAAAAGAGACAGATTTACTCATGGACAAGAAACATATATATATAAAAATAGCCAAAAAATATCTCCAGAAAATTGCGTTATGTTTGATTTATTAGTGCGTGGCTTTGATTCGGAGAAAGATAACACTGTATGTAAAACATTATCTTTTCACATTGTTTTCTATTATCATAAAATTGTCACGCATAGATAGACTAAAAGCTTAATTAGCAATGTTATTGTATGGCGAAATGATAATTTGTATTCGTCACTGATTAGTTAATAACTGAGCCATTATAAAGGGTAGGTTCTACAACTGGTATCAAAGAGCACGTTTACCAGGCATATCAGCAAGATTACCGTTAAAAATGTACACAGAAATTTAAATCTGTTTAATGGCCTCCAAAACTAAGGAGGAATTCAATAATCTCTATATGGAATCTGGAAATCAAATATAATTGTGGAAAATCAGAGCATATCAAGGTTGCTCATTCGAATCAATATTAACTGAAAATCTTGAGGAAGATAATGAATTTTATTTGAATTGTTCTTTGACAATTGATGGCAACAATACTTTAAAATACTTTGAAATCTAATAGTTTCTTGTTATTATCAGTACGTAAGTATCTAATAGTTAAATTACAAATCAATCTCTTCATCTCTTAGGTTACTTCACTGTCACGTTATGTTTCTTTTATTATCTATTCAGTATATACATTTACATATACTCTACGTAATCCAATGCAGAGTAATTTGGTGGTTGAAACAATGTTGTCGTGCCGACTAATGTATTTTCCCATTACTGAGAGGTACTGAAAGGTTTAACAAAACCCTTTTTTCTCCCTAAACAAAAGATTCCAGCTGCTGCAATTGAATGTAATGCATCCTTCGCTCTCTCTGCGTTAATGCTAAGTCACTCGCTCAAGCTTTCTTCTCATTGATCTTTAGACCTCATCCTTCCCGACTGAACAAAGCGAAATTCCCATTTCCGGATATCGTGAACAGAAAAGTGAAGCGTATATAGAGATCAACACAAGACATGTTTATTGAGAAATAAACTAATATTTGTATAATCTACTTGTTACCTATTTTATTTTTCAAAGATTCCAGGTAATGTTTGTGAGATTAAGAACAGAATGAGAATGAGTACATTGTTCAGCGAGTAGACCCACAGGAAATTCCTCAAATAAAAATATATTATTGTCTCAAAGTTGCAAACAAGATCAACACTTTTACCAAATTATACCTGTCTTTTCGAGTCAACATACACAAAATATAGTCATCCCGTTTTACTCTTTAAATAAAATTCAGAACCCACACTCTGCATAGACCTTGTGCAATAGACCGACTCTCCTTTACGGAAGGATTGCTAGTAACGAATAAAAATGAGATGCTTGAGAGTATTGAGAATTTTTCCACTCTTCCGCGCCACTTCCTATCCAAACCCTGTTGTTTCGAGTCCTCTTCACCCCTTAAATCCATCGAGTTCTCATAACTCTTCTCTGTAATTTAAGCCACTTTGTGATTTCAAAGCAATCCGAGGCGGGCCTTTGAATGGTAGGAAAACAATTGCATGATTCATTGATTTTTTTTAGTGTTTCTGAGCGCGACAACTGATACAGTCTTTAGTACCGTAAGTGTTATTTAATCACAAGAGATCCTTCGTCCGCTGGATGATCAGAGCCGGCGCCGACCTACTCGTTGGCTTGCTGTGTTTTTCCCATCCAGGTATTCCCCACCAGCAGGGCACCGCCCTGGTGGAGTATACCCAACTAGGGTGAGGTATATGTGGTAGTGTAGTGCATGTAAGTGTACGTGTTAGTGTAAGTAAGGGGTGAAGATAGGACAAGGGTGAGAAATGACAGATCGCCTCCACAGTCTTTTTGTTAGGGCAGTACTGCTCCGGTATTCGTCTGGTGTTGATTAGAGAAACCATGGAAAACTTATTATCATTTCTTATCAAGACAGCGACTGCATTCGACATAGCTAATTAGCTGGTGTCGAAAATCTTGCTACCAGTGGGATTCGAAACCTAGAACCTCCCGTTTAAAGGCTCTGCAGTGATATCAGTTCATAGCCTAAGCCACTTCAGACGTTCAATTATAGGACATGTATTATTATTTCAGCATTGATCAGAGACAAACGGTTTCGTCATAGAACATTTACTGAGAGATATAAAAGGTATTCGGAATCATGCATTCAAAATAGCAAGTTTTGGCATTTCCTAACAATTTTGCTTTGATTGAAACACTTCAATCAAATAATCATTGTGGCAATATTATTCAAATTCCTAACAAATATGCAAAGGTCTAGCTCTGATTGTTGTGATATGTACTCAAAGAAATCGATCAGAATGTTTTATCCCTTTCCTTTGAATAAATATATGACCGTAAAATAGAACAATCTGCCCCATCGTACCGTGAGGAATCTTCCAACTTTCTGTTGTTAAAAAAGCTCCATCGTTTCTCTCAACTCTTGATTCCAGTTTTGACGACCTGCAATTTGGGAGACAAAGTAAGATTATGATACTTGTTTCTTGAACACAATTACTGAAAACTTGCTGAGACTTTTTATCATGATTTCCAAGAACTGAAATCTTCCAAATTTCAGCCGACAATTTTTCCTCGCCAATTGCTAAATTACTTTGTTCTGTGGAATTTCGTTGGAACATGGAGAGAATTCCACGTAAGTAGCCAGTAATGACTGTGGTGATGGTTGCGGTGATAATGACCTTACTAGTGAAGTTTGTTCTAAATATTCCATGTATGAATCATTATTATGTATGTATTTCTGTGACTGAAAGTTTGGTGAGATTTTCGTTTATTTTTTTCATGTAATACAACAGAAAATTTAAATTTTATCGAAACGAGTTATCGAAATTTCTTCTTACACTACTCCGGACTTTATGGAAGAATACTTCATTAGCTTATAAAAATATTTTTTAGAATTAATTAAATTAAAATTAATTAATTAATTTTTTAGAATTTTTTAGAATTAATTAATTAAGGTATAAAGAAAGGGTTACAAAAATAACTCAGTGGTACGTGCGACGAAGGTGCACAAAGTCAAAAAAGATTACACGGGGTTGACTCGAAAGAATGAAATGGTGACAGAATGGCGATGACTGTAAATTGAGAATGGGACGGAAAACAGACTTAGGTTGAGAGGGAGGCTGTTGAAGGAGAGTGGAACATATTTCAAAGCAGAGTGGGAAATGAGAGCAATACTTGTGGGAGAGTGCAGTAGATTAAGGATAGCAACTGAGGCAGATAAGAGCGAGGAAAATGGTTATAAGAATGAACTTAAGGGGACTTTGAGTTGAGGAAGGTGAATCAGGTGGTGACTGATGGCAGAGGATGGACTCAGAAGGTATTTTCAAGTGAGGTACCGCCGAGTTGAAAGGGATGGACAAAAAAGGGTCGGGGCAACGAATCGGCAACGGCGAGCGGGCGGTTGACGGCGGTTGAAACTGAACCGCCAGGTGGCGGCGGCGGCGGTTGCTTCTGGGTGATATTGTTGGTTCATGGCGCCGCGGAGTCTTGGCTTTTTCAGCTGAAGAACCAGGAATGCGAGTAGAGGATGTGACGGTGATGATGGCGGATCGTTGGCGGTGGCGCTGGTGGAGACAGTGCCGAGACGATAAAGATGGCACGGGATGTGAGGACGGAGGGGGCAATGAAAGTGGCGGTAGTCGCTGTGAAATCTGAGACGTGGACAGAGAAGGGGCCATCGGAGATGGTATGGGCAGTGATGGCGCTTTGGGAAGTGAGGGTGGCGATGTCGGCAGCTGGGAGAGGCGGGGGGGGGAGCTGGGGATACTGTGGGCAGCGTAGGTGACATACCTGGCGGCGCGCGTGGCATGGTCAGTGTAGGTGGTGTGGGCGCGGCATAGGCGGCAGTGACGGGAAGTGGCAGCATGGGCGAAGGGTCCGCTGGATGGTGAGGGAAGTGAGGGAGTTAAAGAGGTGTTAAGTTACGGGTGGCGAGGGCGGTGAGGGTGGTGAGTTCTGCAAGGACAGTGGTGATGGCGAGGGCGGTGAGGGGTGTGAGAGCGTTGAAGGCAATGAGGGCGGTCAAGACTATGAAGGCGGAGAGGGACGTGAAATCTTTGAGATCGGTGGAGAAGGTGAGGACGGCGAGGACGTTGAGGGCGGTGAGAGCACTGAGGACGACGAGGGCGGTGAGAGCACTGAGGACTATGAAAACGGTGAGAGCTTAAGGACGGGTAACGACTGTGAGGGCGACGAGAACGGCGAGAGCGACTTAAACGGCCTGGGTGGGTGAGCAGGCGTGCGGCGGGGGCGGATAGGGCCGGGGCCGGGGCCGGAGGCGGCGGGCGTGGCCTTGGAGACGCCCGTCCTCGGGAGGCGGCGTCGCGCACCGCCGCCCGCGTGGCCGAGCGATCTGCCACGGAGCACTACCGGATACGCGCGTCGCCCCGGGCGCCAGCCGACCGAAGGCGAACCCAAAGAGACGACACTCGATGGCCCAGCGCCTCAGACCGGCGTCGCGCGGACAAGGACGCGTTTAGAGAAGCGCCAACCCTCCTTGTGATGGATTTTGCAGCCTCAGAGACTCTGTTAATTCTTCACTTCGAAAAAAAGACAGTTGGGGATACTTGAAAGTGAAACTTATTCACAAACTGAAGTAACGAAATATCCTGAAAGGTAATCTTTTAAGCGAGCGAAATTGATTTAGTGTTCTGTTCATTCTCATAAAAATATTTTAAGGTGATACTTCCTTATTGGAAGAGGATGGAATTTCATAACATCCGGATTTTTAATAAGCTTAATTCTTTCAATAACTGAATATTCGTTGGTATTTGATATATTTAAATTGTTGACATTGTTCTTAGGCAAGAAATTCTTCCATTACACTTTATTACCCCTTCATTTATCTTCAAATTACTCAGGGCTTTCATAGTGACGAGGAATTAAATACGAATGAAGTTTTACTCCGAGTGAGGAACGTCTCTAAAAGCAGATTTTTTTCTAAGGGTGTAAACATGTTACCCGTCACATACAAACGATAAAGCCCAATAGAAATGCTAATTTTTAACTTTTTCCATACTTCTTCCAATATATAGGACGTCGATAATTCACGCAACGTCATAGAAAATGTCACCTACACTCAAAGTATCTCAGTGGAGTTTTTGAGGGTGGAAATCTCAGCACCTCATAGGAAAACAGCACACCACACACTTTGTGGATTATCAGCTCTTTACTACGCACGTCCCCATTATTGCAGCGACTGTATAGATCAGATCTGGGAAACAAACTGAGTTCAGGGCATCGTGGCCAGAAAAATACCCGAGGACATCGCCTAGGCGGCTCACTCATTTTCCTCCACTCACTCATGTTCCCTTTTCCTATGTCTTCTACCGATTGCCGGTAATAGCCCCCTCTTCGATCCTAGTCTTCCCAGAACCGAGCTCGAAATATTGTGCCCGTCTCCCGGTGGCAATCGTATGCCTTTCGCTGTTCTGAGCGGTGGCCCTCTCACCCCTATTTTAATTAGACCTGGCGTGTCCCTAGAGGACTTACTCCGAGTAGTTTTATTTTTTTTGTCTGGAAACACGTTACGGCTATCATAGGCGGACGGGCAGATGGAGACAGCTCCATCCGTCG
Organism: Acheta domesticus; assembly: GCA_031308135.1. Taxonomy (NCBI): domain Eukaryota; kingdom Metazoa; phylum Arthropoda; class Insecta; order Orthoptera; family Gryllidae; genus Acheta; species Acheta domesticus. The sequence continues at coordinate 140,702,929 of JAHLJT010009355.1, read as the reverse complement.
GCAGAAGAAAAAGCTTCGCGCTGGTGCTGGGTGGCATCTCGCCTTGCCTCGGGCCGCCCTCTTTCCCACGGGGCCTCCCACTGTCGATGACAATTCACGGTGGAGGCGGCGCAGCTGGCCAGGAGGCGGTCGCTCGCGAAATTTGGGTGATTGAGGAGATTACACGGTGCGAAAACGTTAAGTATCGGAACGACGAAAGCACGATTTTGGACGAGGTCAAAAAAAAAAAAATCGGCCGCAAAGGACCAAAAGTAGAATCATTTTTTTTTCGTGCCCTAGAGACCACCATCACAGTAAGTGAGTAGCAGGATCGGGTAATTGGCTGCTTTGGGGAATTCAGTTTTTTAATGAGACACGTTTTCTTGCGTAGATTTTTATTTTCAAAGCAATAACTTTGTCTCGGTTTTAATCAATATTAAACAATACTAAAGAAGTTGATATAAAACATGATGTTTATATCACTTCATTTATCTCCAGCGAGACATGCAAGTTTCCTAAAATTGCAAAAACATAAGAGCATTATCAATTAATGCATTTTACTGACTGATATGTGTTAATGTGTCTAAGTGGATAAGACTAAAGGAAATGTCACATTTTGCATCGTTTTCCTCCGTATTCTTTGTGTGTGATACTCTCGCCAAATTGTTTTTTTTAAATAGTACATGAAAATGTAGTACACGTGGAACAAAGTAACACTGCTTATATTGAGAATCTGATTTCACTCTACACATTAAGAACTTTTATTCAAAAAATATCTTCTGTTTTTTCTACCGAAGTCATTTTACTGTCTTAATCATAATGAACTGTATATTGAATATAACACTAAAAATCTAATCCTTGCGAATTACTAAAGAGGAGAGGGGCACAACATGTGATTCATAGTGGCATACGTGAGATTCATCAGCGCCTCCAAATTCCTTTCTTATAGGTTTACAAAAGAGCACCTTTGCATTCGGCCTATTATTTGGAGAAGATGGGAGTCAATGCCAATGGTGAGAGTTGCTTATTAAAACGTAAATTGCAGTTTAAGAACATATTTGAAGAGGACCCTAAAAAAACGATAAATATGTCATTATGTCACTCTGAATCTTCATATCCCCCAATCAGGGCAGTATTTTAACCCGCAACCGATCAGACTGAGGTGTCGATTGATTATTTAGTGTTTCCGGCCGCGTTCATTGCTATGGTCATTAGTCCCGGAAGTACAGTCTACAACTTTGTCACGGGAGGTGGTTTCTGTTCTTCCCCCGCTGAATGTTGAGATCCGGTTCCGACCTACAGGTCAGCTTGCGTAATTTTTCCTCATCGAGGTGTCCCTTACCAGCGGGGCACAGCCCCAGCCGGGACAAGCTCTAATGTCGATCGGAGAAATCATGGAAAACCCCGATCAGAGCATCCGGCTGCTAGAATTCTCCTCTAGGCATCCGCTGAATTCGACCTAGCTTTCTGGCTAGTAACGATAATCTTGCCACACGTCAGGACTCTTTAGGAGAGATCCTTCAGATCTGGGGCACTGCAGTGACATCAGTTAATGTCCGGAGCCACCCCTGCCAGTCTCAGCGTCGAGGCCGCGCTCCACCCACCTCTGCCTTCCAAGAAGGAACTTTCGAAATAAATATTCTTATTATTTACTTTTCAACTGCAGACAACAAGAACACACTGAGATAGAATTACATCAAAAATTTAGTTTTTACACTCACTCCACAAAAAGCGGACCACCTCGTTCTCACAAACATACCTCACTCATTATCATATTCAAAAGTTGTCAGTTCGACGGTGTGGGTATCGTGTGACCCGAAACGTAGAGGATCGGACGAGGTCACCGCTGGGTCCACGTGCGTCTATCTGGTATGACAGTTATGATTAAGAAACGTAACCCGACGCTCTCTGGACAGCTTCGTAAGAGGTACGCGTTTCTGACGAAAACTGTCTGGTTATATTGGGGTGCCACAAGATTTGAGTTGATTCTATTTGAGTTTAGACAGATTTTGAAGTGAAGACCTTAGATAACGTTGTACGAGGATGACGTGCCAAGTCCTGTTGAGGGATTAGATTTTATAAGAGTCTACCAACTTAGGTAGCCACTGGATTAAGTATTTTGCCTGGATTACTTAGAGAGATAAATCGATGGATTCGAGCGTTTTTGTCAATGATGAGCAAATGGCCCGGAACGAACAGGAAAGTGAAACTCTTGTTGCTTGCGAAAAAAGACAGTATTGTCTGGATTCTTATGACGAACAGAAAGAAGTAAACAATGTCTAACAGAAAGCTTAGAGAAACTAGAGAGGACATCAGTATGTAACAATAAGCCCCAACTGGCAATTATCACGGGCGGGTTGACATGGTCAGTATTTACGGCTGTTACTAAACGAAGTTTCTTTGCTCTCATACAAGTGCCGATTCATCAAAAAATTCAACAATTTAAAAACAGAAGGAGACAATTTAGGTGAAGTTTTCTGCTTTCAAAATTTTCTGTTTTTCACGTTGTTTAGCTATTTGATAGGACCAACTGACAAGACAATTGAACATTCATGTCACTAGCGGTAAGAGCGAAGAGAAATTCAAGACTTTCAAGAAAGGCCTGGGTGCGACTCTCACAGACACAAACGCACACATACGCAAACTCAGATGAGAAAAGTTCCTTTTAAAGCGATTATTTCATGTATTTTAGAATAATGTATTTATTAAGAATTTCTCATTGATGATCAAAAAAATATCAAGTTATTTATGTAACTTACACTGATTCCGTGCTAGTTTTTTTAAGGGATGAAATATTTTCGTTTTCAAGCATATTCACGAGTTGTTCATTTAAAGGTCTGTTTCAAGAACGTGTTAATGCAATTTGTAAACGAAGTAGTTCCCAATGTTCCCAATGTTAAAGATGAAGGAGGAAAAGCAGGAAAGGCGAATGAGGGGAGGACAACGCAAAGGGAATGAGGTGGTGAAGAAGGAGGAGGAGGAGTAGAAAGAAGGAGGAGAAGATAAAGAGAAGAAAACGGAGAAGAAAACGGAGACGAAAAAGGAGAAGAAGAAAAAGGAGAAGAAAAAGGAGAAGAAAACGGAGAAGAAAACGGAGAAGAAAACGGAGAAGAAAACGGAGAAGAAAAAGGAGAAGAAAAAGGAGAAGAAAAAGGAGAAGAAAAAGGAGAAGAAAAAGGAGAAGAAAAAATGAAAGAAAAAAGAAGAAAAGGAGAAGAAATAGAAATACAATCAGAAGAATTAGGAAAAAGAAGAAGAAAAAGGGATTCATTACGTCCTCGACTCGTAAAAGTCCGATTGAGGAGGTAAATGTATGGCGTCCGTTTCGTCGCGCCTTCCTCCGAGGCGCGTGCTAGGTAATGGCTCAGCCGCCATGCCTAGGTGCAGCCATGCGAGGCGCCGGCAAGGTGCAGCCATGCGAGGCGCCAGGTTTCCGCGAGGTTTTGGGCGGCGGCGGCGGCTGCGAGGGCGGCCGCGCGACGAGACGAGACGCGGCAAGTGGGGCTGGGGGTCAGCCAGAGAAATCGGTTACCTCAGCAGCCGAGCAGGCGGCTCTCGCGAAAGCGCATCCAGGGCGCCTCCGCCCCGCCCCGCCCCGCCCCTTCCTCTCACTCGGCTCCGCCCACGAGTACTTTTTTTGACAAATAGTTTCAGCAAATGCATAAATGAAACGAGTCTTAAATGGGCTTTCTTTAAAAAATAATATTTTAGTAATAGCTACGCGAACGAAGCGAGTCAAATTAAATATAAATATCCCTATTTTTGTGTAAGATGCGTTGGAAATTTTGAGTTGACTGAACTCAAGAATGTTTAATGTTCATCGCGGAGGTCCAAGGTCAGAGCCCCGACGTTGACTTGAAAATGTGCGAGGGAAATGAATCAAATTGGTTCTCACAAATGGACGAATTGTTTGACTGGCCAACTCATTCCAACTACCTTAACAAACAATTTTTTTGAATTACCGCGAATTTACACAGCGTATTCCACTTATCCACTTCCAGTTCTATACTGCGATTTTCGTAACAGCGCCCCTGACAGAAATCAGCTGTTCACGGTTTCATCCAATAGGGGGCTTGAACGTCACCATAGTGACGTCACTGTCGCGAAATATAAGCTGCCGATTGGATGGCAGCGAAACAACTGATTTCTGTCAGGGACGAAGTTACGAAAATCGCAGTATACCACTTCCACTTCCAGCGTGTTCCATTGGTTTCTTTGTTTTAGCCGTTTAAAAAATTCCCGCGCTCCACCTTGGATGTGTCGCGTCGGGAAAAATTTTATTGTGGGTACAATTAAAACATATTCATACTTTTATTCAGTAAATTCGTGTTCTTGATGTTCTACGTGCTTCACTCAGATACTTCAGTTTTTTATGCCTAATTCATTATTTTAAAATACAGAGACATGGCAATGAAATTACAACTTACAAATTAATTACTGTAAATTATTTTATTTTTGAAACCACTGACGTATAATAAGAAACTAGTACTACATGCAGATAACTCAAAAGTTGAATAGTCTGGATGCAAGCATTTAAACGTTCATTCACAAAACAGTATTTCCCAACGTGGTTCTTTTCTTACACCATGACGTATTCATTGCTCACTTCGGTCTCTACTGTTAGTCTGCGATGTAACATATCATGTGACTGTGATTAATTAGACTTTTTCATTCAAACAAAATGAATAATCTCTCCCATTCATAATTTTACTCATATGAAACGATTGCCCTCTACTTCCCCCATTCAAAATTCTCTTCTAGTTATGTTGCTGATACTTCCTGTATAAAATATCTTGCAACTATCAGTCAAAATACTGTATAAAATGTAAGTTAAAGAATTTGTCGCTCAGGTAACTCTCGCTCGAATTAGTATTGTTCATTTTAATCGGAAACCAATTTTCATAACACACCCGGGGAGGACTAACGGAATGTTAGTGAACGAGGCAGAACGAATAGTTAGTAGTAATGAGGTCCGCAATTGCGTCAGTGTCTCCCAAACCGGCTCGCCCTCTGCCCGAGTTGCTCCCGCCTGATTTAAGAGGTGCGGTAGGCGCAGGCGGCGGCGGAGGCGGGAACTTGCGTGGACGTGCGTGACCAGCGCAAGCGACGCCCGCAACCGTAAGTCACTCGCGAACGGCGGCGCCGGCGGAGGCAATGGCGATAATGGAGACGGGGGCGGTGACGGTGACGGTGACGGTGAAGGTGACGGTGAAGGTGAAGGTGACGGTGAAGGTGACGGTGAAGGTGACGGTGAAGGTGAAGGTGACGGTGAAGGTGACGGTGAAGGTGACGGTGACGGTTGACGGTGACGGTGACGGTGATGATGACGGTGACGGTGACGGTGACGGTGACGGTGACGGGGACAGGGACGTGTTGTGACGGGATGGGGAAAACGAGGGGCAAACGTGTGGATGGGAATAGAGATTGAGATTGGGTTGGATGGTGCTGGTGATGGGAGAGGCGCGGCAAACACGTTTGTGGTGGTGAGGCGAGGAGGGGTGGAGAAGAGGCGAGGAAGGGATGGAGGATAGAGGGACGGGATATGAGAAGCAGAGAGGGATGTTGTCCGGGGATGGGATAGATTTTCGTTGGATGGCCGGGAAGGCGCATGGTAGGGACGGTTGCAGTGGTGAAGGCGGTAGATGGGCGGGAAAGAGGAGAAGAGAGAGTAGGGTGGAGGGAGGAGAAGAGGACGAGGTAGTGGGCGGGAGTGAGGGTGGGGGAGAAGACAGGGCAGATCAGGGGTGAGGGGTGGTCAGAGAGGCGAGACGGGGAGGTAGTTTGATTGGGAGGTAGGACTGGGGACCTACGGCGGGGCGGGTGAGCAGCGGGGAGAGGGTCGGGATGGGGATGCGTGGGAGGGAGATTGGGGGTAATAAAGGGGGTGATGCCGAGGTGGTAGCAGTGGCGTGACTGGGAGGGGCGGGAGCGGGAGCGACGGCGGGGGCGGGGGCGCAGGTGAGTGGCGGCAGACGCGGCGGGTCAGCGCGGGCGCAGGCCTCATTAACCCTCCGGCGGGCGAGTCGCCGCGAGGGCGCCACAGGCGGCGGGGGCTCCGCAGGGGTGTCCCTTCAGTTCATCAGAAATTGCTTTAATATTCCAACACGTGAGGCGTAGAACAAATCGAAACTTTTGGGTGGCAAAAATGAAAGATGTTCGGTGTAGAGTGGCTACAGACCCTGCGAGGTAAACAATATAACATCTAAAATATAATTTAATGTCTCAAATTATAACTCCACCGTTTGATCTCCAAACGCTAACTGAAGACATACTTATCTTAGAAATCGTAATTATGACGCCCTGACCATTAAATGAATGTGTTAATGAAAAGAATGTGTGACTTATATTAACGATTTATAAGCTACTCACTTTTCTTGCTCGTCTTAAAAACACAATTTACGGAACGTAATACTTTTCTAAGTGTTATATTAAAACGGCCTACTTTATTTGTTGATACGAGTATTTTCAAATTATTTAATTGAGATTGTGTTGATAATTCCCCCTACACACTCACTCTCAAAGCGATTTGATTCCCAGACAATGGAGGCTGGGGTGTGGTTGTGAGCTGCCTGCTGGACCATGATCGTCTCGTCCGCCAATCAATCCACGAGAGCACTTGCGCCGAGCAGCTCATCTCCAAGAGCTCTCCTCGGAGGCTCGCGCCGCCAGCGGCTGTTGCTCCTTCGCCTTACGCAAGCGGCGCGTCACGGCGCACCGGCGGATCGAAGACGGACAGCCTCTCGCGAAAATATTTCTCGGTAAACCGCCACGCTGGGAGCCATTAGCGCTGGTCAGGCATGGGAATCCTCAGGGGAGCGAGGCGCCCGCGCTGGGCAAGGCAGTGAAGAGAGAATAGCCAGCAACAAGGAATGGTGCTTAGAGTACAGCGATGGTTGTTAAAGACGTTTGGAGGAACGGAAGGAAGGGACATGGTAAGTCTAGAGGAGCCGGAAGAATTAAGAAAAATCGATAGGAGTCGTGAAGAACGGAGAACTGTAAAAAGCCGAGAAGAATTGGGAAGAAACAAAAAGAGCCGAGAAGAACTGAGAAGAACCAAAAAGAGCCGAAAAAAACTGGAAGAAATAAAAAGAGCTGAGAAGGACTGGAAAGAAACAAAAAGATTCTAGAAGAACTGAGAAAAACAAAAAGAACTGAGAAGAACTGGGAAGAAACAAAAAGAGCTGAGAAGAACTGGGAAGAAACAAAAAGAGCCGAGAAGAACTGGGAAGAAACAAAAAGAGCTGAGAAGAATTGGGAGGAAACAAAAGAGCTGAGAAGAACTGGGAAGAAACAAAAGAGCCCAAAAGAACTGGGAAAAATGATAATGAACTGTTAAGGCCCCAGAAACTGGTAAGAACCAAAAAGAACCGAGAACTGGGAGAGGTCGGTAAGACTTAAGAGGAACTCGGAGAAGCAGTGGAAGTTGTGAAGGGGATGTAAGCTGGAAGGAACTGAGACGTGCTTCGAGAAGCTACTAGAAGAGCTGAGAAGCAGAATGGCGTCTACAGAAGCATAAGGAAGATAAGGGGAGGCAAGATGGAGCGTTGAGGGAAGGGAGGGGTCAGGAATGAGACAGGCAGACAGAAGTATGTGCGCAGTGTTTTGTTTGAGCGAGGCTGAGTGTTCCTCATGTCTCGCGACGGAAGGCGCTTCGCTGACTGCCAGTTGCATGGGAATTTCAACGAAGATATTCCATTACTTACGTAACTCAGAGGACGCCGCACGACGTGGGAAAAGTATGCGGACTTGCGCTGCGATTTCTGCCTCGAATGCATATTAATCTGTGCATAGTTCCTCTTTTACAATGAAGTAAGAGAATAAAGTACGAGAGTATGCGGCCTCGCAACTTGGGAAGGTGGTATTATGAAACAAGACCTGCGATCTGGAACCCACTGAGACCATCTTAATTCTTGAAATTGCGTAGCAAAAATCTGTGTTATTATGTTCAGTACTTCTCTTTTCCGTCCTATTTGAACGTCCTCTGAACTTCTTTTCTTGGCAAAGTAACTCTATTTACAAAACATTCGACTGTTCTTTCTTTGTCAATTATTGGCAGTTGTTTTTATGGTTATCCAAACCTATCGGCTAATGCGCATTGTAAAACGTCACAATTTTGTAAAACTATATTTGTTCCATTTTCGAGTTTTGACACTAACACCCTGGAAAATTAAAAAAACGCTTGTCCTGATGCTTGGCTTGTATATTGGTAGATTTGCATCTCTCATCTAATTCTTACAATTAAAATTTAATTTACAAAAACACAGAACTGACCAGTTCGTGATCGATACATTTTTTATCTCTGTATTGCAAGATCTACGAAGTCTGAATACAATGAGACTTTGAAAATCCTACTAATGAAAAGACGCCGAAAATACCGAATGACATAGTAATTTAATGCTTGATAGCATTAATATCATCGAGCTATCATTTGTGAATATGAACGTATTCACGATCCTGGTACTAAGGAATGCTGCGTGTTAGGTTGTCCCACACTCTTGCAAACCTATCAATGCTAGAGGTGACGTAACCCCCCACTAGCGAGTATATTGCGTCTCTAATGGAATGTTTAACGAACGTCAAATCACGAAACTCTCCAATATTCTTTTTACTCACGATTTCTCTTCTTAATTATTTCCGACAGTCTCTTGCATCATGGCCTCCATCACGATTCGGTAAAGTAATAGATTTCTGATGAATAGCCAAATCCAACACAAGAAAAAAAGTTTTCCATCACATTTGAAGAAATGTATCGTGACTGGAACCATGGGAACTTTTCGTTGTAAACTTAAGTTTCAGGTGTTTCGTTTTAGATCCGAAGTGATTCTTAGATTTATTGAGGAGCAACTTTTCTCTTCTTTATATTGAAACAATATTAAGCATACTAAATAGAAAGATCAAAAAACAGTGTTTATGTTTTCACAGACATTGACATACTACCGCTCTAAGAAAGATTCAAAACTACTTACAAGATAGCGTCATAACCAAAGTAGAAAATAATTTATTTATTGTTTATGTTCTAGTTTCAGATCTACAAAAATAATGTATAATATATATATAATATATTTTATTAGGCTACAATTGGCTGATTGCCAGGTGGTAACCATACGTCTGTAGCTTTACAGTACATTACATTTGCAATTAAAAAAACCATTTACAATATAACACAATAAAATAAATTACAACTACTACTACGTGAAAGGATGGAACAATACAATAGATTTCTCTAGAGACCCTCAAAACCAACCGTTAACATTATTAATACTTTTAAAAATGTGCACGTACATACACACATTCATGCTTACACGTACATACATACACATACATATACACATACATACATACACATTCTTATACATGAATGCTCACTCACAAGTTCACACACAACCGATCACACACCTACTTATACGTGCCTACATTTACTTAAAGAAACAAACACTTAGTTACACATAGTATGCATGCAAAGATATACATGTACATAATCATAAACATACATAAACGTAGATACATGATTATACAATTTTTTAAAATTCAGAATCATGATGTGGATTTTCCTAAGTTAGCTCTTTAAACATCCGAATTATTCCCCACACACTCTCTCACTACACTTCACCTCACTTCACTTCACTTCACTTCACTTCACTTCACATTCACCATATCTTTCTTCGGTTATGCCATACAACTCATTGATGTATCTTACCTCTCCACTGCACGGCACTACACTGCACTACATTTAATCTATAATACACCACACTATCTACATTACAATTTACTTGAATTACGGATCAATGAAATTATCGCTCAGCTGCGCTATGCGGTCTAATACGTCCTCTACATGTACTGATTAAGTCTTCTTCTGAAAACACCAACAGAGCCAGGAAAAGGCTCTACGACTGCTGCAGGGATTTCATTCCATTTTTAATCGTACGATTTACATATGAATATTTCCCTACGTCGGATCTTTGCCCTCTACTTTTTATTTTGCAAGTGTGGTCGTTTCTCCCAACTCTCGAAGGGGAGCCTAGTCTTTTGGTTATTTCTGCCCACGCAGGTGACTTACTGTACGCCTTGAAGAGGCAGCACAACCTGGCTTTTTTTCTTCGCACACTGAGGGACTCTATAGGTTCTGGTGGATTTGAACTAGCGGAATATCCTTTATTAATAAATTTGATTGCCTTCTTTTGAATTTTTTCTAACTCTTCAATCTGACCTAATCTGTAGGGATCCCATCCAGCTGATGCGTATTCAAGTATCGGCCTAACTAAAGATGTGTATCCCATTTTTCGACTCTCCATGTTCGCATTTTTAAGTGTTCTCATTATAAAGTGTAGTGACTTCCACGCTTTTCGGGCAATAGAAGTAACGTGTTCCCCCCATCCCAGGTCCTGGCGTAATATAACACCCAGATACTTACAACACGATACTTGTGGAATGGCTACGCCACCCATGTTGTAATTTAGAGAAACCTTCTTTGCTGATTTAGAAAAGCTTAGCGATTTACTTTTTACGGCATTTATCTTCATTTTATTTATGATAGCCCAGGAATAAATGCTATTTAGATCGTTTTGAAGAATGAAAATATCTTCACCCGAATCTATTCGCCTATAAATTATGCAATCGTCCGCAAATAAGCGCATTACTGACTTAATACACGATGGCAGGTCGTTAATGAATGCCAAAAACAACAGCGGACCTAAAACACTTCCCTGGGGGACTCCGGACGTAATTAAGGTTTCCTCTGAGAGTTCATGTCCAACTCGGACTTGTTGAACACGATTTATCAGAAATTCCCGTATCCATGCTACTACGCGATGGTCAACTCCTGTAGAAGCAATTTTCGTAAGTAATATATGCGAAACAAGATCAAATGCTTTTGAAAAATCTATAACAATTGCGTCTGTTCTCTTTCCCGAATCTAATGTTTCAGCAATATCTTGACATGTTGTAATAATTTGGCTTTCACAAGAGAAAGATTTTCGAAATCCATGTTGCCCTTCGTATAACCACCCTATTTTGTCCCATTCCCGGCACAAGAACTCAGCTACCAGATGTTCCATTTGTTTACAAATCACTGACGTTAGGCTTACTGGCCTGTAATTGGAAATGCACGAACGACTTCCGGTTTTAAATACTGGAACCACTATGGCCCTTTTCCAATCGTGAGGCACGCTACAATTATTTATGCTTATTTCAAATAATCGCGTCAAGTAGGTAACCATTGTTCCCCTCCAATTTTTAATAGTTCTCCGGCGATACCATCAAACCCTACGATTTATTGCTTCCTATATTACGGATTCTTCGTCTAATGAGTCGTGATTGTACTTGAAATTTTTCTCCTTCAGTTGTTCCGAACGTGCTGGGAGTACCCGATCCTAACCCGAATACCGATTTGAAATAGCATTAAAATATTCAGCTTTACCCTTATCTGTTAGTACAAATTTTCCGTTTCCGTCTTTAATAGGCGGAATAGATTCTTTGTTTCCCCTTTTTTGTTTTATGTATCTATAAAAATTTCTCCAGCTTGATTGCTCGTTTAATAGAATTTTACGGAGAAATTTTCTTGCGCTATACGTTTTTGCTGTATTAGTTTGTTCGTAGATCTTTAAAGAGAGTCGCATAGAGAAGACCTTTTTTGCGTTAGCATACGCTTTCCTGACCTTCTTTTTAGTTTCCTGATATTAGCAGTGTAATACGCTGGATCACTATTATCTTTAACTAACTTAGTTGGTACAAACAATTCTCTGCCTATAAAATTATTCGTTTAATGAGTTCCAGATTTCTTCACGTTTCTACCATG
>JAHLJT010009355.1:140667793-140690156 GCA_031308135.1 Acheta domesticus | reverse complement strand
GGTGTTTATTTTCGCCCGTAAGAACCAATGTTAATTGGTTCGCTTTGTACAGCCCGGGATTTTTGAATTTTGAAGGCGGTGATCTTTTTTTTTCCAAGAGCCTAAAATTATTCGATAACTTTTTGGCGGGGTTCAGATTTTTCACTAAGTTTTTTGATTTGGAGTTATTTCACCCGTAAGAACTCAATGTTAGTGTTTCGCTTTGTACAGCCCTGAATTTTGGAAATGAAGGCTGGGATGATTTTTTCCAAGAGCCTAAATTATTCTTAACTTTTGGGAGGGGTTTCTAGATTTTTCTAGGTTTTTTGATTTTGGTGTTATTTTCACCCGTAAACCATGTTAATTAGTTTCGGCTTTGTACACCCTGATTTTTAGAATTTGAAGGCGGGTATTTTTTTTCCAAGCCTAAAATATTCTTAACTTTTGGGAGGGGTTTCAGATTTTTCCTAAGTTTTTGATTTTGGTGTTATTTCACCCGTAAGAACCAATGTTAATTGTTTCGCTTTGTACAGCCCTGATTTTTGGAATTGGAAAGCGGGGATCATTTTTCTCCAAGCGCCTAAAATTATTCTTAACTTTTGGGAGGGGTTTTAGTTTTTTCCTACGGTTTTTTGATTTTGGTGTTATTTCACCCTAAGAACCAATGTTAATTTTTCGCTTTGTACAGCCCTGATTTTTGGAATTGAAAGGCGGAATCATTTTTCTCCAAGAGCCTAAAATTATTCTTAACTTTTGTGAGGGTTTTTCAGATTTTTCCTACGGTTTTTTTGATTTTGGTGTTATTTCACCCGTAAGCAACCAATGTTATTGTTCCGCTTTGTACAGCCCTGAGTTTTGGAATTTGAAGGCGGGATTGATTTTTTTTCCAAGAGCCTAAAATTATTCTTAACTTTTGGGAGGGTTTCAGATTTTTCCTAAGGTTTTTTTGATTTTGGTGTTATTTCACCCGTAAGAACCAATGTTAATTGTTTCGCTTTGTACAGCCCTGAATTTTTGGAATATGAAGGCTGGGATGATTTTTTTCCAAGACCTAAATTATTCTTAACTTTTGGAGGGGTTTCAGATTTTTTCCTAAGGTTTTTTGATTTTGGTGTTATTTTCACCCGTAAGAACCATGTTAATTGTTTCGCTTTGTACAGCCCTGATTTAAGATTTGAAGGCGGGGTTGTTTTTTTCCAAGAGCCTAAAATTATTCTTAATCATTTGGGAGGGGTTTCAGATTTTTCCTAAGGGTTTTTTGAATTTTGGTGTTATTTCACCCGTAAGAACCAATGTAATTGTTTCGCTTTGTACAGCCCTGATTTTTAGAATTTGAAGGCGGGGTTGATTTTTTTTCAAGAGCCTAAAATTATTCTTGACTTTTGGGAGGGTTTCAGTTTTTTCCTAAGGTTTTTTGATTTTGATGTTATTCACCCGTAAGAACCAATGTTAATTGTTTCGCTTTGTACAGCCCTGAATTTGGAATATGAAGGCTGGGATTGATTTTTTTCAAGAGCTAAAATTATTCTTAACTTTTGGAGGTTTTCAGATTTTTCCTAAGGTTTTTTGATTTTGATGTTTATTTGCCCATAAGAACCAATGTTATTTGTTTCGTTTTGTACAGCCCTGATTTTTGGAATTTGAAGGCGGGGAATAATTTTTTTTCCAAGAGCCTAAATAGTTCTTAAATTTTGGGATGGGTTTCAGATTTACAATTGATTTTGAGATAGATTCTGGGTGGGCGCTGCTAGCTTGAGACTAAAGCTAGCAGCGCCCACAATTTTCGTTCGAAATCCAGAGGATCCTAAAAATTCGGGAATAGAGCATTTAATTAGCCTAAAATTAGCCTAAAAATTTTGGATATAGTTTGGTTGAGATTGGTTTTTGGGCGCTGCTAGCTTTAGATGGCTGAAGCAGCAGGTATTACTATAGCTTGTAAGATGATGGTTCTTTGACAATGACTGCAATCGGGATCATCAGCTTATAGAACTGGCAGATCGTCAGCTTGTAGTAAGAAAATAATACATATGACTATCCAAGATCGTAATTGAGTAGTGACGCTAGTATTCCTGCGACAGTTCATAATTGTTGCTTAGTGCGCAAGAGTGGTATTAATTAAGGTAGAATTTGTAAGTTTAGGAGGCTTTTTTTCAAGGACTCAGACTCACTTTGCTCATCTTCCCTCTTTTTACACAATAGCAACTATATCAATACAAACTTCACATTTGCATATTTGCGAAGGATTATGCGATCGTTGTCGTGGAATAGGTCTGTAGAGAGGATAAGAGGACCACCTACTAATTAAATTTTCTCGACTACAACAATGCAATATCTCTCCCCTACAGCATTTTGACAGGAAGACGTTAAGTTTGTGCCCTATTAGTGGCAGATATTCGACACTACATCCATAGTTGCATCGAATTAAGCCACTGACTGGATGAGAATTCTAGCGGCCGGCTGCTCTGAATTGTACTTTTTCGTGGTTTCTGCTATACTGGACGGCGAGATCCGGCACAGATCTACACTTCAAATTGCAATGTTTCACCGATCAGATATCTCCCACCAGAGGGATACAACCCCACCCGGGACAAGCTTTAATCTCCCGACTTGTCTCCCAGCATGGTGTAGAATGCATATAATTGTAAGGGTGTGAGGATAGAACAAGGAAGAGGAAGAAAATATAGCTCGTGGTCCTTAGTGCATTTCTTAGGCTACTATTCCGGCATTCGCCTACTGTTGATTGGAGAAACCACAGAAAATCATGTTAGAGTCTGAGTAGATCAGAGCAGCCGGCCGCTAGACTTACCCTCCAGACAGGGGTTGAATTCGACCTAGCTTCGTAGGTAGTATCGAAAATCCTACCACCGTCGAGCAGTGGCGGGGGAGGGGCCGCCCAGGGGACGTGGCGTTGGTGACGGGGGAGGTGGCACGTCGGCTGCTGTGGGAGGGGGAGGGGGAGGGGGGCGTGACCCCGAAAGCGCGCGTGAGCCTTTCTCCCATTCACCTGCCGGCGCCGCAGGGCCCAACGCTGGGGGTCGGGGACCGTCGCTCGCCTGGGCGGCGGCGGGCGGCGGCGGCGGCGGCAGCCTCAAGTGCACTCGAACCACATCGCATCCCAGCAGAAGGCCACGCGTCGCGGGAAAAGGGAATGCGAGCGGATACGCGGGAGATACTTAGAAACCAAAGAGGACGCGCCAGACACACACGGAATGAAGAAATGGGAGAAGTGCAGGTGCTCATCTTTTAGACTACTACTCAACATGCGTGCAGTTCTGAGAAAGCGTTCCCAACAGAGGAATTTGGAGATGTCAGACATATTCCAACACGAGGAACAAGATCCTTTTTTAACCTAATGATATACAATGAAGATAGAGTTTGACAATTATTATTTACAAGCTATACCTTGAAATACTAAAAATATCATAAGTGAAGAATAAGAAAGTAATATGCTTTGGTGATATTGGGTTCTGAAAATTTAGAAAAGAAGTGGGATAGGGTTGCTCACGACATTCAAAATACACTTTCTTAATTCGCGTGATTTTGAAACCACATTGAAATTTAGACGTACTATTAACATTAATCACTTGGAAGAAGAAAGTTAGTGACTTGTTATTTAAGCTTGTAACACTTATGCATACTCCAACAGTTTAAACAGATTAGAATAGTTATCTGTTATGGAAGTAACCGCTCAATAACCGTAGCATACGGGAAACATCTATTGAACTGATGAATTAATTAACTTATTATGACGAAACTGATGAATTGATAAACTTATTTTGTCCACTTCGTTGGAGAAGAAAAAAGTCGGCTTTTAGACGTTTTATTATAAAGTTTCTGAAAAAGAGTTTAAGAGAGAAATGATACATGAACATTGTTTTTATAAATTTTTATTGCTATTTTTATCTTTTTAAACAATAAACTTTCTGTTAGGCATTAGAAAAATAAAATAAAGCTTCAAAAGAAAAAAAGTATTTCGTGAATAATATTTTCAGTTGGATTTCGACTAGATTGTCATTATCCGCATAAAAGAAATATCGTCTTTTCACGGGAAGATTGATGTACTTCCATAAATGAGAAATACATCTATTATCTACACGTCATTACACCATCAGCCCGAACAGTACACAAACATACCGCAATGTTGCGACTTTCATTCCTTGCTGACCACAAACACTGTCATCCAACGCATCGGCGTCGCTCGCATATTAGTTTCCTTTCATACGGTGTCTTCTCATCGGTCACACAACTCATTTCGCACTTCATCTTGCAACATGTTCTCTTGAACCACTGTTCTCTGGTGTCATTGTGCTGTCAGCAAATTACAAAAAAGGAATCCACCCGAAGCGCCTGTGCTCGCGCTTGCCTTGTCCTCATTCACGCACTCTGCGAGCCGTCGCTCTCACACCGACACACATCCTCCGCTCATTTTCCTCTTCGACACGAAGGACTCCTATTTGCTTTTGAACCTTTCACCGTTCTCTTGATATGGCTTCTTAAAATGTTACACACTATTTCGTGACATGGAGGGGAATGAAGCAATGTACTGGATACTTTCTTTTTTACGTTCAGGAAATTATACAAAAGTCTATTGGATCGTTTTAACTTATTTTCTTACTCGTTGACTACTACGTAGTATAGAGAAAGTATTCTATTGCTTGAGAGAAAAGTGCCGACTTTTTAAATTGTGTGTTTTTTCTCTTGTATGAATCTATGTAATTTCCTTCACGCATGTGCTGTTGATTAATAATTAAAGGGGAAACGTGTTTGGCTTCGACACGAAGGATTCTTCTGTTTGCTTTTGAACCGTTCACTGTTCTCTTCATATGGCTTTGTAAAATGTTACATACTCTTTCGAAGGTCGGAGGGTAATATAGCAATGTACTGGATACTTTCTGTTTTAGGTTGAGGAAATTATACACGAATATATTACGTTGCATTAACGTAGTTTTTTTTCTTGTTGACTACTAGGTAGTATTGAGAAAGTATTTTAATGCTGGAGAGAAAAGTGCCGATCTTTTTAATTGTGTGTTCGTCCTTGTATGAGTCTATGCAATTTCCTTCACGCATGTGCCATTGATTGAGAATTAAGGGGGAAACGTGATCGTCTACAATACGAAGGACTCTTCTATTTGATTTTGAACCGTTGATTGTTCTCTTGATACGGCTTCTTAGAATGTTATACACTGTTTCGTAGGACTGAAGAGATTGTACTGGATACCTTCTGTTTTACATTGAGTAAATTATACAAGAGTCTATTAGAACGTATTAAAGTCATTTCTTTCTCGTTGACTTCTATGAAACGTCGATACAATATTTTAATGTTGGAGAGAAAAGTGCCGACCTTTTAAATTGTGTGTTTGCCCTTGTATAAATTATGCAATTTCCTTCACGTAAGTGCCATTGATTAGGAGGAAACGTGATAGTTTTCGACACGAAAGATCTTCTATTTTCTTTTGAACCGTTCACCGTTCTCTTTATACGATTTCTTAAAATGATACAGACGATTCTGTGAGTGAGAGAGGAATATAGCAATACAGTTTTCTATTCAACATTCAGAGAATAATGGAAGTGTATATTGGAACATAATAATTTATTGTTTAATAGGCTCATTTGTCCTTGCAGGAGTCACCAGAATTTCCTTCGCACATCATCATGCATATGCTAATGATTAACAATTACAATGAGTGTGAAGGATAGATAATTTTGAAACATTTTATTGAGCTATTGATTCTATAGAAACAAACATCTGAAGTGATTTACTTTAGCAGCAAGTTTAGTAATGTCACATGTTATGTACATCGTACATCAAAGATTGATTTATGAAAATAATAATACTGGATGAAGATGAAATAATTTCAAAAAATTATGATGACATACATGTTTATTCAAAACCCATGTTGCAAGTTGAGTAACTGCCGTGAAGACAGAAACCAAAATTATAAATGCATTGTGTTGTGACAGTTGAGAACAGCGGAGTGTCAAGAAAATGTACGGTTTCACTGCCTGTGGGAGCTCCAGGCCGTGTCTTCGTTCCCGACTCCCGCGGCGTCTGAGAAGCGATGCTGGACCACGCTGGCCAGTCCCGGACGCCGGACAAATGACGACACGCGTGAAGAAATGAAGTGAAAAATGCGGCGGCGGAGGGGGGGGCGGAGGCGGAGGGGGGGCGCGGAGGCGGAGGTGGCCGTCATTAATTGCGGTGACGCAACGCCCTGTACGGAGCACGTATGGGAACCGCACAGCGAGTGCTACAGCCACATCTGCCCACCGATGCCTTCGCCACTCCGCCGATTCCACAGCCAGTCAAGTTGCCACCAGCATCATTTAGCCGTCTCTCGTCTCCAATTGAAATTAGCGTTACGGCCGTCACTTGCTGGTTGCGTCATCACTGCTTCATCCGCTCACTCGAACTCGTCTGTTGTCAGTATTCCTAATGTCTACGCGACAACCCTTTCTCCACTCTCTACAGTCTAGTACCTTCCCTCAGCCATCGCTGAACGAAACATCTGTCAAATTTCTAATTCTCGCTTAAAATAAAAAAATACTCAACCTCGTTTACTACAATATTAATAATATTTCACTTTGAATAATTTGGGAGAGCCATTGATACGTAAAGGTTAATTTTTATTTAATAATTACTTTGAATAGAGTATGTACATGATTTGCATAAAAAAATATCATCCCCAGGACAAATGCCTTTCGTTGATTTACCCATTATTCCTCTAACGGCATCACTTTTCCATTATTATTTCCCAGTTATTCACTTAATTTAACTTCTCCTCTTCAAGCCTTCTGCGTGTTTCACAATTACATCCCTCCCGTTCTCAAATCATGGAAACGATTAATAGCTAAATTTTTAGTTTGCAAATACTATTGTTGAATCGGTCGTTTATATTTTGCTTTTCAAGGAAATAATTTTCAATTTATTTAAATTTTCACGTATTTGTAGAAAGAGTTACAGACTTAAAGTAAGAGCTACCTCCTAAACTTTATTTTAATGGTACTCGCTAGCTTTAGTGGCGCAGGCTCTTTGAACATTGTACTGAAGCTAAAACGATATGTACTGTAAGTGATAACACGATAAAAAACTATTTTGATGATCAAAAGATAAGAAATTTTATATGCAAGTTCTTCTTACGATGTTGTAAGTAACCTCTAAGAAAGTATGTTTTAAAATTGATCTTCTCAAGGGTTTCTTTCTTATTTAATACCGATGATGGGGAATTGGTAAGGACGAGGGAGGCAAGCGGGGTATACTCGAGGCCGCGTCATCTGATTCATTATTTCGTGTTTCTGGGCGCGGCAATTGCGAAGGTAAAATTGCCGCTTCCTATAAGTGTAGTGCATATTTTTGTTCGACAGATGGCGGTGAACTTCCCCCGCTGCATGTTGATATCTGCTGCCGGACCTACTCGTCACTTAGCGGGATTTTTTCACATACAGGTATCTCCCACCAGCGAGGCACCGCCCCACCCGGGACAAGCTCTTGGACTCGGACTAGTCTCCCAACATGAATGGTAGCGTAGTGCCTGTCAGTATGTGCTTGTAAAGAAGGGGTGAGGTTAGGATAAGAAACAGGAAGGAAAGATCATGCACGATTTTTGACCCTTTTCTTAGGGTACTGCACCGGAGTTCGCTTGGTACTGATCGGTGAAACTACGTAAAACTACTGATCAGAACAGTTGAGAGCTAAATTTCTCTTCCGGACAGCGGCTGAATTCGGCCCAGCTGTTTAGCTAGAGAAGAAAATCCTGCCACTGTAGGGACTGGAATCCTAGGACCTCCCGGCCAGAGGCGTGGGAGTAATATCAGTTGACGCCCTGAGCCATCTCAGCAGGTTGCGTGATCGTGCGAGGGGAGCGACGTAGGGTGAAGGACGTGGGGGGCGGCAGGGTTGGACGGGACGCGGAGGAGGAGAAAGACGGGGAAAGCGGGTGGAGCGGCGTATGGATGGTGAGGAAGGATTTGAGAGGCTGGGAGGGACGAGGAAGAGCGGTAAGCGGGGCGGGGCGGGAATGTGGCGGGGCGGAACGGGGCGGGGCGGGGCAAAGCGGGTAGAAACGGGGTGGGGTGGAACGGGGCGGGGCGGGGCGGGGCGGGGCGGGACGGGGCGGTGCGGGGCAAAGCGGATAGAAACGGGGTGGGGTGGAACGGGGCGAGGCGGGGCGGGGAAAAGCGGGTAGGAACGGGGCGGGGCGAGTGGGTCGGTCCGGATCTAAGTGGGACGGTGAAGGACAGAGAGGAGAGATTCGGATCGGGACGGAACGGAGCATGCCGCGGATGGTGGGGAAGAAAATAAAAAATACTGACATGTTATGCAATGTTAGAATTGATTCCTCTTCCTGCCTAACTGATGATCGTGATAAATAAATCCCCGGGTCCTTTCAGTAGTCAAACGATTCGTAAGTAACAAATGTGTGAATTGTAAGGGAACTCTGTCATCTGCAACATCATCAACGATCATATCCTTCATACATGACTGTGTTAAATAATTATTTAGGCAATGCTGGGTTTCCATTCGATAGTTGTCAACAACACACATCAAGTAGTGAATTTTAAATGAAGGGAATGGTGGGGTAGTGGGAAGGGAAGAGACAAAAGGGGGGAATAAGGAACAAAGGGGAGATATAAGAGATGAGGATGTGAACGAGGAGTGATGTAAATGAAAAGGAAGGTTGAGGAAATAAAGGGGAAATGTGTGAGGGAGTGGTAGTGTTTTCAAAGAGGATGTCTGTAATGTGCTTCTATATCAGTTATAGCTGTAAAGAAAGAGGAATAAATGCTATATATCTTTACATTCACTCACCACCAGCATCTTTAACAGATAATTTTGTAGCGAAAAAAAGGATAAAAGTCCTTAACCCTTCGTTAGGCGCGCAAGGGTCTAGTAGACCAATGGAGTTTTAAGAACTCAATATCTCGATTGGTGCCATTGCGTTGTGTTCATCTCGCGCCGAATCTTTCGCCCATGTTTCTAGTGTTCGTGTCTGTTAGAATAACGTAATATTCTTTGTGGTTCTAGTATGAGTATATAGTTCTCAGTATGAGTGAACATTTTGTTACTCTCAACAATTGCAAAATATCCACTATTACTAGTCTTCCAGGAGAAATTCAACAAAAGCTGAGTAAATACAGAAAACAAGAAAATCAGAATACGATTCCTATGGAACCACAAAGCGTAAAAAGAAAAATGTGTCAGTCTGCTACAAGGAAAAAAATAGTTGCACAAAGTATGCACGTGTAAAAAGTGATAATTTCTTATGTTTACACAAACACGCAAATTTTTTGTGAAAACTGCCTCAATGTAAATACCACTGCTAATATGACTGATTAGTGATTATGACTGAGAAACAATAATGATATATTGTTTAATACTGATTTACGCAATATTCTGTTTTCTTCTTCCACAATATTATGTAAAATGAATCATTCATAATATTCACAATAAACAAAATTCAATTGATTTCTCATAAATATCATCCAAACACTTCCTCAGGCAACGTAGATTATAAATTTTCTTCAAATGACCCATATAATGTTCTAGAAAACAAACAAAAGTAGAATGGGCCTACTGAACCTAGCGCGCCTAACCGTGTTCCAAAAAAAGGCGCGCCTAACGATCAGTTTAGTTAAGAAATAACGAAGTTTTACCGCGACTTCAGAACTGTGATAAACACTCGGGCAACACTGGGTTCCTTCAGAAACCAGTCAACAACATGTAGCATCTGCTAGAATTTTAAGTGAATTTGTCACCACCTGCTTCTTTCAGAGTTAACGCGATAAATAAACGAGCAATACTGGATTCCTTCAGCTAGTAGTCGCAAGAAGCTTGTAAATTCTAAGTGAACTCCGTCACCACCACCGTCTTCTAGAATCCTATCCTTTCCATTCACCGCCTCCGCCTCCCCGCCCCCCGCCGAGCGCTACATCGGCTCAGGCCCTGGCCGTGGCTGACCGGTTCCATTAGCAACGCCGCGCCGCCTCGGGGGAGCGCCTCTTGCGCTGGCTGCGTTGCGTTGCGCTGCGTCGCGGCGGTGAGCGCACAAAGAGACGGATGAGCGGAGGTGGTGGTGCGTGGGCACCTCCCCTTCCCCACCCCTTCAGATCGGGAGAGATGGCTCCGTGAATCAACCTGATGCCACTGCAGTCCCTCTGACCGGGAGGTCATAGCTTCCAGTCCCGACGGTGGAAGGATTTTCGACGCTAGCTTGTCAGCAAGGACGAGTTCAGTCGCTGTCTGGAGGAGAATTCTAGCGGCCGGCTGCTCTGATCGGTAGTTTTCCGTGGTTTTCTCCGATCAACACCAGGTGAATGCTGGAGCAGTACCCTAACAAACGGGCCACGGACCGCGCGCGATCTTTCCTTCCTCTTCCTTGTCCTATCCTCTCCTCTTCCACACACACTTACACTAACATGCACTACACTACCACACATGCCGAGAGACTGGTCGGGAGCTTACAGCCTGTCCCGGCTGGGGCAGTGCCCCGCTGGTAGGAGAGCTAGTCGACGATAGGTCGGCGACAGATCTCGCCATCCAGCGGGGAAAAGATCACCGCCACCTCCCGAGAAAAACACGCACTACACGTACGGGACTAATGACCTAAGTAGTTGACGCGCCCGGAAACGTCAATCAATCAATCGATCAATCAACCACCCTTTCTCACGCGCTGAATTGCTCCTCTCGTCGTGTTGAAATTGCAATGTTCTAAAATGTATTCGTCTGATTTATTATTTTATGTTTCTGGGTGCTCACAACTGCTATGGTCACTAGTCCCGTGAGTGTAGTGCATGTTTTTATATCTGGAGGTGGCGGAGTTCTTCTCCCGCTGGATGGTGAGATCCGGCGCCGAAATACACGTCCACTTGTGGGGTTTTCCCCATTCACTTTCCCCACCAGCGGGGTACAGCACACGCCGAGGCAAGCTCAAAGCTCCCGACTCGTGTCCTGAAGTGTGTGGTAGTGTAGTGCCTTGAAGTGTGTGGAAAAAGAGGTGAGGATTGGATTAGAAGGAGGAAGGAAAGATGCGCGCGGTCCTGTTGTTAGTATACTGTTCCGGAATTCTCTTTACAATCGTGACGAATCTCAACTGTCTCTACTTATTTGATCGATACGATTTATTCAATTTTCTGGGCTATTCTTGGTGAACGAAATTCATATTTTACATACAAGTATTTGCTTACTTAAAATATACTAATTGTTAGAGGACTAATTAGTTTCAATTTTACATCTTCTTATGAAATTATGTTTTCTATCATATTCCTCCATTTTGTTACACCTTTTTTCTCCAATGATAACTTTTTAAATAGTTGAAATCCCTTATTAAATAATCTACATTTTTCTTGGACAGATGTACAAATTTCTATATGTTTTGTTTGTTTGTTTCTTTTGTTTATCTTGTACTTTCTCTTATATAATATATAATTCATTTATGACAAAATATCCTCTTACATTGTTCAAATTTATCGTATTTTTTCCTCCATACTCACTAGAGGCTTCTAAGCTTGATTTTGTGTTTATTTCTTTTAAAAATAATTTTTAGAATAGTTTTTGGTACAGTGATTGTATTGCGGGAACGATTAAGTGGCTTATACAATATACAAGGTTATTAAAAAAGAATATACGAGCAACTGGCTCGTTGGAGCTCTGCTTACTGGCAAAAATTCATTTTCAATACTACGAGCACCATATCTTTGACTTTTAAGAACTTACTGAACGACCTTAGTACGTATTTCAAACAAGTGTGCATTCAAAACGAATGATCGGAGAACAGAATGACGGTGCTTGGCGGAAAGAAAACGAACTTGTTTTCAATCTATTGTCGCTTGATCGAATGTGCAATGCTTTTAGGCTCTTGAATGCCTTTTATTCAGTTCACGTCAAAATGGCGAAGCAGGAGCAGAAGGCGCTTAGTGTTCTTTTCAATTGGCCACAACGGCCTCCAGATTAAACTCCTGTGACTTTTTCTTTGGGATAGATTATGGATCTTGTATTTGAACCACCATTCCAAAAACACCTGGAAGAACAGGAAGAACGGATCAAGAGTGACGACGGACATGGTTGCTCGGATTTAAGGAGAATTAGGGTACGGCTGTGAAATTGTTCAAGTCGCCTGTGGAAGACATATTAAACATTTGTGGATAAACTTTAGACGTTTGTAAGTAGGTGTGGCAAGCTGTTCATAACTGTAGAACTTAATGTGCCAAATAATACCTTCTTAGATACAGATATTTTTTGAATCACCCTGTCCTTTAATAACCTTTTCTATAATCTCCATCTCATCTCCCAATATCGGAGATATGATGAAGATCGAAGAAAATTTTGTGAATGCGTATTCGCATTAGCTATTTTATCATTCCCTAGTACCATAAAATCACTCCACTAATACGTATTCTGTAATGTAGTTTTAAAACAAAAAAACACAAGATACACGTAGAAATTTCTACTAAGTGTTGGAGAAAATGCGGTAAATACTTGTAACGATAAAATTCACTTAAATTGGTGAATAAGAAAATAATCGAATCAATTGCTGCTGACTTAGTATCATCACTCCATCGTACAATTATCTGTTATGCTGAAGATTACGGTAAAGTAGTATTAGAAAACACACACCTGTGATGAAATCACGTGTTGAGTTTAAACAAGTTTCCATTTTCTGAGTTGTCGCAAAGCTTATGATAATTTTAACATGCATAATGAATTTTATAAATACGGACCGCAAACGTGTGGAATAGAAGAACCTGATTCAAACGACCTTGGCATTCTCTAATTCAAGACGCAATTATTTCTTGATGATTCACGTTGAATTGCACCAAACGTTTAAGAACAAGTGTAACTTTCTCTGATAGAATTTATGAAGGAATGATCCATAACAATGGCGAGAATATAAGATTATTGATGAATATTTATTCACTTACTCGTAGTTTGTTAGCTACTTAATATAAAATAAAATAATTGTTTTAGAAAGTAATAATCTAGTAATTTGCTTTTCATATTTTTCTTAAATTCTGTGTGTTCAGTTATTAACTCGCATTTTCATGTTGCGCTACAAAAAATAGCAATTAACACAAAACGTACGTCTAAATTTTAATTAATTTTAATACAGAACACAAATGTGCTTTGAGAAAGAAGAATATAAATTCATGTATAAGATTGTGGATATTTTACGGTTAACTGCTTATGTAACACAACACATTTAGTGACGATTTCATGGATTTTAGTTAAAATGTTATTCATGGTCAGGTCTTACCCACTTTCTGAGCCATCGTTGTGCAATACTCATACTGGGTTAAGCGGATTCGGTCTGATATAAGACGGGATTTCTACAGTTATTCACATGATTCCGGAGATAATTTATTCTATTCGTTCAATTTTGGTACGACATTTAGCTGCGGTGAATCCTTTACTTTAAAATTTCAATTGATAGGCGACAATCTTAAACGGGTTTTTTCCTATTAATGTCAACATATTTTCGTTTTTTATAGGAAAAAAAGAACTCTCAATGAATGTAGTAGCCACTCAGGGAAGAGAAAGCAGGTGAGCCCTTACATCGCTGCTTTCAAGGGCAGAGTAGGACAAATAATACGTGACCTGGAATGCAGTCCACCCTCATAAAATCTCGAATGAACGAGCGAAAACAGAAAGAGAAAAGAAGAAGAAGAAGAAGCAGCAGAAGGGGGTAGAAACGAGATATTCGACATAGCGCCAGAAGCAATATTGCGCCAACGTAAGAAAAGCATTTAAACCATCACTTGATCAGTGGGACCACCCATCGACTAATGAAAGAGCTACAGCATCGGGTTCTTTCGTAAATGAACGGGTCATCTGTCACAACGGGAAGGTACATCCCGTGGCCTCTTACACAATGGAAGGCTAATCATACAGAGCTCCACCCTGGAGTTGAATAGGAAGGAGCTCTGGGAGAACTAACTCGTGGGAATCATCATTCAGCCCAGGAAAACAGTCATTTACTCATCATACGACGAATAGAAATGAACAGAGGTTCGCGTTTGAATCACCTAGTAGCAGCGCAACTAACGACACTAATTTCAGGTCTCTACTAAATGATAGGATAATGGCGTGACTCGGGCGAGCTTGTGTGGAAAAAAAAACTCAATTTCTTCAAGGCCTGCACGGCCACAACATCTCTACTTAACAGAGCAGAACCGCGTAAGAATCATGCCCGCGGATTCCAGCGCGAAAGAAAACGAATCATGCTTCTCTCAACTTTCATCGACCACTGAATTTATTACAAAAATTATATCAACTTTTTTGAGGTCGACTACAAGTACTAAGTACTAAGCGTGAGCGTTTCTTCAGTTTAATCGACATGGCTCCTCTAGAGGCGAGTACAATACTTCCAGTGTGTGCGAGCAGTGTTGTAGTCTGCCGTTCAAATAGATTCGACTTCGTGAAACACTCTCATTGAAAAACAAAATTAATCAAATTTTTTCTCCAATCAGTGTGAATGTTCAATACAGTAGGAGTAGTGAAGCGAGGGATAAGGGACATGGCACGGTTAATTCGTTCACGAAAAACAGACCGCACGCACCACTATTATTGGGACACAAAAATTAAATGAACTTTTTCTTCCATTTCTACAGCTTCTACTACCAACCGTGAACATTTCTCCAATAAGCATGGCTGCCTTTGACAAGTGGAGAACTGTGAAGCGTGTAGAACAACGCAGGAGCGAATCGTTTAAGCAGAACCGGCTGAATGAGCTTTTCTTATTTGAGCACCAAATTAAATAAACTTTTCGGGCATTTCTACAGTTTCTACAACCAATTGTGAGAATGTATCCAATCAATGTAAGTGCTCATAAATAGAAGAGAATAATAAATCCACTCGAGGAATGGGGGATTAATTCGTTCAAGAACAACCGACAACACGCGCCACGCTCATTAGAACAAAAATTAAATCAATGAATGATTTCAAGCGCGTCAACTGCTAAAATCATTAGTCACGTAAGTGTAGTATCTGTTTTAATCGCGGGAGATGGCGATGATCTTCCTGCGCTAGATGAAGAGATTCGTGCTTGAAGCCGACCTAACCCTTTGGCTTCGGCGTTTTCCCCAACCAGGTATCTGTCACCTCTGAGGCACCGCCCCAGCCGGAACAGGCTCTAAGATCCCTACTGGTCTCCCGGCATGTGTGGTAATGTAGTTAATGTAAATGTAAATGTAAATGAGTGTACATAAGGAATGAAGGTAGGATACGGAGAAGCAAGAATGACAGCGCGCGGTCCATGGCCTGTTTCTTAGGGTACTGCTCCAGCATCCTCCTGGTGTTGATCGGAGAAACCACGAAAGACTACCAATCAAAGGAGCCGGCCGCTTGAATTCTCCTCGAATCAGGCAGCGGCTGAATTCGACGTGGCTAAGTAGCTAGTGTCCGACAATCCTGCCACCATCTAGACTAGAACCCTAGGACCTTCCGGTCAGCGACACTCTAGTGATATCAATTGATGCACTGAGCCACCTACAGTCCGGTTAAAATAAGTTGATGATTGACAGTTGGGCTTCTGAAACTGTAACGTCATACAATATGAGTGTATGATTTGGTTACTTTAATAAGTATTTATTTCAAGTGTATGTTTTCGTGTGCCGGGAACACACGCTCAGTGGTACGCAACCTGTCAACGTCGCTTCTTTCCAAACACAACTGTCAATCACCAACTTATTTTAATCGGACCATAAGCCGGTGAAATTAAAATTAAATCAACTTTTTCGTCCATTTCAACCAACCGTGATCATTTCTCTAATGAGGTGAGCGTGCTCAAGTCGAGAGGAGAGGAGAGTAGTGAAGCGTGTGGGGCGAGGCGGGAATGATCCGTTCGAGCAGAACCGACCGCACGCGACGTCCTTGTTGCGAGGCGTGAACCGCGAGGACACGGCCGACGCGCTGGAGGAAGAGGCGGGCGGAAAAAGATTGAGTTCGCTTCGTCCTTTTTGCGAGCGGAGACACGCGCGCTCTCACACGCCGAACCTCAAAGGTGTCAAGAGGAGGCGACTTCTGACCAGGATGAGGTGGCTCAGGACAACAACTCATGTCACTGCAGTGCCTAAAATTGAAAGATTGTAGGGTTAGAGCCCCGACGGCGGCACAATTATCGATACTTGGTCGAATTTAGCTGGTGTCTGGGGAACAGTTCTAGCAGCCGACTTCTCTGTTCGGTAGTTTTTCCAAAAAAAACGAAACCGTATCTTAACAAGCGACATGGATCACGCGCGATCCTCTCATCTCACATCTTAAAAAATTAATTTTGTTTTTTCTTTAAGGATAAGTATTGTTGCCAACAGTGTCCAAACATTATTATTAAACCTCAGCAAATAAGAAATAATTGTACAGAACAATTTACATGATTGTGACATTACTACAATTCTCATTGCTTCCAGGTTAGTGTGATAATGTCTATCACCAGCTGAACTACCCGTCGTTGCCCAGGCATTTATTACAATAAATTATTAGCCAGGAAGAGGAATTCCCATTTATTCGCATACTTCTCTCCCATTGTAATATCTGCCCCGCCAAGCTACCGCTGTCTTGTCTTGCTCCTATTTGTAAATTTCGGGTGTGCTCGTTCACTTTCCTACTAAAGAAAGTTTACACTGTGAATATGTATGTTATAAGTGAATTGTTTAAGTTATTTATATTACTACAAGAAAACAAATAAACATTTTATATTCACCAGCCATCAAAAATTGTTTATTAAGCCGCCTGGCTGATACTCATTATACCTCTAGCCCCCCCTCCTGTCCAGAGAAAAATCCGGGGTGCGCCTCTGCCAAGTCTAGTCGTGATCGGCAGAGAAGAGGAAGGCGGAGGCTGGAGAAAGCGTCGTTTTTCCAGCAATTTTCCAATCGCCGCGCGCTCACGACTGATCCGCATCACTGCTCACACGCGCTCCCGGTGCCGCGGTGTCCGCCCCCCGCCGCCGCCTCCACCGCCGCCTCCGCCTCCGTCTCCGCCGCCGCCGCCGCCACCGCCTCCGCCTCCGCCTCCGCCTCCGCCTCCGCCTCCGCCGCCGCCTCCGCCGCCGCCTCCGCCGCCGCCTCCGCCGCCGCCTCCGCCGCCGCCAACCTCCGCCGCCGCCACCTCCGCCGCCGCCACCTCCGCCGCCGCCACCTCCGCCGCCGCCACCTCCGCCGCCGCCACCTCCGCCGCCGCCACCGCCTCCGCCTCCGCCTCGCCCGCGCGCACGCCCACACAAAGCGGGGGCGGACCGCCACGCCCACACGCCCAGCTTTCTTCTCCGCGCCGCGCCGCGCTAAACGCCGGCAGGGCTGTTATTAACTCGCGTACTACTTTACCCCGAGTGACTGAGAGAGTATTTATTGTTTCTAGAGGCGTCAACTACTAAGGCATATGCGTGTGCTCAAGAGGGAGGGGTAGAGGGCCCTGGCTTCCTTGAAAATTTTGAAATGGACACCCACAGACCTGGGAAATGAAATATTTTATTTTCAGGAATACGATACATTATTTATTTTCCCCCCTTTAAGCTGACAATTTGAGCAATTGATACATGACTTTTGCAAAAGAGACTTTCCGAACCTAACGCCAATCTACGTCTAACGTTTATGTTCCTACAAAAAATCAGTTGTGATAATTGTATCATCGCAGTTATAATTTCAATCATATTGTAGTACGTTTGATTTATATCCTAGTAAAAATGACATAAGAATATGAAAATTTAATGGAAAATTTGGTTCAGAGGAGACAAGATATGAAGTTACCTCTCTTGTGTTATGCTGCGCTTGCCTATGTACTAAGGTCATTAGTTCCGTAAAAGTAGTGAATTTTATTTCCAAAGTTAACACAAAGTTCCTACAATGTGTGAATCGGCGTCGACCTGTTCGTCGGCATGACGGGTTTTCCACCTCAATAAACTCCTCTAGTCGGGAACCACGCCAGTCGCGACATACTCTAAGCTCCCGACTGGTTGAATCAATAAAAAATATAATCGCTTTTATGAACACGCAATGGTCCTTTTTATAACTAAAACAGCACATACTATCCCACGTTATTTGATTTACATGGACATTCAAATGTAATAATACTGTTGTTTACTTTTTACTGTATTTCTTCATAATTTTATATCTTAAATTTATTTTTATTTTTTTTGTGTTGTTAATTTCAGGTAAATTTGAAGAATGTTGTCTCTCAGTTATATCCTACTATTTTCCAGGTTTAATTAAACTTTGTATTAATGATATGTGTGCTATAAAATGTGGTCTTCATGTCTTGCTTTTAGTAATGTTTTTACTGTGATATAACTAACACATCACTAGGTCATTTAGATTTGACATTTAGGAGCACATCATGCATTCAAAGTTGAAAATGCTGGGCTGTTAAGTAATACGAGAAATATTAGTGTACAAAATAATTTGTATATAATTTTTGCTACAATATATAATTACAATAGTAATTTGTTATAAAACTGATAATTAATATTTGCTTAAGTTTTAATTTTTTTACCAGGCATTTTTTTATCTTTATTAGGTTTTCTTGCATTGTACTGTATTATAATGTAAATGGTTTGTACAAAATATTAATTACTTCTAATGCACAAATGTTACTATCTACATTGGTTTCTTTGCGTAGACACATTTTGATTATTAAT
Source organism: Acheta domesticus (assembly GCA_031308135.1). Classification (NCBI taxonomy): domain Eukaryota; kingdom Metazoa; phylum Arthropoda; class Insecta; order Orthoptera; family Gryllidae; genus Acheta; species Acheta domesticus. The sequence continues at coordinate 140,671,557 of JAHLJT010009355.1, read as the reverse complement.
TTTATAGCTATTTTATTTTATTACATTAGTATTTCTCAATCTTGGGAGTGTATACATCAACTGAATTGCTATTTTTCTTAATTATTTGCAACTTTAAGGATTTTTACATTATTTTATTTCTCAGCTTTATACTTTCCTTTAGCCTTCAGAGCCACACGTCTACTGGGGAAGGAGGGCTCTCTAAACATACTCCTGACGAGTGTTCTGCCGCACCGCTAGGTCACTTGGAAACAGCTTTTGGTGATATGCGAGTAATATAGTAGTATACTCTAGGATGCTACTATACAATTTTCTCATTTTTAAAAGTCTTTATAGTAACATTTCTGATAACTCAATGTGATTTGTATGGGCGTTTGAAGAATCTGATTTCTCATCTTACAGATACTTGACCTGAGGGTTATGGTTGGCTGCAAGACGTAGAAAATCTATCCGATGGTGATGGTGCAGAGGCACAGATCCAGCTGGTGAGAATATTAGCTTTCGTGAAAATTGACTAAAATATTTGGACTGAACTTTTCAATCACGGTACAAGCTTTTATGTATATTTACAAGGTTTATAATAAAGAGCGCATCTTGTCAATCTTTCATTTAATCCATCCTTTCCTGTACATTCATCATTCAAATTTTCTGTTGGTCAAGAGCTCCTGAACGTGTTGTCCATGTTTTTCCACTACCTGAGCACCAGAGAGAAGCGTCCATATGAGAAACATAAACACACACATAAGAACGACTAATCCTGGAGTGATGACACAATTGGGGAAAGACTGTGTAGAGCTGACTTAACAAACCCACCTGCTCGGAGCACACTCCACCGTCACCCGGCTCTCATTTTCTCTCTAAATCCAGGAAAGGGTAATCACGCTCAACCTGAAGCAGCGCGAGGTGGGCAGAAAATCTTCCTATGAAAATGTTTGCCTTTTTTCTATCAAACAGTACGTTACATTCTTTACTGTATATACCTCTTCCATATTTATTTCCTCTTAAGTTAGTTTTATAATTTTTTGATAATTGGCAGGAATTTTTAATAGAAATGTTTTCCCTTGTTTCCATTTTTTTAATTAAATCATTGATATTTCTTGCAAATCTCAATGAGAAATTGAATAAGTTTCTTTACGGACGGAGAGCTCCTTTGACAGGCAATACTTTTTCTTGAACCTCCTACCGTAGGAATATAATGCAATTACTTCCATTCACATTTTCTATTCAAAATTATTAATTTTTAATGGAATGACTCTCGATTGACAATTTAGAATTAATCTATTTCATTTTAATGGATAATTCCTTTGCCTTTAGTAGAGGAAATGAAATTAATCTCGCTTTTCAGGCAATAACTGTCAACTAACATTTCCACAGTCTTCTCCAAAACCAAGGGCCAGGTATCCAGTACCAGCCGCTTGATTTATACAATCCTTTTAAATCTTGCACCAATTTTTCTGAATTCAGTGACCATGACCTTACTATGCCTGGTACTGTGTGTTCACCCAGAGTGCTGAGAGGTTACTAGTGTCCCATTTAGAGATTGCGCCACTGTCGAATCATTTGCTAGGCAGAATCCATTGTCTGATTAGAGAGCGCAAAGGTGCAAACTCTATGTCTTTCGTCGCTCGATTTCATCTTTCCAGTACTTAGTGGAGGCATTTTCAAATTATTGGTATTTACAATTACGCCTCTAAATATTTCTTTGCCATTTACAGTTATAGAGCACTTGAGGCTGTGAGACCTTATGCACATACACACGGTGCCTACCGCATTCCCTGGCGGAATTAATGGCACTTCAATAATGACGCGACCTGTAATCATATACAGGTGTCGAGGGAGGAAACGTCTGAACTTCGAAACTAAGCTCTTACGACAATTTTAAGCATATGCTGCCTAATAAACTTCTTTGATATTCCAAATGGTTGAGCCGCAATAAGCACTCAAAAGTTGGTTTGAAAAAAATACTTTCTATTCAAAAATTTGCATTGCTGAAACATAAATACGCCAGAAACATTTAAATTGTCTATTTACAAAAGAAATGAATATATTTGTTTACAAAGGAAAACTAACCCAGAAATTAAAAAAAAACGGTCGAATTACATAAATTGGGTGCTTTTTTATTTGTGTGATAATTTTTCTTTGTGAACACTGTCCAGAAAACAGCTCTCCCTTCATTCTCCATAATTACGAATTCTCCTGCTGTTATGGATTGAGAAGATAATGGATTGCGAGTGCTATTACTGGAGGAATAATCACATCATTAATTGTTAATCATACAATTTCCCGTTCCATAAGAAACTAAATGTATAATTTAAATAATTTCAAGAGCAGTGTCAAAAACTTGAAAATATCGCATTGAATATTCAAAAGCTACTTGCACAATTATACCCCTTCATTTTCCATCAGTTATTTCTCTCTCAAATATAAAAAAACTGAGGAAGTCAGAGACTAGATACTGTGGCACTAGATTAATGAAAAATGCTATAAAAAAGTGCACTTACTTTATTCTCCTTAAAGTTAGTGCACTCTGAGTTGTAACAATAAATTTTTCGACGCACACATCAACACAACGTCAATCAATGCAAAATTAGGAACTAAAAATGCGGGAACACTGTAATGAGAAAGCAGTTCCTAAATGGTATAGTAGATGCGACTCTTAAAAAGGCAGAGGCAGGTAGTCACCCTGGTTTACGGTAATTATTATGCCGTAGCATATGCAATATTGAGTTTAAAAAAAATTAAAAGTCATCACTGGAACGTTTTCAGAGACATTAAATTGTATTAGGACTTCAAAAACGCATACTGACAGGGGCATCAATTTTTTAGGAGTGTCGAATAAGTATAGAGACTACAAAGTTGATTCTTGTGAGGAACCGTTCCGTATTTTTCAGGTATGATAATAAAGTAATATTCATAGTAATAAAAGTGTAGAAAACATCTCAAGGTTAGCCGTAGCATATTGACAAAGGTTCTGCCTGTTTTTATTAAATCTTCAATAGATCGGACGAAAAAATAAAAGCAGAAAAGTCGCAAATAGAGAAATGTTATACTTATGTTGACTTAATTAGTAAGACATTTGAGAAAAAAGATTGATAATGCAATTGTACCACCTAGGACGTAATTGATGTCGCATATTTTACAATACAACTTCAAGCAAAAGTTAGGAAACAAGACGATCTGTTAAAATATCGACGAGGAATATCAGAACATTTCATTTTAAAATAATTGCAACTTAAAATTAATTGAGTTGTTAATCTTGAAAAATCATTCATGAACTAAATATGTACCAAGAATGTATCAAAAGACGTAGGTAAGGTGTCAAAGTTTCTGTTCTATACGAGAAATTGCGGTTTCAATGTTGTAAGGGATGACATCGAGGGATTACATCGACTGTCTAGAACACCACCTTACTTGTCACATAGATGTTTGGAAACCCTTAGTATAAAAGGCATTTTATTACTGAGTGTATAATGTAATAGGGGGTATATAATTATCTACTGAGGATTAAGGAAATATAATTACGGACGTTTCACTCTGTAGGTACACAAGGTCAAATTTAAGGAATCATCAATATCATTGCAGTTTTCTCATTCGCTTTTCGCAATTTCAGAATTAAAAATTTAAAGATTTACAGAATTGAGTGAATAAACAGAAAAACAAATTTAGCAGTGACTTACCGGGAGCACGTCACACCAGCAGAGCACCATCTATCCCTTCATGAACCGCCCTTCACTGGTCACGACCTGTCTCCCGAAGTAACAAACGCACTCTGAGCATCAATGAGC
>JAHLJT010009355.1:140639882-140667693 GCA_031308135.1 Acheta domesticus | reverse complement strand
ACAAGTACCTTACGACATCTTATTAAAACACGGGTTTGATACCCAATAGGTATTCAAATTAGATGTTGGTGATATCGTAGGTTTTATCCACTTTGCAAAATTTCACTGTACTTTCATTTTAATTTAAATTTATCTATTGGATTGGAAAGTTCATTCTAAAGACTTATAAAACTTCTTTAGAAAACTGAACTCGTATTCGTAAACAGTTCACTATATCAAGTGAATAAAATAATTTTATATCATTCGTGGTCCTTAAGCAGGACTGATGATGACACACATTGCCGCATTCGACCTTTTGTCTTGACGAGCATCGCTGCGAGCGTCTGACAGTTATTAGTACACACGTGGTTTAATACACATTTCTTATTATAAAACTGACCTCTATTTTGCTAAGCGTGACTTTAAAGTTATCAAAGTGAATAATAGTAATTTATGCAATTAGTTTATAATGTTAAGCTTTATTGCATGAGTTCATGTTTGAAAACTCGCTCCTAATGTCGCTCGTTTTCAAATTTGTACGAATGCAATAAAGAAACATTAAAACGTGTTTCATACACTATTTTTTTTGTATTACAGCATTATAAATTTATAAGAGAATCAAACTTGATTTTGCGTAACAACTTTCCTTTGATGCTTCGGGTATTTTGACATCCGCGGGAAAACACGGTGGTCAGCTGTTCCTATTACCTCTACCTCCCCCCAATTCTCTGGCTGCGATCGACTGAATGTGTGATGACGCAATCACTCGTGCCGTAAAATCTAATACGTCATCATTTGTGCCGTAGAACGCCCAATTATGAACGATTTCTTGCAACAGGAAAGGTCGTTTATAATGCTGAAATACAATTTTTTTTTCTATCAGCGGCACTCAGCGGTGCTTATGACGTGCATTCGTCCCCGTTCGTCCCCATGTCCCAGCGGCATGATTTGACTTTGCACAAGACTTGTGAATGACGCTTCTTTAGAGTTTGCCTCACTTTGGTAACAAAATAGCAGATTCTCTCACTCAAAATATTAATTTTGAGAAAAAAATATCTGTAACATTTCAATCATTGAAATAACTACATGTTATAATGAAACAATTCGTATGTAACCTCTTTGCCTAATCTACATTTATGTTCACAAAACGGCAAAATTCAGCACCAACTCATTTAAACGTCAATAAACCTTGACAAACAATAATGCACGTTCTTACAAGTGCACTTGACAACAATGCACGTTCTTACAAGTGCAGCGTCTCAAGAGGTCGGAACGAGCTATCAGCTGGCCCTTGAGTTTCCGGCGCCGCCATCACTGACCAATCAGAGAAGTCTGAAGAAGCCTCATTCACAAATATAGTGCGAATTCAACTGACGCGTCCGGGCGAGCGCGGCGCGGGGCCACTGTGCGCGCGGGGCGAGAGCGGGCGCGCGTGGGAAAGCCGCCGCCCGGGGGCCATTTCCAGCGCCGCCCCCGGCGCCACACGACCGCTTTATGGCGCTTGTCGCGCTCGCCGCGGGCGGAAGCCGCGCCCCCTCCCCCCACCCCCCGCCCCTCTTTACTCTTTGCTCTTCGCTCCTCTCTTGGACATGTAAGGTGAATTTCCTCTAGTATCTTTATTTTCTAATTTATTTAATTTATTTTTTTAATTTATAATTTATTTTATGATGTAATGTCTTGTATTTCCTTGTTTTACTGGATCTTTTGTTCTTTTCCATAAATCAAAAATACTCATTCTCTTTGAAGTCCCTACGGAGTTATTTGTTGTGATGTCTCATCGGTCACTTTTGTATAATACTAAATAAAACAAGATCTTTTTGCGAAGGTGACTATCGTTAATATTACATAATTGAATCAAAGGTAAATAAATTATTTGAAAATATTTACAATTCGCGATATGTATTCATATATTCATGATATTAATAATGTTTAGGTGCTGGATTTCAATGCCTTGTGTCTTCTGAATACAGACTTCGAATCAAAATGCAGATATGCATTACTCAATGTGTAATCTTTTCCATTCCTAAAATTTCTCATTTGATGTTCACCTGAATTTTGTTTGCAGCGTAATTATCCTCTACTTTCTTTAAATGCTTTTTCTTCAAATACAAGTACATACAAGTTCAAATACAAGTTCAATCTATTCAGAATGCGTGTTTGAGGTTCTGTTTCACTATTCGGAAATACGAGCATATATCACCATTCATGGATAAATCAGACTGGTTGACCATGAGACAGAGATGGATATTTCACCTATGTTTACTGGTACACTCTGTGCTCTCCTCTAATTCTCCCAGTTATCTTCGGGATCGGCTTAAACTTTTTTCACAATCAAATGAGTCTGCTTCACGTACTACCCGATTTGCCAATTTCCTACTTGTTATTCCCGTTCATCGTACTACCAAATTTGAGGCATCCTTTAGCTATCTTGGTCCACACTTCTACAATTTAATCCCTCATGAGCTTAAAACCCTTCCCTACAAATCATTCTGTGAAAAACTTTGTAAATTTATTAAACTTAATTTTTAATCTTTCTTCAGTGTTTCTTGATGTATTATGTTAAATTTTCTGTAACCTTCTTGATGTATAGCTTTACTTCAGTGTTTCCTGTTATATTATATTGTCTCATATTATCTGCTATACACTTACAATTATATTTTACTTTGTAACTTTTTCAATTTCTAATCCTCATGTACTTACATTTATGCTTTTTTCAACTTATTCTTATTCTCTTTTGATTTTATGTTTATGATCTGTATTTTTCTTGTGGTTAGTCTGAAAAGCAGTAATTTAATTACTGAGACTCGCCGTTGTACTTTTTTGTGCAATAAAGTATTATTATTATTATTATTACATATACTATTTCCGTAGTACATCTTTAACAAACTGTTGAATGACTAGAATTATCGTCACCTACAACGATTTCGTTCCAATTAATTCCATATTCTTTTAATAATATTTCTACTCCAATATCGCATGTGAATGTGTTTGCATTTAAGAGGTACAAGAAAGCTTGAAAGAATAATAATTGCTATTTATTCTTAGATATAAATACAATTTGATATATTTCATTGAACCATTAATTATATTGCAGCTCTGATCTGGAATCTACATCAGTAATGAATACGTAATTTCTAAGAGCTTCGCTAATAATTTTGATGATATTTTATGATGAAGGAAAGAATGAGGAAATCTTAGAGGAATGGCATTTGGTTCGAGAGAGTGAGTGAAGCCTCGTCAAAAGCTTCAACTACTTTCATGTTTCCCAACTTGAGTTCGTATGACTACGTGATCCTTCGAATTCCAAGTGTCACTCCTCCAGCCGTTCTTCCCGACTGTGATCAAACGTTCGAGTCCCGATGAGGCAGATTATTGACCTTCTATTGACTTAGTCGAAAGATATTACTGGGCATGAAACGTGTTGAAGCTACCTTTCCTGAACAGCGTTTTCGTGGTTTTCTTCACGCCACCTGGCGTGCTCGAAAAAAACCCAGATAACGGTTCTCAAATCATCCTTCTTATTCCTTATGTTGTTCTCAAGTAGATGTTATTTACTAGAAAATAGTAATTCATTTGATGCTAGATCATATTATTGAGATACACTTGAGCTGCTCTTATCAATCATCATATGAGAAGAGATGAGATGTTCTGATCATTCACACACTCTCTGATCAATACCAGTTGAATGCTGGAGCAATACCCTAACAAACGGTTCACGTGCGCGATCATTTCTTAATTTCTCTTACCTAATCCTCTCCCATTACTCATACATACTTACACTTCCATGCATTACACTATTACGTATGATGGGGGACCACTCGAGAGCTTAGAGGTTGACCCGGTTGAAGCGGTGACTTCCTGAGGGAGATGGGATGGGGTAATTCTCCGCATGCCGACCTGTAACTCGGCTCCGGATCTCATCATCCAGTCGCCTACTGCAACCTCCCGCAACGAAACATTCATACACCAACGGAACTAAAGATCACAGTTGTGCCCGGAAACCTCAATAAATCGTTGCACAAATCGAAGAATACGGCAATTTATGTGATGTCTCTTGTTAACGTTGTTGTTTGTAAATTAGTTTAGAAAAAAATCTTCTGAAGTATCTAAAATAAATGTTAATTGCATTATTTTGATAGAAAAGAAAGCATTTTATGATGTTATTCATAATCATGCATGTGTCTACAAGTTTGTTTTTCAAAAAATTATTTTCATAATTCCAAATGTTAATATTTTCCAGTTTAATAAATTTATCGTCACATGAATTAATAACTATATGTGATACACAACAACGACCATCCTCTTTTTCCCATCACATCTGTTTTACGCTGGGTATTATTTCATTTGTCACTTATCTGATCAAATTCGCACTCGTCCGCAGATCTAGAGGCGTCGCGGCCGAGGCGAATCCCGCAGGCTAAAGGAAAGAAAGTCTTTATGTTTATTAACATTGATATTTTAATTTTGAACATGAATGTTTAAAAAACATCGATGTTTAAAAACATCGATGTTTCGTTGGCGACGTATCTAGTCCGCAGGCGTAAAGGATGAGGCGCGCCTCGCGGGTCAAAGGAAGAAAGTCTTCGATGTTTAAAAACATCGATGTTCCCTTGGCGATGTGCCTAGTCCGCAGGCGTAGAGACGACGCGGCCTAGAGGAAGCCCCGCGGGCCAAAGGGAGGAAAGTCTTGATATTTTATTAATATTGATATTTTAATTTTGAACATCGATGTTTCGTTGTAGACGTGCCTAGTCCGCAGGGCGTAAAGGATGAGGCGCGCCCCGCGGGCCAAAGGGAAGAAAGTCCTGGTGGCCGCGCGGCGCGGCGCGGCGCGGGGACCGCGACTAATAAGCTTCGCGCGTGGGCGCGGCGCTACTCCGAAGCAGCGGGCGGCGCAGCGGGCGTCTTGCGCGGGCGTGGGCGGCGGCGCGCGGAGATGCGGAGGGCTCGGAGGCTGCGCGCGGGGGACGGGGGACGTGCAACTGTATACGCTTTTTCTGCGAAAGAGGCAATTGTTTTCGTGCAGAAGCAGTACGTATGTATGTACTTTCGTACAACAGCACTTTACGAGATAGGGCCTACCAGCGGTGTCTCGGCCTTGCGGTCATGGGTTAAGGGGTACGTGTGGTTAGCACACAGCTATCCCTATGCCGTATTTCTAGACTTCTCAACCTGAGATGTGAGTTTTTCTCATCGTCTCAGAGCAACAAATTCTGGGACATGGAAAGCGCACAGTTAAATTTTGCCCCAATCGGGAATCGAATCCAGGGTTGCGCCATGAAAAGCGAGCACGCTGACCATTGAAACACTGAGGGCACGTGCAGAGCAGTGGTGCTGTACTATTATCGTGGTATTTGTTTGGCGTTGTGTAAAATTAGAATAATTTTATTTCGTGCAGTATCTGAAACCCTTTTGAATTTATCTTCATGGAAATTTGGTCTGTGTGTCATCAGAAATTAGTTGAGCTACTACAACATTCTCGTAGTTTGAGTAATGGTTCTATAAAATTACAATAACTCCATTTCATTCCTTATTTAAACTCTTTCTTTCGAAATTGCATTCATGAAACTGCTCCGAACTCTGCGTGTAGTGTCCATTTTAAATGTTCAAATTCAACTTTATTAACTATTTTTTTTCTGCAAAAATGTCGATTATTTTCTGTGTTGTTAGAGAAGATAAAATAAAATTATCACAAACAGATACGAGAGAACGAACACAAGCGAGATTGAAGTTAGGACATAAAGTGAAAAGATGACAGATAGCAAAACGAAAGAACATCACAGAACTACGATATTCATAGTCAAGATTGGTTGATTGGGTTTCTCTTGTCATACTGCCAATTTACTTTTATTCTGCTTGCCCTTACAATGTAATCTGTATGCTTATACTGTTCATTTAAATTCAAAACCAGTCATTTGAGGATGAAGGGTATTTTTCTCTGGGAGTAAAATACATAAATCAGTGGAAAAGGGTCAACGGGGTAACGAGAAAGTGCATGGGAAGGAGAAGTGCGTACATTCATGAGTCGGTTCCAGTTGATGCTTACCGGCAAATATATTTGCTGCTTCCAAAAGAGCGACACGCTGTGGTTGGGGTGAGCATCAAATGGTAGTCGCTCGGCAAATCGCAAGCGACCCATTCGTACTACTTGGGATTTGGCGAGCAGTTTCTTGCTACTCGTGGAAAACCTAATGTATAAAGACGCCTTAAGACAGAAATTGATTGATTAGTGATTCCGGGCGCGTGAAGTGCTAAGGTCATTACTCCCGTTGGTTTAGTGCACGTTTTTATCGCAAAGATCTCCCCTCGTGGATGGCGAGATCCGACGCCGAATCATGTCAGCTTGCGGGGGTTTTCCCCAACCTCTAAGCTCCTGATATGTGGGGTAGTGTTGTTTGTAAGTAAGGGGTGAGGATAAGACAAAGAATAGGAAAGGAAGATCGCGCGCGGCCCGTGACCCTTTGGTTAGGGTACGGCTCCGGCATTCGCCTGGTGTTGTTCCCAGAAACCGCGAAAAAACGACCGATCAGAGCAGCGGCCGCAAGAATTCTCTACCAGACGGCGACTGAATCCAACCCAGCTATGTAGCTCGTGTCGAAAATCCTGTCATCGCTGAGAGTGGAACCCTAGGACCTTCCGACCATAGGTTCTGCAGTGCCACCAGTTGACGCCCTGAGCCCCCTTTGCCGGTTGGAGCCAGAGGCACAGGAGGTGGTTGAGGGCTGGCGGCGTGCTGCGGGGGCGGCGCCGCCGTTCCGCCGCCTCTTCGCCACCTGCCGCCGCACTTGGCGCTCTCGCGGAGCGGAGATTTCGTCGCGCGAGGCAACTAACGGCACCGCCCGCGTCCCCCCCCCCGCGCCCGTGTTCCCACCAACACCTCTATCCACACCCCACCTGGAGAGGTGGCTCCGGGAATCAACTGATGACATTGATGGGCCTATGACTAGGCGATCCAAGGGTTCGAATGGTGGAAGGGTTTTTGACATTAGCATGTCAGCTAGGTCGAACTCAGCCACTACTCGGACGAGAATTCTAGTAGCCGGCTGCTCTGATCGGCAGTTTTCCGTGATTTCTCAATCAATACCAAGCGAAAGTCGGACCAGTAACCTATCAAACGAGTCACGGACCACGCGCGATCTTTCCTTCCTATTCATGGTCTGTTCTCTCCCCTTCCACACTTACACTTACATGCTCTATAGTACCACACATGTTGGCGGACCGATCGGGAGCTTTCAGCTTATCACGGTTGTGGCGGTGCCCCGCAGGTGGGTGATACCTGATTGGAGAAAACCCCACTCTCTGGCGTGTAGGTCTTCACCGAATCTCATCATCCAGCGAGGGATGATTATCACCACATCTCGAGGGAAAAAGTGCACTCCACTTACTGGACTAATGAACTTAGCACTAATCGATCAAAGAACATCCCTTGCGCGTATCGTGGCTTTCTTCTTGGCCCATGGTTTTGGACTTCGCTCTTGCCCTTGCTCTCCACCTTTTCCTTTTCGTTTCGCCTGTGACTTCACCATTGAATGCGCTTCAGTTTGGTCCCCACCTTTCCTCATTTCGGCTATTTTCTTTCACGCTTGCATTCCGCCCTCGCCCTCGTCTTTTTCTAGACCTTGCATTTTCTTTTTCTTCTCCTCCGTTTTTGTCCCTTTTTCTTGTTTCTTTTCCACCCCGAATTTTCCCCATTCGTTTTCTTCGATCTCTCACACCCTCAACCAGCCCTCACGGTCGTGAGCCCATCCTTTCTCTTTCTTTCTCTTTCTCTCTCTCTCTCTGTGTGTGTCACTCGGTGTGCCCCGTCCTCTCCTCTCCTGTATATACTTGAACTTCGATTTCAAATGCGTGAATAAATGTATCATTGCCAAAGGCTTCCGAAAATTTTCAATAAACTCTGAACATAAGAATAAATTATGCAAATTCAAATTTCAAACCGAAAACTGTTTAGATTAGATTAGATTTATTTAAACTGCAATTGGGCATAACCCGGTGGCAGCTAATTACAAAAACATAAATATACACAGCCTTTCTGTAATATAGAACTCTAAAACCACTAATAATAATAATAATAATAATAATAATAATAATAATAACAACAACAATAATAATAATAATAAGAAGAAGAAGAAGAAGCAAATTATATACTAATTGTAGTAATAATAATGGTAAAATAATAATAATAATATAAAAACTGACTGATTCATAAAACATTAAATTACATTAAGAGAGAAAACACACACACACACACACACACGCATGGGATTCACAATCAAATGAGAAAAAATAAAACTTGTATTTCATAAATTTGTTTCATTCAATTAATTCGTCACAGTCTGTGATAATTTGGTAAAATAAACATTTTGTCACTAAAACATAGTTCTCTGCGATTACAATACATTAATCCCAAGTGAAGTGTAAGCAAGTGTGTTTTGATTTCGTCTAAAGAATGTGGCCTACTGTTGCATTTTAATTCCAAGTAAGAATGTTTGTACCGAATGGTAAGAGCTGCAATGCAATCATTCACTGTTAGGTTAATAACTTGACTACTCATAATTTACTAATATTCTATTTTATTCCATTTCAAGGGAATAGTACTCAACTTTACTGCTTTTATTGGAAGTAATAATCAGAAATCTCATAGGTATGAAATGATAATTATAGTTTCTTATTATTGGATTCTTATTATTGCCATCTTCCGGGATAAATCATTTAAAGATCTTTGCACTCCAGCTTGGGCCATGGTGAGAAGTCATAAACAGCTTCTTCATGTAATTTAAGGTATAACGGCTTCTCAAAGTAGTACCCATGACGGATGAAACCGAGCATTTCAATCTGTTTGCCTGCCGTTTCGTTCGAATGCGAATCGTGATGCTACACAGGTAGTTGTCTTATACGTGAGATACCAGAGATTAATGCTGCAATGCAGTGCAATTAAGCTACTTTTACGAGTGTCGTAAGATGCTGCCTAGTGCTAAAAGCCATTAACAAGGTGATAAAAACGATAAGGTGTTACCAGCTCTTTCGATGGTTTTAAACGATATGGTATCATACGTAATAAAATTAAGTCTGTTATTTCGCTATATTTAAGTGCATCTCAAATAAAAGGAAAATAAAGCAGCAGGCATTCGTAAGTCTTGATTTTTGTTTTGAAATACTCTAAGAATTATTTTAAGCCCATGCATTCATAAATGTATATCATTCAATAAAAAGTTAATTATTGTGGTTCTTTGATTCTACTAGCTTTCAGTTTCTATTTAAACGGATGTGTTTGTAGAAGACTTGTACGTGTATGTACGTTAAGTATGAATGGATGTATTAATATGTGTATTTAGCGAGTTTCTAGGTGTGAATGTCTGTGTGTGTGTGTGTGTGTGTGTGTGTGTAGGGGTTGCGCGCGCGTATGTATGTGTTTGATGTGTGATAATATTGAAGAAAATAATTTTTAAGCTGAATTAAATATGACATAGGACAAACGTGACAATCGTGATAAAGTTGAAATATTTAGAGTTCTCCAGCAGTGTTATCAAAAGATACTTTTGTGAATCATTTCTTGGAAATTTTTCTCTGAGCAGGTCATAAAATGCATTCAGTCAACTTTGTGAAAAATGCAAAGAAGGCTCATTGTCCGCACGACAGTTGAATCTCAGTTGCTGAATCATCCGCCTTCGGTACCGTAGTGTCGTCGTGATGTCTAGAGTTGACTTCTCACCACGCTCAATGACCATTGTTTACGAGGATATTTTTGCCTTGAAAATTAGTATGCAAAGGATGTCGTACACGAGGTTAAATAACACAATACCACGATTGTTAATCTTCATTTGTGACGTTGACATTTGCATGCATATCACTCTGCTGAATTTCCAGGGACATTTGTGACTAGAATGTCTGGCACATAATTGGTACCTTTTATTTTATTTATCAAACACTTTAATTAAACATATTGTCTGTAATAATAAATTACAATTTCAATTCAAATTGCAGTTTACAACTCCTAAGACGCTTCTTATTGAGTCTTAGAGTATCTTCATAGAATGTATGTAAATGCCGTTTCAGATTAATCAACAATGCGAATAGATAAATAATGCAATGGATAAACAAGATAATCATTTGAACATTTTTTAAAATATTTTGAATTTAATAAGCATAAAGTAATTATTCAATGATGAGATACGCTCTTTGATGATTCGATTCAAAATGTTACAGATTGGAATTTTAGAAGGATTGAAGAGTGTACAAAGGGAGGGAGAGGCAGTGAATGTATGTGGGTGAAAAGGGATGGGAAGAATGGATGGGCTAACAAGACAGGAAAGTGGATCACATAGGATGGGAGTGAAGTTGACGAGGATGGCAAGTGATGGCAGGGATGGGGGCCAAGAAGTTGACAAAGAAAAGAAAGATGAGAGGAGTGACGGCAAAAATGTTGTCAAGGATGAGAATCAATGGTAGAAGCGTCAGCAACAAACTTGACGAGGATGGCAAAGGATGGCAAGGGTTGTGGCAGCAAAGTTTTAAACATGGATGTTTTGAAAAGTGATTTAGTATCCTCTTAACGCCTCGTGGCAGCTCTTGGTCAGCGTGCTCGCTTTCCAGTACGCAGCCCCGGGTTCAATTCCCGTTCGAAGCAAGAATATAGTGTGCGTTTTCCTTGCAATGTCCCAGTGTATGTTGCTGTGTGACAATGAGAAAATTCAATTCTTAGGTTGCGAGGACCGGAATACGGCGTGGGGTGTCTACGTGCTAATCACACGTACCCTCTTAACCCATGGCCCCGAGGCAGGGACGTCGCCGGTAGGCCTTTGCCCGTTCACGGGATGTTGCGCCAAGTACAGCCTCTTAACATTTACTGTCGAAGGGTGGAGCATTTAATTTGACAGTGACGTAGTTGTTCATTTATGAAAAAGATTTAACTGACAATACAAATTAAAAATTAATCAGAACATTGAACAAAGGTAAGTCTGAAAGCATGGATGCTCAAGATCATCTCAAGAGGTCAGAGTTTCCCTCGAATCGCCGTAGAACGACACAGCAAGAAGGGGGGGGGGAGCTACATCTTCCCCGCATTACTGTCCACCTCCTCTACACGTGCGAAATAGGAGGAAAGGTGAAGAAAATAGCAAGGCCTCGGGGTCATTTCTCGGTGGAGAGATAGCCTGCTCGAATAAGTAATACAAACAGCGCCCGGTTTGCTGAACACATGAACTGACACTGGTATTATCAGGTATTATTTCATATTTTAACTTTTAGAAAGTTATGTTTTTTTTGAACTTATCATACACAAACAAAAAACATCGAAAACTTAAAACATCGAGCACAAATCATCGATGTTAAAAATCATCGGATTTAATCAATAGATATTTAAAACATTGATGTTATGGAATCATATATTGATTGATTGTTCATGATTCCAGTTGCTTGAACTACTCAGATCATTAGACCCGTAAGCGTAGTGCGTGTTTTTCGTCAGGAGATGGCGGTAGTCTTTTTTTACTCAACCAGGTTTCTCCTACTAGCGAGGCACCGCCCCAGCCGGGACAAGATCTAAGCTCCCGACTGGTCTCCCGGCATGTGTGGTAGTGTAGTGCACGTTAGTGTGTGTGTGTGTGTGTGTGTGTAAGGGGTGAGGATAGGAGAAGGAAGAGGAAGGAAAGATCGCGCGCGGTCCGTGGCCCGTTTGTTAGGGTACTGCTCCGGCATTCACCTGGTGTTGATCGGAGAAACCATCGGAAAACTACCGATCAGAGCAGCCGGCCGCTAGAATTCTCCTCCAGACGGCGACTGAACTCGACCGAGCTGACAAGCCAGTGTCGGAAATCCTGCCGCCGCCGGGACTCGAACCTAGGACCTCCCGATTAGAGCAGTTACATCAGTCGATGCATTGAGCCATCTCTCCCGGTGGAATCATCGATGATTTGGAAACACTGACAATCGATACATCGCGCCTGCTCGGGGGCAGCGAGGCGGCGTGAGTGACATGGCGCGGCGAGGCGAGGCGCTCCGCTGGCCGGGTCGCTAACTGCTTCCTCCCACGCTCCGCCGCCGCCCGTGCGTGGGGGCCCCCGACCGCGACACCTCGCGCATGCGCGCGCCCGCCCTGGTTCACTCTCCGGTGGCCGTCCTTGGCGCGGAAAGGCCCTTTCTTCGGCCACGTTTTTACGACGCGCCTTTTCCTTCTCTTCTTCTCCGCCTTCTTCGAGCTCAACGAAAAAATGTTTACCCGCCTGCTGGAAGAAGCACCTGAACGTTTTGTCCTCTCCAACATTTTTAGTTCTTCTGCATAATTTAGTCGATTCATTAGACCTGTTTTTTGAGAAATGTATACTAATTGTTATTGTTATTTTTATTATTCTCATATAAAATATAAGATATTGTTAACAGTTTGCCAAAGTGTGGCGAATCTATTAATTGGCCGCTAATATTAAAATAAATATTAATATTTATCTTCATTCTAATGAAGATATCAAAATTTGTAGCTTACGATACTTCTTTCATGAGAAAGGTTATTATCTCACCACGTTTTGTTCTGTGCTGTCAGGGTGACGCCAAGTCGAAGGCTGAGGTGTCGATATTTTGACCACGTATATTAAATGTAATGAATGTTGTATTTTTGTGTGCCGTAATTGAAACAAAGAATTTATTATGCATAAAATGTGCATTAAATTCAAATTCATGCTAGCTATTGGAAAACGTTTTCAAGTGATGGACACTTCGGATGAATGGACTTTCAGGATAGTTCACCTAAATAATCAAATACCACTCTGTCACATATGAAGTTGACTAAATGAAAATTAGGCAATGAATCGGTTAGTGTGATGTGTCATGGCGGGACTTGATGGGGCATCATGGGTCATGACGGAACATGGCGGGACAGATCGGGTCATGGCGAAACATGGCCAGACAGATTGGGTCATGGCGGAACATGGGAGACATGGCGTGAAATGGCGAGACATGGAAGGTCATGGCGAGACATGCCGAGACATTGTGGGCCATGATGGGACATGGAAGGAGCCAATGAGTAAAGCGGGCGAAGCGACGCGAGATGTGGAACGCGCAACACGGGGACGCACGGCGCGTTGCATACCGCCCGCGGGAGTCGAACCAACGACCTGCGCCCTTTCGGACTTCGTGGTCTCAACCCCAGCCACGGCACGTGGGTTTGATGTCCAGTTTCGCGCTTGCAAAAAAAAATACGTCTGCGCCACTGATTTAGAATAAGGCGCCGCGCGGCTGAGTCGCCAGTAGCTGCGCTGCTACTTTCGTTTCTAGGGGTTTCAGATTCGGCGCGATAAGTGAGTCTGGAAGCCCAATTAGACTGAGTTTCGTATTACGTATGCCGGGATATGGGTTGGTAAGTGGATTCGGCTGTTGCCTAACAGCGCAAATGTTTTAAATTAAGAAGAATGCAGGCAGGAAAGCGAAATAAGAGGAAACTTTGTTCTTTAGCGGAATTGGGGGAGTTACTCAGAGGATGAAAGTGATTCGCGAGGTAGTGGATTTTGTTGTTAATGCTGGCAAACAGTGGTATTTGTAGCGAAGAATGTGGTCGAGATATAAAACGTTTTTTTCTTTTTTTCAGTAACTGGAACTGCCACTTGCCCGTGTTGGTCTGCACTTTATTGTAGACTGTATCTTAGCGATCTCGAAAGGCAAGTCCTTTCAAGAGTCAGTAATTTGGCGTCCAGTTGGCTACCTGAACTAATATGGGATTGCAGTTAAGTCTTGGCTTTGGATGAAACTAAGCACCTGGATCTTTTCCAATTTGCAATGCTTACATGTCCAAAAACATTTAAGTGAAATATGAATAAAATGGTGAAAGTAATTCGCACTCTCTTCATGGGCACTAACTGTCAAGCACATCTGCAAGTTCTTGTCTAACATTTTTAACCATCTGGAAACTTGTTTACATTTTTACAATTGATACGACAAACATTAATTGATAAAATTTCTCAGAACGAAACCAAGGGTTAATTCGTAATTATCTTATGGTTTGTTCGTGATTCTCTTACGGTAAAAAATGTAAAATTACTCAAATATGATGACGGAAGTTCAATACCAAATACAAAAGTGGCAGAAATGACCATAGACAACATGAGATGGCAGAATGTCTTTGAAATAAATCTAATAAAATACAGCGAAGTGGTAGAATATATTATATTAAGATTGCGAATCTGTTAAGCCATTGAGTCATTGAGACATAACTCGTAAAAATTCTATTTTTTGAAGTACCAAAACAACAATGAACTTGAAAACATTTGTTCTATAATAAAAAATTATTTTGATTTCTAAATAATTTCGAAACACGTAAAATATCTCCTATTTCTATCAAATTTGACCAAAATAAAATTCAACTTAATATTTTATTCTATGGAAAATACTTCTCTGATTCCCGAATACGATCGAGACTGGCCTGCTCTTACAGTAGTCTGGTCCAAGAGCACCGCTCTGTCAATAATTAAAATGAATATAACATCGAGGGATAATTCATTAAAATTACAACAAAGTCTTAGTATTATCTTATTAAGTCTTAGTATTCTTTACCGATGATCTTGCTTCCCCCTCCCTTACGCAAAAACATCTGAAGGCACTTATGACAACATTCCAAACACATCTTCATTGGATCATAATAAAATCTATTTACTGTCGAAACCGAGAACTCCTAGTCATATTTTTCTAAACAAATCTAAAGAAATAACCCAAGCAGATCGAGATCCATCACAGAAGATACCTCGAACTCCTAAAAAAGTTAAAACTCAAATTATTGATAAAGTTGCGAAGACATGGCTGACATTCCAGAGATTGGCATTGCTTCATAAAATCTAGTGGTCTATGTCGTAAATAACACCCACACTCTGCCCGTACTTCTCCACGCCATCAGTCAAGAAAATGTGCGCAATTAATAGTAAAAATTAGTAAAAAAGTATTTTTAATTATAATCAGTCGTTTTTGTGAATTATACTTCAAATTTTCGGCTAATTTAAACTACCGAGCGGCGCCCTTAGCCAAAACTACCGAGCGGCGCCCTTGGCCAAAACTACCGAGCGGCGCCCTTGGCCAAAACTACCGAGCGGCGCCCTTGGCCAAAACTACCGAGCGGCGCCCTTGGCCAAAACTACCGAGCGGCGCCCTTGGCCAAAACTACCGAGCGGCGCCCTTGGCCAAAACTACCGAGCGGCGCCCTTGGCCAAAACTACCGAGCGGCGCCCTTGGCCAAAACTACCGAGCGGCGCCCTTGGCCAAAACTACCGAGCGGCGCCCTTGGTTAAAACTACCGAGCGGCGCCCTTGGCCAAAACTACCGAGCGGCACCCTTGGCCAAAACTACCGAGCGGCGCCCTTGGCCAAAACTACCGAGCGGCGCCCTTGGCCAAAACTACCGAGCGGCGCCCTTGGCCAAAACTACCGAGCGGCGCCCTTGGCCAAAACTACCGAGCGGCGCCCTTGGCCAAAACTACCGAGCGGCGCCCTTGGCCAAAACTACCGAGCGGCGCCCTTGGCCAAAACTACCGAGCGGCGCCCTTGGCCAAAACTACCGAGCGGCGCCCTTGGCCAAAACTACCGAGCGGCGCCCTTGGTTAAAACTACCGAGCGGCGCCCTTGGCCAAAACTACCGAGCGGCGCCCTTGGCCAAAACTACCGAGCGGCGCCCTTGGCCAAAACTACCGAGCGGCGCCCTTGGCCAAAACTACCGAGCGGCGCCCTTGGTCAAAACTACCGAGCGGCGCCCTTGGCCAAAACTACCGAGCGGCGCCCTTGGCCAAAACTACCGAGCGGCGCCCTTGGCCAAAACTACCGAGCGGCGCCCTTGGCCAAAACTACCGAGCGGCGCCCTTGGCCAAAACTACCGAGCGGCGCCCTTGGCCAAAACTACCGAGCGGCGCCCTTGGCCAAAACTACCGAGCGGCGCCCTTGGCCAAAACTACCGAGCGGCGCCCTTGGCCAAAACTACCGAGCGGCGCCCTTGGCCAAAACTACCGAGCGGCGCCCTTGGCCAAAACTACCGAGCGGCGCCCTTGGTTAAAACTACCGAGCGGCGCCCTTGGCCAAAACTACCGAGCGGCACCCTTGGCCAAAACTACCGAGCGGCGCCCTTGGCCAAAACTACCGAGCGGCGCCCTTGGCCAAAACTACCGAGCGGCGCCCTTGGTCAAAACTGCCGTGGGCGCCGGCCAGTCCAGTGGTGCGTGGGCCCGCGCGCATCCACGCATCCGCCTCGCCCTCGCAGCACATCCATCTCGAGCCGTTGGCAGCGCGCGGCGTTTGTACCTGTCATAATCCCATGGCGCTGGCGACGGCCTCCACTGTGGGCCAGTGTGGGATGAATGCGGTCGAAAATTAAATGATCACAGGTGTTGTGATGCTATGCATTGCAGATCGAACATTGTTGGCAATGACATGGCAATGAGCCTAGAATGAGCCTAACAAAAATGTGGGTTCGCCCTTGATTCTCCTGAACCTTCCAATTCTGTGGTCACGGAGCAAAAGTTCTTTAGTCAATTTTTGGCGAAATTGAGTTAAGTACTAAAACTACTAATTAAGTATTTATATTTTATTTTAATAAAACGACCGAATTGAAATTTTGCTTCCTTAACGAGAGAAACGCGTTGGGAAATAGCGTTGAGCGTAGGAAAAAGCGTTGTCTCAATAACCTAACCCTTGTTTTCTCCAAACTAAGATTTTTGACTAACGAAATTTTACCCCCGCGACCACAAAATTGTGTTCGCCGGCCCCGTGGCCGAGATCGCTAAGGCAGTAGCGCCGTAGCGGTCTTGGACCGTGGGGTCGCGGGCCCGAGTCCCGCCTCGGGCATGGTTGTATGTGTTCGTCCTTTCACCCCCTATCATCACCATATCGTGTCATCATGTCATAACGTTACTTCCAATAGTGGTCGCTAATGACCGAGTAGTTGATGCGACCTTAAATAGCAAAAGAAACTAGAACCAAATCGACCGGGGAATATCCATTTTGGAAGAAATCGTACGTATGGTTTAGGCGCTAGCAGTGTTCACAGACGGACAGACGGATAGACGGACGGACGTTTTCCTTTCAATTGGGTTTTCGGTATCAAGGACCTAGAAAACAGGATTTCTGGCTACACCACGTGTTAGGGGATTTTTTCTTAATTTAACAACTGGTTTTATCCACTTCTTCGTTTTCATGGCCCGGCAATTAATTTTTTTCCGCCGAAAATTTGCCATTTTTTCACGCAGCATTACATAACTTTCCCTATACTACGTACATCACTCCGTGTATACGTACGTATACGGAAGAGTAGAAAAAACAAAAAAGAATTGTGTCCGTCTTTTGCGTCTTTCAAGCCACCGTGCGCGGCGGGCGGGCGGGCGGGCGGGCGGATTAGCGCGGGCTCTCGTGTCTTGTTTGTTTGCGAGCGTCGGCGGGCGCCGTATTCGGCAGCGGCCGGACGCGGGGTCGAGGCCCGGCGCGGGCGCGGGTGCGTGGGCGGAGGCCTTGGCCTTGGGCGCGCACGGGGTCAGGGTACGCGCCACGCGAGACGAGGCGCTGCGCTGCGCTCGACTTTTCGAAGATTGCGACTCAGGCCTCGCGCTCACGGACGCGATTGCTTTTGCGTGTCCTTTCCACGTGAGCGGGTTCTGGAGGAGATCGCTTGTTCAGGCTCAACGTGAGTACGCTTAGGCGTGCACAGTCTAGAACAAGAGAGGGCTCAACTACATTTCTGGTCTCCTCTGGACTCCCGCTCTTTCTAATAATCATTTTTATTTACATTAGTCACATTTTGCAACTAAATAAATATTATTATTTTACCCTTTACACTTAGTGCTGCAGAATTATCCTGCTTAGGGTAAGAGGAGGTTAGGACTCCTCTTTCAGCCATTTCTAAATAAATAAATAAATAAAACGTATTACAAAGAGAATGAAATTATAAATTTAATACTTTAATTTAGAAATTATTCTTGTCCTAATTTATGACAATACTTTTGATCACCTCAATTTCTAAATACCAGCTTTTGAATTATCTATCCCTTGTTTTCTCCAAACTAAGATTTTTGACTTAAGAACTTTTACCCCGTGACCACAGAATTGGGTCCGTCTTTACATCAGAACATTGACCGCAGCATTCGATTTTGTTGTTGAGCTAGAAAACTTAGGGTACGTTAGGTTTTTTATTTAATTTTTTTTATTTTTAGGAATGTTTCATGGAGAGTAAGAAATGTGATTGTAATTGTGATAGATCTTGAGATGCAACAACTGTTAGCATACATTGAAATAATCTAAATATCACGTTTACTTAGAGCGATTATTGAAAAACTGAGACAAAGTTTTTGTTGTTTTGTTAAATTGTTTCATTTGTTTTCACAGACATAATCATTGGCTTTACGTAGACCGCGTAATACCGAAAAGACAATTATTTCTTGGTATCTAAATTTAAAAACTTTTTTATTCATTTTAATATTATATTGATTTCAATGTGCAATTCAATAAACATTTGTAATTCACATTTGTACACTCAAGAAAAATTCCATAAACTGACTTTTTCTTGGCAATGAATTGTATTTTCGCTCCATTAGACCAACACCCTTACAAACACTTATTTGATTTACGCTCTTCTTTAATATACTGAAAGATGTGGATGAAAAGAAAACACGTTTATTTTCTCCCCATATCATAAAAATCATTTATAGTCTAAGAAGGAGAATCACCTACACTCACAATCTGAAAGAAATACGTACCTTCCATTTTTCATGTTATTAAAGCACATTTGCAATGTTTTCCAAACAATCAGAGCTATATAATAACTATTTGTAAAATCTCTCAATTCATATCTTCTTACCCTTGTTCCCCATCACTCCTTCTTTCTCTTCTAGTTATCTCCTTGCTATTTCTTGAACACAGTCGAATCTGTTTCCTCCCCTTTTGGTTTTTAACTTTGAAGTCATGATTGCTGACTTGAAAATAACTGTCTTTATTATGACGAATCATATTTCTTCTGTTTTGATGGTGTGCAAGGACAAAATGAATTATCATCAGAACATTGACCTGCAGGAAACATTTTGATGAGGCAAACTCCCGTCTTCCGAGTACTACGCTGACTGGTTTGCGAAAGAACTAATTCAACATTCTTTAGGCAGGACGAGATCAGAAAAACCGTTAGTCGAATGGCCTAAGTTTCTCCGATGCGTGGCACGGTCGTTAATGTCATTCTCTACCATTTGTTATTTGTCAGTTTTATAAGATTGTAAATTGCAGCACACAGGAGTGGTCGCGTTTTAAGGAAAAGATTTATTAACTAAAAGAGACAGTGAAAACTCGAACTAGGAAAGGAAAATTGGATGAATGATTAATTATTCAGTGCTTTTACGACTGCAAATGTTTTGAAATTTGTTTCCTGATTTCCTTTTCGTATTATATTTATAAATATTTACTGTTGTAAGATACCTCTTGGAGAATATTGTGATGAAACAAATGGGAAATAGAAAATATTATGTAATGTAACATGACGCTAGAGGTTCTCACCAATTAATTTACATCATAACGAGACAATAATTTGACGTCCACTCATGATAAAGTACCACATTTCCTATTCCTATTCATCTTCATTTGGTATCAAAAAATAAATTTATTTGCAATTTAACATGCATTTTAAATTAAAATTCTCTAGTTTCATTAAGAGTATATTAACTTGTTAGAATTATTCTTTGCTGAATCAGCGCTGAGTTTTAAAAATTATTTGCGCCTAGTTGTTTTATCAAAAGAAAGCTCACAAAGACGTGGTCGTTAAAACTAGTCTATAAAATTAAAAAGCAATATTAAGCAATTTTTCGTAGAACCTTTATTTCTCCAATTTGCAAGTAAAGTGAGTTTTGATTATCATCGTATCGTCTTGTAGTAAGACAAGCTTCTGTTCATCTAAAGAACAGTAATTGCATTTAATACTCGTTATTAGACCACATTCTTTAAGTAAAGCTAGAGCAAGAAATAATATTTCAGTCACAAAACGTTCTGCTGTCACTGCCACCATCAACACCACAATCTCTACCATCTACATCACATCTACCGCTACCTCCTAAACTTCCATCACCACTACCATCACCATCACCATCACCACCAACACCCCCACCACCACCATCACCACCAACACCGCCACCACCATTCTATCTAACATAACATCATCAACAACAGCAACAACAATAACAATTCTGTTATTACATTATTCTGAATTATTATTCTGTTATTCTGCACTTACGTCACTTCATCACCACCACCTCTGCAACACTGTCACAAGCCAATTGCAACACTGTCACAAGCCAATTGCAACACTGTCACAAGCACAAAAGTCTAGCTCAGATGCACATACTCCATCAACCACACTACAACTAGCATCACTCAATCACACGACCATAAGCACTACGCCACAACCAACAACACCATAACTATAAACGCTACATTTACCAAGTACTTCTACCGCCACTACCACCTTCCCCACAACCATCTCTCTGCCACTGCAACTCCCACTGCCGCAAGCACAGATGCAACCACGACCACCATCACCGCCGCGGCGTTGCTCGTACTTGCTCATTATCACGGGCAGCGGTTTTAATAGCGGGCGCCAATAAAATCCACCAGCCTCGTAATTCACAGCGCGGCCGCCGTGGGCGCTGCGGACGCGCGCGCCGCGGGCACAGCGTCATTAGACGGCGAGGGGTTCCGGGTCGGAGGCAACTCGTAAATTTCAAAAAAATGTATCCGACGAAGTTTTGATGCGCTGATTATAGCCGAGAGATGCAATGCATCTTATCGACGCTTGCGGGATCTCAGCTGGATCGAGAACTCTGCTTCCTCCTTAGGGTGGTCGCAGTCTTCATAATGTAATTTTGCAGCTACTCCCCTTCATTTTTTTTAAACTGGCTGTATTTCAGCGTTAACTCGTTATTCGGTAGGGTCTTATTTGAAGTTCGTGATTTTTCCGGGCGTTCTCGAATGAATTATAGAAGGCTTATTTGTAGAGCATTGTGTTATGCAATTATGGAATATTCTTGAAAGTAATGATTTGTGATTTTTTACTGCTACTAAATCATGTCATGAGATAATTTATGAACGCTGTGTTATGCTGATCATGAGGAATTACGTATTTGAAGCTCTTGTAGACACAGAAAAGATTTTTTTGGTTGTACCCGTTCTTGGACAGCTCCAAGAACGATTATATAATATTTGACAAAATTAAGTAATCATAAAAACAGTACGTATATTTTTATTTATTCTTAAAATGATGTTCACAAATCAATGAACTTATTAATGCAATGCCTTCATATAAACGGATACATCAACGTAAGAAATAGTTACTGAATTATGAAGGGAAATCAGTTTATGTTATATCATTCCAACATTATGTAAATATCATATGTATCATAATAATTGAAGTCATATGTCTCTTGTAATTTTCAGTGGTGCAATAATAATTGAATGTTACAAAAACAAGTCTGACAAATCGCCATGAAATTGCTTGAAAGCTCGCCCTCTGCGTGACCTTCATTCACATTACCGTGCGTCATCGTGTTGGTAAACAAACGCGACTCAAATCCCGCAAGCAGAGCGGGCGAGCTTTGATCTGACGCTCGGGTGTTCCCCAAGGTCCATAAATCGGCGACGAGCCGTTTCCGGGGGCGTAGCCGGCGGGTAGCCTTGCCCTCGCGGCATTGACATTCGCCGCCCCCGCGTTCCCCCTCCGTCCCCCCGGGGACCTCTACGCCAACCCCTCCCCGTCCCCCGCGCCCGCCGCCGCTGCTGGACCGGCGAGTCACGAACCGCGGCCCGCGCCTTTCTCCACCCGCGTTTCTCCGCTGCAGCCGCCGCCGCCGCCGCCGCCGCCGCCGCAGCTGCCTCTCCTTTCCTCCGGCGGTGGACGAAGCGAGGCCCCGGCGCGGCGTGTCGCTCTCGACGCGGGATCTCTCCGAGAGAAGCATCGCAGCGACCCAGCGATGACTTCAGGGCTCTTCCGGAGTGGACGCTCGTCGGACGAGATGTAGACACTGCTCTTGTGGAGGCGCAGCGGAAGACTAATGAGGAATGGCTGGCGGGTATCTCTCTTGGGAAAAGGGATTCTGCGTTGGTTTAATACCATCTCATCACCACCAGCTTGATGGGGAATTTATTTTAATTTTTATGCTTTATTATGACCCTCAATCCATATTCTTTCAATCCATATCTCAGATAAACAGTTTTAGTGGTTGAATAAAAATGGTGATTTTGGTTGAAATATATGATTTGAATGATGATGGTGCAATGATCGAATGAGAGACAGGAGACAAAACCTGTCGCGAACCTCCTTTATCCCCTAACTTTCCGAATGGATCTATAGGGATTTGACGAAGTGGGAGATGAGCGATGTGACCACTACACCGCTGGTCGCTCGGCACTTGGTAGGGTCTTTCGGATAATTTAGATATCTTGGAAATCGATTTCGCTAATATGATTAGATATCGACATCATCGATATCCGAGCCAGGGCGGTGTACCTCTGGTGGGAGGTACCAGGATGGGAAGAACCCGCAGGCTGACGAGTAGGTTGGTGCAGTATCTCACCATTCAGTGGGGGGAAGATCACCACCACCTCCTATGATACAAATATGAAACTTGCGGGACTAATTACCGCAGCAGATAATGTCCTTTGAATCACGAAATAATCAATCAAGAAATCGCGAAAAAATTCTTAATTCCGGAGAAGCAAATCTGACGTTACTGTCAATCCTTGACTCGAGATTTTCTTCACTCTACTATTCAGGACAGTGGTGACTTTTTCTCACCAATCACGTTATCAATGTAGAGTTATAAAATTTGCAGCTCCTACTATTGACACTCTTTCTGTAGTTTAAGTACAGTAGTAAACAACATAACTGGCGTGAGTCATATGATTAAAGAGAAAAGATATAATCTTGCAACTCTAAATTTAATCTGATCATAATGTTCACTCTTTGCATCAGAGCATTTTAATTGTAAAATATCTTAGATTGCGTAATACATCTCTTAATAAGTTGCAGAAGATAAATAAAAGGAAGTTGAAATAATTTGGAGTAACACAAATGCCCCAAATTCCAGTCTCCCTTGACAACGCGAAATTTGAAAGAACTAGTAGCTTACAGACAGATAAAATACAATTAAATTGAATATATTTTCATATATTAAATTACAATCAATACATACGAACATTTGCTGTCATTGTGATTCGCACGCTTACTCTAAATGGGAGATACGTTTCAACAAAATGTGTAGAATGGTGTGAAATGTCAGTTTTTCCTCTGTAGAATCACTTTCATGAATGTTTTTATGTTCAGTGAAATGTGAAGAAAAGAATATCAGTGTTTTATGCTATTTCACCGTACGTAGATTCTACCAAAGTAAGCCGTGTTTTGTCATGTGGCACTCGCTGTCACACGAACCCTCCGTTGTCTCTGCATGTGTCGCTTTCTCCTCCTCTAGACACAACAACTCCACTCCCTCGCTGTGGCTCTGCACTCCGCTCTTGCTATTATTCTTCTCGACGTCAGCGGTTTAAGATATTCTCTGTGACTCAGCAAACTTCTACACATCAACATGTTTCTCATGCAGTATTCAAGACAGTTCTCAATCTCGTTAGGGGATTGCCTTCAAGCCCCCTCCAGATCCCTGTTTCTCTGGGAACTAGCGTCTCATTTGTGGAATAGGCGTTCTAGCATTTGGAGGACGAACATTAACTTTGATAGTGACACAAAGTCATCAAGAACGTAAAGTGAGGCATCAGAGTGTTCATTAAATGACTGAGATTTTTACCAGATTTAATTAGCCACGCATCTTCCTTGAAAATATTGTTAAATTTTGAGAACGATATTCTCTGACTAGTATGAGTCGTGACATGAAGAAATGTATCACGAAGAACATGCAAAATGTGAAATGAGAACTAAAATCTGCAAACGTATAGGAAGAAAAAAGTGCGGTTTCCAAAGGGAAGAAATAAACATGGGAGAATTTACCTTTGCATCTCAGACCTACAGTCTCTGACACAAGTGATTGTATGAATTCAAGTTGCTTCTGTGCAGTTCTTGACTGCGTGATTTGCACTTTTACCCTTAGGAATCTTTGCTTAACTTACATTCTGCCTACTTTAAATGAAGTAAAAACACTTATTGATACGGAAGCAATTGATTTTTGCACTCATCAATCGGAGATAGTTTTTTAAACAGTCTCAGCTGGGAGAATTGCATCTTTTAGAACCGAAAATTACAAGGACGTAAAACAGGAATACATATACACATTCACGGTCTTTAGGCTGTCTACAACCAACTACCAAATACTAGTAATGTTCACACTAATTTGTGATTACTTTAAGTATATAATTAACCAAAGTATGAGTTTTGAGGAAACTATATCAGAAAATTCCACATCTGTAAAGTAGGTCGCGCACTATGGATTTGAAGAACAACCTCCACACCAGCGAGCCTACTGCGCCCTGGAAGTGAGAGGTGGGCGAGTTAATTACTCCACTGGAGCAGCTATGCCGGTAATTAGTGATCTACGGAATTGAGTATCCGTGGTTGAAAGCGGACTTTCGTTCAATTAAAGCTCCGGGGTACGGGGGCCGCAGATGTACTAATGACTTAAACATTTTAACAAATATGATGTATCATTGCAATTATCAGGAGATTATATCCGGAAATCATGACAGCTTGTGCAGCAGTCAAACGCCATGCTTCTATGGATTGCCAAAAATCTGTCCATTTGAAAAACTTACGCACCACAGATAAAAACACCTAAGACCTACATACGATCCTACACCACAGACCTACATAATACTACAGGTCGTAGAGCTAATAACTGAAGCATCAGTGAAGCAGATGTCGATAATTAATCGGTGATATACTGGTTTAAGTATCCTCACGTGAAATCCGACTATCATTCAATTGGAGCTGTAGCGCGAGACGTATACTGCACAAGCCTTTACGTTAACAAACAATACATTTGGTTTCAAAGTAAATGATGAATATGTCCTACTCCGAACTTACGTCAGAACACCCTTCAAGCTCGAAAGCTCGATATTTAGAAAATTTCCCAACTTGAAAAACATAAAATACCCACAGCTAATAGCATATCTCGTACAAATAAGTCGAATGAAGAAACCACCTCTCCATTAAAGCAGTAATGTCAATTGAAATTGATTTTCGGAAAGAACTATTTGCAGAGAAAAGGAGAGGAGGCTGTATCAGAGATGAAGCGAAGACCTCCGGCAACGAATTCAAATGACTCAAATATTAATCAATGATATCCAATAAGATATTTCATTACAATGCAAATTATCGAAATATTTATTTCCAACCTCAACCCAACTTCACATCGTCAAATTCCTAAAAAAATCCATTACCAATCCATTGAAGCGTCAACGTGTCGATAGCAGCTGATCGGCGAGACGGAGCATCCGAGGAGGGAAGCAGCAGTCTATCGAAATATTGATTTCCAAACCTCAACCAGACTTCGTCGACATGATATCGTCGAATTCCTTTAAAATTCCATCACCCATTGAAGAACTAAATTAATGATTATTAAATGTTGAAAAGTAATATTAAGTTTCCTTAAATGATAATTTGGGCTATTCTTCTTTCCTAAACGTGAGTTCTTACGATGATGAATGACACCTGAGGACAGAATAAGTGCATCAACGTGACGATAACAGCTGATCCGTCGGGACGGGGCATCCGAGAAGGAAAGCAGCAGACGTTCGTTCAATTAGAAGCTCGAGGGCGGTGGGGGGGGGGCGCGGCCGGGCGGGGCGTTCGGCGTCGCATTAGCGATGCGACTTCCTCCCGGCGCCTTCCGCGCCTCCACCTGCGCCCACGGCGGCGGCACATCCGCAGGGATATCTCTTGCGCCGCCGCCGCCGTCGGGAGAAAACCCTCCACGCCGCGCCGCTCCGCGCCGCGCCGCGCTGCGCCGCGCCGCCTGCCATTGTTACGGAGAAAGTGCGTGCGCCGCCGCCCGATCGTCAGGGAAAGTGGCGGCGGTGGGGGCGGAGGCGGGGGCGCCGCCTCCGCCTCCCGGTCGTCTTCTCCTTAACGCTTCTGCCTCCACCCCCGCCCCCGCCCCAGCCACTTACTCGAGCCTGCCGTTCTCTTCGCTCGGTGGGGACGGGAAGGCTCGTGGCACAAGCCGTACGTGTGATGCGTCTGCGATGCTATTCAGATGAGGATGTGATTGGTTGGGGATCTTAGATTGCGTTTTTTCTCTTAACAACCGGCACTAATCTGCTTACTGCGCTCATTGGGATAGTAAACAGTGGATGGTATGCAGTGTTTTTTGTGCTTAGGTAATATGAATTTACGTAAGTAGCTGCACGAACCGTTTGCACTCGTTCGTGCGAGTCCGGCAGCTTTTCTCTCTGGTAGCGCCTATCTTGAGGTCTTGTGTGTGTTGAAAAGGAAGGAAAGAGCACATGAATTCTGTACAATTGGCCTGTCCTTATCAAAAGAATGATTTCGATTATTCTGGAATTGTTGCTAATAATTGCATTTTTCATTGCTTTCTTTTGGGAATTCTTTCATGTCATTATTAACTGTTAAATCTATCACTTTCTTCCCATTATTATATTTTGTCTTAGACCGACGGCTTTAATTGTGTTTTCTCTACACAATCAAATATTTTAGCCATAAATTTTCTTTAATATGATTAAGAGTTATCATAATTCCATGAGTTAATGGGAAATTTCCAATTAATTCAAGAATCGTCCGTATCGGCAAAAGGAATTTATCTGAAATTTTGAATTCATAAGTGATTTTTAATAAGACAATTCTAGGAATGAAATTATTTGTATCAGTTTCAGAATGCGCCAATTTCTTAAAGAAACTCGTGCTAATGAGTGCGCACCACCTCCTATGATTGATGTATCACAGCTTATGTTGGCCAGTAGTGAAGGGTGCTAACAAAAGCGGTGAGAAAATCCATTATATTTCGAGAAACTCCGCCATACCAAATATATTGTTAAACACTATTAATTTTAACTTCATAAATGGAATAGTCGTCCCGAATTTTCGCGTGGCCTTTTATCCCCTCACTTCTCAACATTTTGTTTTTATCCTCTTCAACTCGCTTGCATTTCTTTCCAGGCGGCCTCTTCATGTATGCGTCTCTTTGTCCTCAACAATCCTTTTCTCTCTTAACCACGTATCACCTCTCCCCAGTGCTACTGAATCAGTGACTCGTAGTCGCCATCAGCATTTCTGAGGATTGGAATACATCTGACTCGAATATATCTCGTTATTTTTTCCCTTCTTGTTCTCCTTTTCTCTCCTTCACCTCCTTTTTCTTCTTCAATTTCATTTTCTTCGCTTTCATCTTCTTTTTTCTTCGTTTTTCTTGTCCTTTTCCTTCTTCTTCTTCTTCAGTCGTCATCACCATTTTGGAGGACTGGAATAGAACTGACACGAATACATCTCATCTTTTCCTCTTGTTTTTGTCCTTTTTTCTCAATCTTCTTTTTCTTCTTTTCTTTTCTTCTCCTTCATCTGATTTCTTTTCTTCTCCTTCATTGATGTCTTTCTCCTTCTCTTCTTGTCCTCTTCTTTTTCTTCTTCTTTTCATGTTCTCCTTACTCTTCTTCTTGTCCTCCTTCCATTTCTTCTTCTCTCTCGTCCGCAGCGGACGTCCTCGCGCGCGTTCACACGCGTCGTTTCGCGAGGGCCGCGCGCCCCTGGGAAGGCGCGAGACAATGAGCCTTTTTCCCGGCGGGTGACGGGTCGCCCGCCGTGGAAGGCCACCGGCGCACACGCGCATGCGCACTCGCGGCTTTCTTCCTCACGACCCGCGGCGCTCCTCCCCTCCCCGCCGCGCCCCGCCCAC
>JAHLJT010009355.1:140315900-140638882 GCA_031308135.1 Acheta domesticus | reverse complement strand
TGATTCACAATTGTTCATGCACTTACCCTATCAAGATGCCAATCTCAAATACTTTTGTGGCTAGCACCGTTCTTATTGGAAAAATTTGGAATATTCATCAAAACACAGCCCACTTTGGGTTCGATTAGTCATACATTTTGCGTTCTTATACACCTGCATTACAAACGATTTGGCTCTGGAAATTGAAGGCCTATACAACAATGATTTACGGAATACAGATATACTAAACGAAATGATTTGGCTTCTCCTCTTCTTTTCCAAAAAAATGGAAAATTCTCGTGAAACTAGAATATACTTATTACTAATTTTTCATTCCTCACAAAATTGCTGAAATTACTTTTACGATTCCACATTAAAATTTGTTAGTAATTGGCCCATTTTTACTATTAATATTGCTAACCTCAAATACTTTGTGGTGCTAGCACCGTTCTCACTGAAAAAAATAGAACATTTAATCAAAACACACCCACTTTTTTCGATATCAAATAATATTTGGTCTTATAACACCTGTAACTACAATGACTTAGTTTCCGAAATTGAACGTCATATTCACACAATTATGAGAAAGTAATTATCCACCACGAAATAATTGTGGGCTTCTCTCTTTCTTTTCCAAAAAATGGGAAATTCTCGTGAGAACTACAACATGCCTTTCGATTAATTTTTAATTTCTCACAAAATAATCTCTGAACTACTTTACTAATTCAAATGGGGAATTATTAGCAATTGCTCATACATTACATATCAATATGCCAATCTCAAATAATTTTGGGCTAGCACCGTTCTGACTGAAAAAAATAGAATATTAATCGAAACACACCCACTTTTTTTCATTATTCAATATTTGAGTTCTTATAACACCTGAACTACAACGACTTAGCTTCTGAAAATTGAACATCATATTCCACACATTATAGAGAATTCTATTAAAACCCACAAATAATTTTGGCCTTCTCTCTTCCCTATCCAAAAAATGGAAAATTCCGTTGGGAATACAACATACCCTATTCACCAGTAAGAACCAATGTTAATTGTTTCCCTTTGTACAGCCCTGATTTTTGGAATTTTAAGGCGGGGATGATTTTTTTCAAAGAGCCTAAAATTATTCTTAACTTTTGGAAGGGGTTTCGAATTTTTCATAAGGTTTTTTGATTTTGGTGTTTATTCGCCCGTAAGAACCAATGTTAATTGGTTCGCTTTGTACAGCCCTGATTTTTGGAATTTGAAGGCGGGGATCTTTTTTCCAAGAGCCTAAAATTATTCTTAACTTTTGGGAGGGGTTTCAGATTTTTCCTAAGGTTTTTTGATTTTGGAGTTATTTCACCCGTAAGAACCAATGTTAATTGTTTCGCTTTGTACAGCCCTGAATTTTGGAATATGAAGGCTGGGATGATTTTTTTCCAAGAGCCTAAAATTATTCTTAACTTTTGGGAGGGGTTTCAGATTTTCCTAAGGTTTTTTGATTTTGGTGTTATTTCACCCGTAAGAACCAATGTTAATTGTTTCGCTTTGTACAGCCCTGATTTTTAGAATTTGAAGGCGGGGTTGATTTTTTCCAAGAGCCTAAAATTATTCTTAACTTTTGGGAGGGGTTTCAGATTTTTCCTAAGGTTTTTTGATTTTGGTGTTATTTCACCCGTAAGAACCAATGTTAATTGTTTCGCTTTGTACAGCCCTGATTTTTGGAATTGAAGCGGGGATCATTTTTCTCCAAGAGCCTAAAATTATTCTTAACTTTGGGAGGGGTTTTAGATTTTTCCTACGGTTTTTGATTTTGGTGTTATTTCACCCGTAAGAACCAATGTTAATTGTTTCGCTTTGTACAGCCCTGATTTTTGGAATTGGAAAGCGGGAATCATTTTTCTCCAAGAGCCTAAAATTATTCTTAACTTTTGGGAGGGTTTTCAGATTTTTCCTACGGTTTTTTGATTTTGGTGTTATTTCACCCGTAAGAACCAATGTTAATTGTTCCGCTTTGTACAGCCCTGAGTTTTGGAATTTGAAGGCGGGATTGATTTTTTTCCAAGAGCCTAAAATTATTCTTAACTTTTGGGAGGGGTTTCAGATTTTTCCTAAGGTTTTTTGATTTTGGTGTTATTTCACCCGTAAGAACCAATGTTAATTGTTTCGCTTTGTACAGCCCTGAATTTTGGAATATGAAGGCTGGGATGATTTTTTTCCAAGAGCCTAAAATTATTCTTAACTTTTGGGAGGGGTTTCAGATTTTTCCTAAGGTTTTTTGATTTTGGTGTTATTTCACCCGTAAGAACCAATGTTAATTGTTTCGCTTTGTACAGCCCTGATTTTAAGAATTTGAAGGCGGGGTTGATTTTTTTCCAAGAGCCTAAAATTATTCTTAACTTTTGGGAGGGGTTTCAGATTTTCCTAAGGTTTTTTGATTTTGGTGTTATTTCACCCGTAAGAACCAATGTTAATTGTTTCGCTTTGTACAGCCCTGATTTTTAGAATTTGAAGGCGGGGTTGATTTTTTTCCAAGAGCCTAAAATTATTCTTGACTTTTGGGAGGGGTTTCAGTTTTTTCCTAAGGTTTTTTGATTTTGATGTTATTTCACCCGTAAGAACCAATGTTAATTGTTTCGCTTTGTACAGCCCTGAATTTTGGAATATGAAGGCTGGGATGATTTTTTTCCAAGAGCCTAAAATTATTCTTAACTTTTGGGAGGGTTTTCAGATTTTTCCTAAGGTTTTTTGATTTTGATGTTTATTTGCCCATAAGAACCAATGTTATTTGTTTCGTTTTGTACAGCCCTGATTTTTGGAATTTGAAGGCGGGGATAATTTTTTTCCAAGAGCCTAAAATTATTCTTAAATTTTGGGATGGGTTTCAGATTTTACAATTGATTTTGAGATAGATTCTGGGTGGGCGCTGCTAGCTTTAGACTAAAGCTAGCAGCGCCCACGATTTTCGGAAATCCAGAGGAGCCTAAAATTCGGGAATAGAGCATTTAATTAGCCTAAAATTAGCCTAAAATTTTGGATATAGTTTGGTTGAGATTGGTTTTTGGGCGCTGCTAGCTTTAGATGGCTGAAGCAGCAGGTATTACTATAGCTTGTAAGATGATGGTTACTTTGACAATGACTGCAATAGCGGATCATCAGCTTATAGAACTGGCAGATCGTCAGCTTGTAGTAAGAAAATAATACATATGACAATCCAAGATCGTAATTGTATGGTGACGCTAGTATTTCTAGCGGCAGTTGTAATTGTTGCTTAGTGGCGCAAGAGTATTGTTAAGGTAGAATTTGTAAGTTTAGGAGGCTTGAGATCATTTTCAAGGACTCAGACTCGCTTCGCTCTTTCTCTCCCTTTTTACATAACAGCAACAATATCAATACAACCTTCACGTTTGCATATTTGCGAGGGATTATGCAATCTTTGCCGTGGAGTGGGTCTATAGAGAGGACAAGAGGATCACCTACTAATTAAATTTTCTCGACTACAACAATGCAACACCTCTCCCCTACAGCATTTTGACCGGAAGATGTTAAGGTTTGTGCCCTGTTAGTGGCAGATATTCGACACTACATACATAGTTGCGTCGAATTCATCCACTGACTGGAAGAGAATTCTAGCGGCCGGCTTCTCTGAATTGTACTTTTTCGTGGTTTCTGCTATACTGGACGGCGAGATCAGGCACAGACCTACACGTCGGATTGCAGTGCTTCACCGATAAGATATCTCCCACCAGGGGACACAGGTCCACCCGGGACAGGCTCTAAGCTCCCGACTGGTCTCCCAGCATGGTGTAGATTGCATATAATTGTAAGGGATGAGGATAGAACAGGGAAGAGGAAAAAAATTAGCTCGCGGTCCTTGGTGCATTTGTTAGGGAACTGTTCCGGCATTCGCCTACTGTTGATTGGAGAAACCACGGAAAATCATCAGTTAGTTTCTGAGTAGATCAGAGCAGCCGTTGGCTAGACTCACCCTCCAGACAGGGGCTGAATTGGACCTATCGACCTACGATCGTTAGCTTCGTAGGTAGTATCGAAAATCCTACCACCGTCGCGGGGGAGGGGCCGCCCAGGGGACGTGGCGTTGGTGACGGGGGAGGTGGCACGTCGGCTGCTGTGGGAGGGGGAGGGGGGCGTGACCCCGAAAGCGCGCGTGAGCCTTTCTCCCATTCACCTGCCGGCGCCGCAGGGCCCAACGCTGGGGGTCGGGGACCGTCGCTCGCCTGGGCGGCGGCGGCGGCGGTGGCGGCGGCCGCCTCAAGTGCACTCGAACCACATCGCATCCCAGCAGAAGGCCACGCGCCTCGGGAAAAGGGAATGCGAGCGGATACGCGGGAGATACTTAGAAACCAAAGAGGACGCGCCAGACACACACGGAATGAAGAAATGGGAGAAGTGCAGGTGCTCATCTTTTAGACAACTACTCCACATGCGTGCAGTTCTGAGAAAGCGTTCTCAACGGAGGAATTTGGAGATGTCAGACACATTCCACCACGAGGAACAAGATCCTTTTTTTTTTAACCTAATGATATAAAATAAAGATAGAGTTTGACAATCATTATTTACAAGCTATACCTCGAAATACTAAAAATATCATAAGTGAAGAATAAGAAAGTAATATGCTTTGGTGATATTGGGTTCTGAAAATTTAGAAGAAGAAATAGGATAGGGTTGCTCACGACATTCAAAATACACTTTTTTAATTCGCGTGATTTTGAAACCACATTGAAATTTAGACATACTATTTACATTAATCGCTTGGAAGAGCAAGTTAGTGACTTGTTATTTAAGCTTGTAACAACTATGCATCTTCCAACAGTTTAAACAGTTTAGAATAGTTATCTTTTATGGAAGTAAACGCTCAATAACCGTAGCATACGGGAAACATCTATTGAACTGATGAATGAATTAACTTATTTTGACGAAACTGATGAATTGATTAACTTATTTTGTCCACTTCGTTGGAGAAGAAAAAAATCGGCTTTTAGACGTTCTATTATAAAGTTTCTGAAAAAGAGTATATGAGAGAAATGATACATGAACATTGTTTTTATAAATTTTTATTGCTATTTTTATCATTTTAAACAATAAACTTTCTGTTAGGCATTAGAAAAATAAAATAAAGCTTCAAAAGAAAAAAAGTATTTCATGAATAATATTTTGAGTTGGATTTTGACTAGATTGGCATTAGCCGCATAAAAGAAATATCGTCTTTTCATGGCAAGATTGATGTACTTCCATAAATGAGAAATACATCTATTATCTACACGTCATTACACCATCGGCCCGAACAGTACACAAACATACCACAATGTTGCGACTTTCATTCCTTGCTGACCACAAACACCAACGCATCGCGTCGCCATCATCCAACGCATCGGCGTCGCTCGCATATTAGTTTCCTTTCATACGGTGTCCTCTCATCGGTCACACAACTCATTTCGCACTTCATCTTGCAACATGTTCTCTTGAACCACTGTTCTCTGGTATCATTGTGCTGTCAGCAAATTACAAAAAGGAATCCAGCTGAAGCGCCTGTGCTCGCGCTTGCCTTGTCCTCATTCACGCACTCTGCGAGCCGTCGCTCTCACACCGACACACATCCTCCGCTCATTTTCCTCTTCGACACGAAGCACTCTTCTATTTGCTTTTGAACCTTTCACCGTTCTCTTGATATGGCTTCTTAAATGTTACACACTGTTTCGTAGCATGGAGGGGAATGAAGCAATGTACTGGATACCTTCTTTTTTACGTTCAGGA
Organism: Acheta domesticus; assembly: GCA_031308135.1. NCBI lineage: Eukaryota > Metazoa > Arthropoda > Insecta > Orthoptera > Gryllidae > Acheta > Acheta domesticus. The sequence goes on along the minus strand of JAHLJT010009355.1, from coordinate 140,633,146 downwards.
AATTATACAAAAGTCTATTTGAACGTTTTAACTTATTTTCTTACTCGTTGACTACTACGTAGTTTAGAGAAAGTATTCTATTGCTCGAGAGAAAAGTGCCGACTTTTGAAATTGTGTGTTTTTTCTCTTTATGAATCTATGTAATTTCCTTCACGCATGTGCTGTTGATTAATAATTAAAGGGGAAACGTGCTTGGCTTCGACACGAAGGATTCTTCTGTTTGCTTTTGAACCGTTCACTGTTCTCTTCATATGGCTTCGTAAAATGTTACATACTCTTTCGAAGGTCGGAGGGTAATATAGCAATGTACTGGATACTTTCTGTTTTAGGTTGAGGAAATTATACACGAATATATTACGTTGTATTAAAGTAGTTTTTTTCTTGTTGACTACTAGATAGTATTGAGAAAGTATTTTAATGCTGGAGAGAAAAGTGCCGACCTTTTCAACTGTGTGTTCGTCCTTGTATGAATCTATGCAATTTCCTTAACGCATGTGCCGTTGATTGAGAATTAAGGAGGAAACGTGATCGTCTTCAATATGAAGGACTCTTCTATTTGCTTTTGAACCGTTGATTGTTCTCTTGATACGGCTTCTTAGAATGTTATACACTGTTTCGTAGGACTGAAGAGATTGTACTGGATACCTTCTGTTTTACATTGAGGAAATTATACAAGAGTCTATTAGAACGTATTAAAGTCATTTCTTTCTCGTTGACTGCTATGAAACGTCGATAAAATATTTTAATGTTGGAGAGAAAAGTGCCGACCTTTTAAATTGTGTGTTTGCCCTTGTATAAATTATGCAATTTCCTTCACGTAAGTGCCATTGATTAAGAATTAAGGGGGAAACGTGATCGTTTTCGACACGAAAGATCTTCTATTTCCTTTTGAACCGTTCACCGTTCTCTTTGTACGATTTCTTAAAATGATACAGACGATTCTGTGAGTGAGAGAGGAATATAGCAATACAGTTTTCTATTCAACATTCAGAGAATAATGAAAGTGTATATTGGAATATATTAATTTATTGTTTAAATAGGCTCATTTGTCCTTGCAGGAGTCACCAGAATTTCCTTCGCACATCATCATGCATATGTTAATGATTAACAATTACAATGAGTGTGAAGGATAGATAATTTTGAAACACTTTATTGAGCTATTGATTCTATAGAAACAAACATCTGAAGTGATTTACTTTAGCAGCAAGTTTAGTAATGTCACATGTTATGTACATCGTACATCAAAGATTGATTTATGAAAATAATAATACTGGATGAAGATGAAATAATTTCAAAAAACTATGATGACATAAATGTTTATTCAAACCCCATGTTGCAAGTTGAGTAACTGCCGTGAAGACAGAAACCAAAATTATAAATGCATTGTGTTGTGACCGTTGAGAACAGCGGAGTGTCAAGAAAATGTACGGTTTCACTGCCTGTGGGAGCTCCAGGCCGTGTCTTCGTTCCCGACTCCCGCGGCGTCTGAGAAGCGATGCTGGACCACGCTGGCCAGTCCCGGCGCCGGACAAATGACGACACGCGTGAAGAAATGAAGTGAAAATGCGGTGGCGGAGGGGGGGGGCGGAGGCGGAGGGGGGCGCGGAGGCGGAGGTGGCCGTCATTAATTGCGGTGACGCAACGCCCTGTACGGAGCACGTATGGGAACCGCACAGCGAGTGCTACAGCCACATCTGCCCACCGACGCCTTCGCCACTCCGCCGATCCCACAGCCAGTCAAGTTGCCACCAGCATCATTTAGCCGTCTCTCGTCTCCAATTGAAATTAGCGTTACGGCCGTCACTTGCTGGTTGCGTCATCACTGCTTCATCCGCTCACTCGAACTCGTCTGTTGTCAGTATTTCTAATGTCTACGCGACAACCCTTTCTCCATTCTCTACTCTACAGTCTAGTACCTTCCCTCAGCCATCGCTGAACGAAACATCTATTGTCAAATTTCTAATTCTCGCTTAAAATAAAAATACTCAATCTCGTGTACTACAATATTAATGATATTTCACCTTGAATAATTTGGGAGAGTCATTGCTAAGTAAATGTTAATTTTTACTTAATAATGACTTTCAATAGAGTATATGCATGATTTGCATGAAAACATTATACCATCCCCACCACATATACCTTTCGTTGATTTACCCATTATTCCTCTAACGGCATCACCTTTTCCACTGTTATTAGTCCCCAGTTATTCACTGAATTTAACTTTTGCTCTTCAAGTCTTCTGCGTGTTTCGCAATTACATCCCTCCCGAATGTTCTCAAATCATGGAAACGATTAATAGCTAAATTTTTAGTTTGCAAATACTATTGTTGAATCGGTCATATATATTTTGCTTTTCAAGGAAATATATTTTAATTTATTTAAATGTTTCACATATTTGTAGAAAGAGTTAGAGATTTAAAGAAAGAGCAACAATCTAAACTTTATTTTAATGGTTCTGGCTAGCTTTAGTGGCGCAGGCTCTTAACATTGTGCTGAAGCTAAAACGATATGTAAGTGATGATACGGTGAAAAATCTATTTTTATGATCAAAAGATAAGAATTTGATATGCAAGTTCTTCCTACGATGTTGTAAGTAACTTCTAAGAAAGTATGTTTGAAAACTGATCTCCTCAACGGTTGCTTTCTTATTTACTCCAATCCGTAATGCATATTATGATTACCGATGATGGGGAATTGGTAAGGACGAGAGAGGCAAGCGGGGCATGGTCGAGGCAGCATCATTTGATTGATTACCTCGTGTTTCTGGGCGCGGTCATTGCTAAGGTCATTAGCTCTAAAAGTGTAGTGCGTGTTTTTGTTCGGAAGATGTTGGTGAACTGCTCCCACATGTTGAGATCTGGCGCCGACCTACATGTCACTTAGCGGGGTTTTTCACAAACGGGTATCTCCCACCAGCGGGGCACCGCCCCAGCCGGGACAAGCTCCTGGACTCGAACTAGTCTCCCAACATGAATGGTAGTGTAGTGCCTGTCAGTATGTGCTTGTAAAGAAGGGGTGAGGTTAGGATAAGAAACAGGAAGGAAAGATCATGCATTGATCAAATCAAGATCAAGATTTGTGGCCCTTTTCTTAGGGTACTGCACCGGGGTTCGCTTGGTACTGATCGGTGAAACTACGTAAAACTACCAATTAGAGCAGTTGACAGCTAGATTTCTCTTCCGAACAGCGGCTAAATTCGGCCCAGCTGTTTAGCTAGAGAAGAAAATCCTGCCTCCTGTCGGGACTGAAATCCTAGGACCTCCTGGCTAGAGGCATGGGAGTAATACCAGTTGACGCCCTGAGCCATCTCAGCCGGTTGCGTGATCGTGCGAGGGGAGCGACGTAGGGTAAAGGACGTGGGGAGCAGGATTGGACGAGACGTGGAGGAGGAGAAAGACGGGAAAGCGGGTGAGGCAGAGTATGGATGATGAGGAAGGATTTGAGAGACTGGGCGGGACGGGGCAGGGCGAGGCGGAACGGGGAGGGGCGGGAACATGGCAGGGCGGAACGGGGCGGGGCGGAACGGGGCGGGGAGATTGGGCCGGTCCGGATCCAAGTGGGACGGTGAAGGACAGAGAGGAGCGATTCAGATCGGGACGGAACGGAGCATGCCGCGGAAGGTGGGGAAGAATATAAAAATACTGACATGTTATGCAATGTTAGAATTGATTCCTCTTCCTGCCTAACAGATGATTGTGATAAATAAATCCCCGGGTCCTTTCAGTAGTCAATAAATGATTCTTAAGTAACAAATGTGTGAATTGTAAGGGAACTCTGTCATCTGCAACATCATCAACGATCATATCCTTCATACATGACTGTTTTAAATAATTATTTAGGCAATGCTGGGTTCCATCCGATAGTTGTCAACAACATGGTCAATCAAGTGGTGAATTTTAAATGAAGGGAATGGTGGGGTAGTGGAAGGGAAGAAACGAAAGAGGGGAATTAGGGAACGGAGGGGAGATATAAGAGATGAGGATGTGAACGAGGAGTGATGTAAATGAAAAAGGAAGGTTGAGGAAATAAAGGGGAAATGCGTGAGGGAGTGGTGGTGTTTTCAAAGAGGATGTCTGTAATGTGATTCTATATCAGTTATAGCTATAAAGAAAGAGGAATAAATGCTGTATATCTTTACATTCACTCACCACCAGCTTCTTTAACAGATAATTTTGTAGCGAAAAAAAGGATAAACGTCCTTAATCCTACGTTAGGCGCGCATGGGTCTAGTAGACCCATGGCGTTTTAAGAACTCAATATCTCGCTTGGTTCCATTGCGTTGTGTTTATCTCACGCCAAATCTTTCGCCCATATTTCTAATGTTCGTGTCTGTTAGAATAACGTAATATTCTTTGTGGTTCTAGTATGAGTATATAGTTCTCAGTATGAGTGAACATTTTGTTACTCTCAACAATTGCAAAATATCCACTATTACTAGTCTTCCAGGAGAAATTCAACAAAAGCTAAGTAAATACAGAAAACAAGAAATCAAAATACGATTCCTATGGAACCACAAAGCGTAAAAAGAAAAATGTGTCAGTCTGCTACAAGGAAAAAAATAGTTGCACAAAGTATGCACGTGTAAAAAAGTGATAATTTCTTATGTTTACACAAACACGCAAATTTTTTGTGAAAACTGCCTCAATGTAAATACCACTGCTAATATGACTGATTAGTGATTATGACGGAGAAACAATAATGATATATTGTTTAATACTGATTTACGCAATATTCTGTTTTCTTCTTCCACAATATTATGTAAAATAAATCATTCATAATATTCACAATAAACAAAATTCAATTGATTTCTCATAAATATCATCCAAACACTTCCTCAGGCAACGTAGATTATAAATTTTCTTCAAATGACCCATATAATGTTCTAGAAAACAAACAAAAGTAGAATGGGCCTACTGAACCTAGCGCGCCTAACCGTGTTCCAAAAAAAGGCGCGCCTAACGATCAGTTTAGTTAAGAAATAACGAAGTTTTACCGCGACTTCAGAACTGTGATAAACATTCGGGCAACAGTGGGTTCCTTCAGAAACCAGTCAACAACATGTAGCATCTGCTAGAATTTTAAGTGAATTTTGTCACCACCAGCTTCCTTCAGAGTTAACTGCGATAAATAAAACGAGCAATACTGGATTCCTTCAGCTAGTAGTCGCAAGAAGCTTGTAAATTCTAAGTGAACTCCGTCACCACCACCGTCTTCTAGAATTCTATCCTTTCCATTCACCGCCTCCGCCTGCCCGCCCCCGCCGAGCGCTACATCGGCTCAGGCCAGGCCGTGGCTGACCGGTTCCATTAGCAACGCCGCCTCGGAGGAGCGCCTCTTGCGCTGGCTGCGTGGCTGCGTTGCGTTGCGGCGGTGAGCGCACAAAGAGACGGATGAGCGGAGGTGGTGGTGCGTGGGCACCTCCCCCTTCCCCTCCCACCACCCCTCACATCGGGAGAGGTGGCTCAGTGCGTCAACCTGATGTCACTGCAGTCCCTCTGACCGGGAGGTCCTAGCTTCCAGTCCAGACAGCGGCAGGATTTTCGACGCTAGCTTGTCAGCAAGGACGAGTTCAGTCGCTGTCTGGAGGAGAATTCTAGCAGCCGGCTGCTCTGATCGGTAGTTTTCCGTGGTTTCTCCGATCAACACCAGACGAATGCTGAAGCAGTATCCTAACAAACGGGGCACGGACCGCGCGCGATCTTTCCTTCCTCTTCCTTGTCCTATCCTCTCCTCTTCCACACACACTTACACTAACATGCACTACACTACCGCACATGCCGGGACACTGGTCGGGAGCTTAGAGCTTGTCCCGGCTGGGGCGGTGCCCCGCTGATAGGAGAGCTAGTCGACGATAGGTCGGCGACAGATCTCGCCATCCAGCGGGGAAAAGATCACCGCCACCTCCCGAGAAAAACACGCACTACACGTACGGGACTAATGACCTAAATAGTTTGACGCGCCCGGAAACTTCAATCAATCAATCAATCAACCACCCTTTCTCACGCGCTGAATTGCTCCTCTCGTCGTGTTGAAATTGCAATGTTCTAAAATGTATTCGTCTGATTTATTATTTTGTGTTTCCTGGTGCTCACAACTGCTATGGTCACTAGTCCCGTGAGTGTAGTGCATGTTTTATATCTAGAGGTGGCGGAGTTCTACGCCCGCTGGATGGTGAGATCCGGCGCCGAAATACACGTCCACTTGTGGGGTTTTCCCCATTCACTTTCCCACCAGCGGGGCACAGCACAGGCCGAGGCAAGCTCAAAGCTCCCGACTCGTGTCCTGTGGTAGTGTGATAGTGTAGAGCCTTGAAGTGTGCGTAAATAAGAGGTAAGGTTTGGACTAGGAGGAGGAAGGAAAGATGCGCGCGGTACTTTTGTTAGTATACTGTTCCGGAATTCTCTTACGATCATAACGAATCTCAACTATCCCTACTTATGTGATCGATACGGTTTATTCAATTTTCTGGGCTATTCTTGGTGAACGAAATTCATATTTTACATACAAGTATTTGCTTACATTAAAATATACTAATTGTTAGAGGACTGATAAGTTTCAATTTTTACATATTCTTATGAAATTATATGTTTTCTATTATATTCCTCCAGTTTGTTACACCTTTTTTCTCCAATGATAACTTTTTAAATAGTTGAAATCCCTTATTAAATAATCTACATTTTCTTGGACAGATGTACAAATTCTATATGTTTTGTTTGTTTGGTTCTTTTGTTTATCTTGTACTTTCTCTTATATAATATATAATTAATTTATGACGAAAATATCCTCTTACATTGTTCAAATTTATCGTATTTTTTCCTCCTATACTCACTAGAGGCTTCTAAGCTTGATTTTGTGTTTATTTCTTTTAAAAATCCTTTTTAGAATAGTTTTTGGTACAGTGATTGTATTGCGGAACGATTAAGTGGCTTATACAATATACAAGGTTATTAAAAAGAATATACGAGCAACTGGCTCGTTGGAGCTCTGCTTACTGGCAAAAATTCATTTTCGATACTACGAGCACCATATCTTTGACTTTTTAAGAACTTACTGAACGACCTTAGTACGTAGTTCAAACAAGTGTGCATTCAAAACGAATGATCGGAGAACAGAATGACGGTGCTTGGCGGAAAGAAAACGAACTTGTTTTCAAATCTATTGTCGCTTGATCGAATGTGCAATGCTTTTAGGCTCTTGAATGCCTTTTAGTTCAGTTCACGTCAAAATGGCGAAGCAGGAGCAGAAGGCGCTTAGTGTTGTTTTCAATTGGGCCACAACGGCCTCCAGATTAAACTCCTGTGACTTTTCTTTTGGGGATAGATTATGGATCTTGTATTTGAACCACCATTCTAAAAACACCTGGAAGAACAGGAAGAACGGATCAAGAGTGACGACGGACATGGTTGCTCGGATTTAAGGAGAATTAGGGTACGGCTGTGAAATTGTTCAAGTCGCCTGTGGAAGACATATTAAACATTTGTGGATAAACTTTAGACGTTTGTAAGTAGGTGTGGCAAGCTGTTCATAACTTTAGAACTTTAATGTGCCAAATAATACCTTCTTTAGATACAGATATTTTTTTGAATCACCCTGTCCTTTAATAACCTTTTCTATAATTTCCATCTCATCTCCCAATATCGGAGATATGATGAAGATCGAAGAAAATTTTGTTGAATGCGTATCGCATTAGCTATTTTATCATTCCCTTAGTACCATAAAATCACTCCACTAATACGTATTCTGTAATGTAGTTTTAAAACAAAAAAACACAAGAATTACACGTAGAAATTTCTACTAAGTGTTGGAGAAAATGCGGTAAATACTTGTACGATAAAAATTCACTTTAAATTGGTGAATAAGAAAATAATCGAATCAATTGCTGCTGACTTAGTATCATCACTCCATCGTACAATTATCTGTTATGCTGAAGATTACGGTAAAGTAGTATTAGAAAACACACACCTGTGATGAAATCACGTGTTGAGTTTAAACAAGTTTCCATTTTCTGAGTTGTCGCAAAAGCTTATGAATATTTTAACATGCATAATGAATTTTATAAATACGACCGCAAACGTGTGGAATAGAAGAACCTGATTCAAACGACCTTGGCATTCTCTAATTCAAGACGCAATTAATTTCTTGATGATTCACGTTGAATTGCACCAAACGTTTAAGAACAAGTGTAACTTTCTCTGATAGAATTTATGAAGGAATGATCCATAACAATGGCGAGAATATAAGATTATTGATGAATATTTATTCACTTACTCGTAGTTTGTTAGCTACTTAATATAAAATAAAATAATTGTTTTAGAAAGTAATAATCTAGTAATTTGCTTTTTCAATATTTTTCTTAAATTCTGTGTGTTCAGTTATTAACTCGCATTTTCATGTTGCGCTACAAAAAATAGCAATTAACACAAAACGTACGTCTAAATTTTAATTAATTTTAATACAGAACACAAATGTGCTTTGAGAAAGAAGATATAAATTCATGTATAAGATTGTGGAGATTTTACGGTTAACTGCTTATGTAACACAACACATTTAGTGACGATTTCATGGATTTTAGTTAAAATGTTATTCATGGTCAGGTCTTACCCACTTTCTGAGCCCATCGTTGTGCAATACTCATACTGGGTTAAGCGGATTCGGTCTGATATAAGACGGGATTTCTACAGTTATTCACATGATTCCGGAGATAATTTATTCTATTCGTTCAATTTTGGTACGACATTTAGCTGCGGTGAATCCTTTACTTTAAAATTTCAATTGATAGGCGACAATCTTAAACGGGTTTTTTCCTATTAATGTCAACATATTTTCGTTTTTTATAGGAAAAAAGAACTCTCAATGAATGTAGTAGCCACTCAGGGAAGAGAAAGCAGGTGAGGCCCTTACTCGCTGCTTTCAAGGGCAGAGTAGGACAAATGATACGTGACCTGGAATGCAGTCCACCCTCATAAAATCTCGAATGAACGAGCGAAAACAGAAAGAGAAAAGAAGAAGAAGAAGAAGCAGAAGGGGGTAGAAACGAGATATTCGACATAGCGCCAGAAGCAATATTGCGCCAACGTAAGAAAAGCATTTAAAACCATCACTTGAGCAGTAGGACCACCCATCGACTAATGAAAAAGCTACAGCATCGGGTTCTTTCGTAAATGAACGGGTCATCTGTCACAACGGGAAGGTACATCCCGTGGCCTCTTACACAATGGAAGGCTAATCATACAGAGCTCCACCCTGGAGTTGAATAGGAAGGCGCTCTGGGAGAACTAACTCGTGGGAATCATCATTCAGCCCAGGAAAAACAGTCATTTACTCAACATACGACGAATAGAATGAACAGAGGTTCGCGTTTGAATCACCTAGTAGCAGCGCAACTAACGACACTAATTTCAGGTCTCTACTAAATGATAGGATAATGGCGTGACTCGGGCGAGCTTGTGTGAAAAAAAAAACTCAATTTCTTCAAGGCCTGCACGGCCACAACATCTCTCTTAACAGAGCAGAACCGCGTAAGAATCATGCCCGCGGATTCCAGCGCGAAAGAAAACGAATCATGCTTCTCTCAACTTTCATCGACCACTGAATTTATTACAAAAATTATATCAACTTTTTTTGAGGTCGACTACAAGTACTAAGTACTAAGCGTGAGCGTTTCTTCAGTTTAATCCACATGGCTCCTCTAGAGGCGAGTAGAATACTTCCAGTGTGTGCGAGCAGTGTTGTAGTCAGCCGTTCAAATAGATTCGACTTCGTGAAACACTCTCATTGAAAAAAAAAATTAATCAAATTTTTTCTCCAATCAGTGTGAATGTTCAATACAGTAGGAGTAGTGAAGCGAGGGATAAGGGACATGGCACGGGTAATTCGTTCACGAAAAACAGACCGCACGCAACCACTATTATTGGGACACAAAAATTAAATGAACTTTTTCTTCCATTTCTACAGCTTCTACTACCAACCGTGAACATTTCTCCAATAAGCATGGCTGCCTTTGACAAGTGGAGAACTGTGAAGCGTGTAGAACAACGCAGGAGCGAATCGTTTAAGCAGAACCGGCTGAATGAGCTTTTCTTATTTGAGCACAAATTAAATAAACTTTTCGGGCATTTCTACAGTTTCTACAACCAATTGTGAGAATGTATCCAATCAATGTAAGTGTTCATAAATAGAAGAGAATAATAAATCCACTCGAGGAATGGGGGATTAATTCGTTTAAGAACAACCGACAACACGCGCCACGCTCATTAGAACAAAAATTAAATCAATGAATGATTTCAAGCGCGTCAACTGCTAAAGTCATTAGTCACGTAAGTGTAGTATACGTTTTAATCGCGGAAGGTGGCGATATTCTTCCTGCGCTAGATGAAGAGATTCGTGCTGAAGCCGACCTACCCTTTGCCATCGGCGTTTTCCCTAACCAGGTATCTGTCACCTCTGAGACACCGCCCCAGCCGGAACAGGCTCTAAGCTCCATACTGGTCTCCCGGCATGTGTGGTAATGTAGTTAATGTAAATGTAAATGTAAATGAGTGTACATAAGGAATGAAGGTAGGATACGGAGAAGCAAGAATGACAGCGCGCGGTCCATGGCCTGTTTCTTAGGGTACTGTTCCAGCATTCTCCTGGTGTTGATCGGAGAAACCACGAAAGACTACCAATCAAAGGAGCCGGCCGCTTGAATTCTCCTCGAATCAGCAGCGGCTGAATTCGACGTGGCTAAGTAGCTAGTGTCGACAATTATTCCACCTTCTAAACTAGAAATCTAGGATCTCCCGGTCAGCGACACTCTAGTGATATCAATTGATGCACTGAGCCACCTACAGTCCGGTTAAAATAAGTTGATGATTGACAGTTGGGCTTTTGAAGCTGTAACGTCATACAATATGAGTGTATGATTTGGTTACTTTAATAAGTATTTATTTCAAGTGTTGATCTTAGTGTTCCGGGAACACGTGCTCAGTGGTACGCAACCTGTCAACGTCGCTTCTTTCCAAACACAACTGTCAATCACCAACTTATTTTAATCGGACCATAAGCCGGTGAAATTAAAATTAAATCAACTTTTTCGTCCATTTCAACCAACCGTGATCATTTCTCTAATGAGTGAGCGTGCTCAAGTCGAGAGGAGAGGAGAGTAGTGAAGCGTGTGGGGCGAGGCGGGAATGATCCGTTCGAGCAGAACCGACCGCACGCGACGTCCTTGTTGCGAGGCGTGAACCGCGAGGACACGGCCGACGCGCTGGAAGAAGAGGCGGGCGGAAAAAGATCGAGATCGCTTCGTCCTTTTTGCGGGCGGAGACACGCGCGCTCTCACACGCCGAACCTCAAAGGTGTCAAGAGGAGGCGACTTGTGACCAGGATGAGGTGGCTCAGGACAACAACTCATGTCACTGCAGTGCCTAAAATTGAAAGATTGTAGGGTTAGAGCCCCGACGGCGGCACAATTATCGATACTTGGTCGAATTTAGCTGGTGTCTGGGGAACAGTTCTAGCAGCCGACTTCTCTGTTCGGTAGTTTTTCCAAAAAAAAACGAAACCGTATCTTAACAAGCGACCATGGATAACGCGCGATCCTCTCATCTCACATCTTAAAAATTAATTTTGTTTTTTCTTTAAGGATAAGTATTGTTGCCAACAGTGTCCAAACATTATTATTAAACCTCAGCAATAAGAAATAATTGTAAGAACAATTTACATGATTGTGACATTACCACAATTCTCATTGCTTCCAGGTTAGTGTGATAATGTCTGTCACCAGCTGAACTACCCGTCGTTGCCCAGGCATTTATTACAATAAATTATTAGCCAGGAAGAGGAATTCCATTTATTCGCATACTTCTCTCCCATTGTATATCTGCCCCGCCAAGCTACCGCTGTCTTGTCTTGCCCCCTATTTGTAAATTTCGGGTGTGCTCGTTCACTTTCCTACTAAAGAAAGTTTACACTGTGAATATGTATGTTATAAGTGAATTGTTTAAGTTATTTATATTACTACAAGAAAACCAATAAACATTTTATATTCACCAGCAATCAAAAATTGTTTATTAAGCCGCCTGGCTGATACTCATTATACCTCTAGCCCCCCCTCCTGACCAGAGAAAAATACGGGGTGCGCCCTCTGCCAAGTCTAGTCGTGATCGGCAGCGAAGAGGAAGGCGGAGGCTGGAGAAAGCGTCGTTTTTCCAGCAATTTTCCAATCGCCGCGCGCTCACGACTGGTCCACATCGCGGCCCACACGCGCTCCCGGTGCCGCGGTGTCCGCCCCCGCCGCCGCCTCCACCGCCGCCTCCGCCTCTGCCTCCGCCTCCGCCTCCGTCTCCGCCGCCGCCGCCGCCTCCGCCTCCGTCTCCGCCGCCGCCGCCGCCACCGCCTCCGCCTCCGCCTCCGCCTCCGCCGCCGCCTCCGCCGCCGCCTCCGACACCTCCACCGCCGCCTGCACCGCCGCCTCCACCGCTGCCTCCGCCGCCGCCGCCGCCTCCGCCGCCGCCGCCGCCTCCGCCGCCGCCGCCTCCGCCCCCGCCGCCGCCACCTCCGCCGCCACCGCCTCCGCCTCGCCCGCGCGCACGCCCACACAAAGCGGGGGCGGGCCGCCACGCCCACACGCCCAGCTTTCTTCTCCGCGCCGCGCCGCGCTAAACGCCGGCAGGGCTGTTATTAACTCGCGTACTACTTTACCCCGAGTGACTGAGAGAGTATTTATTGTTTCTAGAGGCGTCAACTACTAAGGCATATGCGTGTGCTCAAGAGGGAGGGGTAGAGGGCCCTGGCTTCCTTGAAAATTTTGAAATGGACACCCACAGACCTGGGAAATGAAATATTTTCTTTTCAGGAATACGATACATTATTTATTTTCCCCCCTTTAAGCTGACAATTTGAGCAATTGATACATGACCTTTGCAAAAGAGACTTTCCGAACCTAACGCCAATCTACGTCTAACGTTTATGTTCCTACAAAAAATCAGTTGTGATAATTGTATCATCGCAGTTATAATTTCAATCATATTGTAGTACGTTTGATTTATATCCTAGTAAAAATGACATAAGAATATGAAAATTTAATGGAAAATTTGGTTCAGAGGAGACAAGATATGAAGTTACCTCTCTTGTGTTATGCTGCGCTTGCCTATGTACTAAGGTCATTAGTTCCGTAAAAGTAGTGAATTTTATTTCCAAAGTTAACACAAAGTTCCTACAATGTGTGAATCGGCGTCGACCTGTTCGTCGGCATGACGGGTTTTCCACCTCAATAAACTCCTCTAGTCGGGAACCACGCCAGTCGCGACATACTCTAAGCTCCCGACTGGTTGAATCAATAAAAAATATAATCGCTTTTATGAACACGCAATGGTCCTTTTTATAACTAAAACAGCACATACTATCCCACGTTATTTGATTTACATGGACATTCAAATGTAATAATACTGTTGTTTACTTTTTACTGTATTTCTTCATAATTTTATATCTTAAATTTATTTTTATTTTTTTTTGTGTTGTTAATTTCAGGTAAATTTGAAGAATGTTGTCTCTCAGTTATATCCTACTATTTTCCAGGTTTAATTAAACTTTGTATTAATGATATGTGTGCTATAAAATGTGGTCTTCATGTCTTGCTTTTAGTAATGTTTTTACTGTGATATAACTAACACATCACTAGGTCATTTAGATTTTGACATTTAGGAGCACATCATGCATTCAAAGTTGAAAATGCTGGGCTATTAAGTAATACGAGAAATATTAGTGAACAAAATAATTTGTACTAATTGCTACAATATATAATTACAATAGTAATATAAAATATAAACTGATAATTAATATTTGCTTAAATTTTAATTTTTTTACCAGGCATTTTTTTCATCTTTATTAAGTTTTCTTGCATTGTACTGTCCTATAATGTAAATGGTTTGTACAAAATATTAATTACTTCTAATGCACAAATGTTACTATCTACATTGGTTTCATTGCGTAGACACATTTTGCTTATTAATTTTATAGCTATTTTATTTTATTACATTAGTATTTCTCAATCTTGGGAGTGTATACATCAACTGAATTGCTATTTTTTCTTAATTATTTGCAACTTTAAGGATTTTTACATTATTTTATTTCTCAGCTTTATACTTTCCTTTAGCCTTCAGAGCCACACGTCTACTGGGGAAGGAAGGCTCTCTAAACATACTCCTGACGAGTGTTCTGCCGCACCGCTAGGTCACTTGGAAACAGCTTTTAGTGATATGCGAGTAATATACTCGTAGTAGTATACTCTAGGATGCTACTAATACAATTTTCTCATTTTTAAAGTCTTATAGTAACATTTCTGATAAGTCGATGTGATTTGTATGGGCGTTTGAAGAATCTGATTTCTCATCTTTACAGATACTTGACCTGAGGGTTACGGTTGGCTGCAAGACGTAGAAAATCTATCCGATGGTGATGGTGCAGAGGCAGATCCAGCTGCTGAGAATATTAGCTTTCGTGAAAATTTACTAAAAATATTTGGGACTGATCTTTTCAATCACGGTACAATATTTTATGTATATTTACAAGCTTTATAATAAAGAGTGCATCTTGTCAATCTTTCATTTAAGCCATCCTTTCCTGTACATTCATCATTCAAATTTTCTGTTGGTCCAGAGCACCTGAACGTGTTGTCTATGTTTTTCCACTACCTGAGAGAAGCGTCCATATGAGAAACATAAACACACACATAAGAACGACTAATCCTGGAGTAATGGCACAATAGAGGAAAGACTGTAGAGCTGGCTTAACAAACCCAACTGCTGCGAGCACGCTCCACCCGCCAAGTCGCTCTCATTTTCTCTCCAAATCCAGGAAGGATGAACACGCGCGACCTGAAGCAGATGGGCAGAACATCTTCATACGAAAATGTTGGCCAGTTTTTTTTCTACCAAGCAATACGTTAAATTCTTTACTGTATATACCTCTTCCATATTTATTTTCTCTTAAGTTAGTTTTATAAATTTTTGATAAGTTGCAGGGATTTTTTAATAGAAACTTTTCCCCTTCTTTCCATTTTTAATTAAATCATTGATATTTCTTGGAAATCACAATGTGAAATTGAATAAGTTTCTTTACGTACGGACAGCTCCTTTGACAGGCAATACTTTTTGTTGAACCTCCTACCTGACCGTAGGCATCTAATGCAATTACTTCCATTCATATTTTCCATTCAATATAATTAATTTTGAATGGAATGACTCTTGATTGGCAATTTGAAATTAATTTATTTCATTTTAATGGATAATTCCTTTGCTTTTAGCAGAGGAAATGAAATTAATCTCGTTTTTCAGGCAATAACTGTCAACTAACATTTCCTCAGTCTTCTCCAAAACCAAGGATCAGATATCCAGTACCAATCGGTCGATTTGTACAATCCTTTTAAATCTCGCACCAATTGAATTCAATGACCGTGACCTTACTATGCCTGGTACAGCGTGTTCACCATCTGGGTGAACTGAGGGGTTACTAGTGTCCCATTCAACCTCTTAGAGGTTACTAGTGTCCCATTTAGAGATCGCGCCACTGTCGAATCATTTGCTAGGCAGAATCCATTGTCCGATTACAGAGCGCAAAGGTGCAAACTCCATGTCTCTCGTCGCTCGATTTCATCTTTCCGGTACTTAGTGGAGGCATTTTCAAATTATTGGTATTTACAATTACACCTCTAAATATTTCTTTGCCACTTACAGTTATATAGCACTTGAGGCTGTGAGGCCTTATGCACATACACACGGTGCCTACCGCCTTCCCTGCAGGAATTAATGGCACTTTAATAATAACGCGACCTGTAATCATATACAAATGTCGAGGGAGGAAACGTCTGAACTTCAAAACTAAGCTCTTACGACAATTTTAAGCATATTCTGCCTAATAAACTTCTTTGATATTCCGAATGGTTGAGCCGCAATAAGCACTCAAAAGTTGGTTTGAAAAAAATACTTTCTATTCAAAAATTTGCATTGCTGAAACATAATCACTCCAGAAACATTTAAATTGTCTATTTACAAAAGAAATGAATATATTTGTTTACAAAGAAAAACTAACCCAGAAATTAAAAAAAGCTGTTTAATTACGTAAATTGGATGCTTTTTTATTTCTGTGGTAATATTTCTTTGTGAACTCTTGTCCAGAAAACAGCTCTCCTTCATTCTCCATAATTACGAATTCTCCTGCTGTTATGGATTGAGAAGATAATGGATAGCGAGTGCTATTACTGGAGGAATAATCACATCATTAATTGTTAATCATACAATTTCCCGTTTTCATAAGAAACTAAATGTATCATTTAAATAATTTCAAGAGCAGTGTCAAAAACTTGAAAATATTGCATTGAATATTCAAAAGCTACTTGCACAATAATACCCATTCATTTTCCATCAGTTTATTTCTCTCTCAAATATAAAAAAAACTGAGGAAGTCAGAGAGTAGGTACTGTAGCACTTGATTAATGAAGAATGCTATAAAACAGTGCACTTAAAGTTAGTGCACTCTGAGTTGCGACATAAATTTTTCGACGCACACATCAACACAATGTCAATCAACGCAAAATTAGGAAATAAAAATGCGGGAACACTGTAATGAGAAAGTAGTTCCTAAATGGTATAGTAGATGCGGCTCTTAAAAAGGCAGAGGCAGGTAGTGACCCTGGTTTACGGTAATTATTATGCCGTAGCATGTGAAATATTGAGTTTAAAGAAATTAAAGGTCATCACTGGAACGTTTTCAGGGACATTAAATTGTATTAGGACTTCAAAAACGCATACTAACGGGGACATCAATTTTTTAGGAGTGTCCAATAAGTAGAGAGACTACAAAGTTGATTCTTGTGAGGAACCATTCCGTATTTTTCAAGTATGATAATAAATAATATTCATAGTATAAAAATGTAGAAAACAGATCTCAAGGTTATCCGCAGCATATTGACAAAGGTTCTGCCTGTTTTTATTAATTCGTTAATAGATCGGAGGAAAAAATAAAAAGCAGAAAAGTCGCAAATAGAGAAATGTTACACCTATGTTGACTTAGGTCCTAGGATGTAATTGATGTCGCATATTTTACAATAAAACCTCAAGCAAAAGTTAGGAAACAAGACGATCTGTTAAAATATCGACGAGGTATATCAGAACATTTCATTTTAAAATAATTGCAACTTAAAATCAAAATATATTAGTTCTATTAAATAATTAAACAATTAATTGGGTTGTTAATCTGGAAAAAAACATTCATGAACTAAATATGTACCAAGAATGTATAGAAAGACATAACGAAGTGTCAAATTTTCTGCTCTATACGACGAAATTGCGGATTTCAATGTTGTAAGGGATGACAATATTATATAGACATCGAGGGATTACATAGACTGTCTAGAACGCCAACTTACTTGTCACATAGATGTTTGGAAACCCTTAGTAATAAAAGGCATATATACTAAGTGTATAATATAATTGGGGGTTATATAATTATCTACTATGGGTATATAATTACGGACGTTTCACTCTGTAGGTACACCAAGGTCAAATTTAAGGAATCATCAATATCATCGCAGTTTTCTCATTCGCTTTTCGCAATTTCAAAATTAAAAATTTAAAGCTTTACAGAATTGAGTGAAAAAAAAACAGAAAAACAAATTTAGCAGTGACTTACCGGGAGCACGTCACACCAGCAGTCTATCCGTTCATGAACCGCCCTTCACTGGTCACGACCTGTCTCCCGAAGCAACAAACGCACTCTGAGCATCAATGAGCAACATGGTCGTTCCGCTGCGGTTCAGCGGGAACGACTAGTCTGGGGCTGCCCTTGGATGATCAAAGAAATTACAATTGAGCGTGTCTGAATACAAAGAGTTACAAGAGAGTGTATCTGAAAACTTATGGCGCGTTTATTTGAACAGAATGTGGACTTAATACTTAAACTGTAAGAATCACAGTATTGTCGAATGGGTGTTTTAATAAGGTAATTAGTTAATATTAATTTACGGGAAGAAACAGTTACAATGAAGTTTTGTATTTCGAATGAGAAATTGCGTCCACCATTGCAAAAGTCACAATAGGCAATTGGAATTATTGTATTCGATAATAAAAAATATACGTACGTATACAAGAAAGAAAAAAATATTCGGATTTTTCAAACTCAAAACTAAAATCCATACCACTGAACTGAAAACAAAATGAAGAACATAAGCAAAATGATCATTCAGAATTCTTTCAAATTTCTAATAATTTTTAAAATATATGTCTATATTTTTGAACGGCCATCTGAGTTGAAGTGTTTTTTTTTAAGCAAAATATAGTACCACCGACTTGTAAATAACAAAACAAAAACTATACTAATAAACAACAAAATATCCCTCATTATTTCTGGAGTCAACATCAAGAACTAAATATTGCCCTGGAATACCTTCAAAAAGATTTAAATACATTAATCAAATGGACTGACAAATGGAGAATCCAGATAAATCCAAGCAAATATCAAGCAAAAATTTTCTCCCTTAAAAGATTTATACCCCTCCAGTGTTAACAATCAGTAACAATCCGGTTCCCTTGCTCAACAATAACCAATCCGTCAAATACTTAGGAGTCAAATTAGATAGAAGACTAACATGGAAGAAACCACATAGTACGATATTGCAAACAATACATATGCAAAACTTGGCAAACTCTACCCATTAATAAATAAAAATTCAACATTAAGAATAGAAAAAACGGAGTAACAATTTATAAATCTATAATTCGGCCGTCGCTCACCTATGCATGCTCAGTATGGGGAGGAGCTGCAAACACGCATATTAATAAATTAGAAATAATACAAAACAAATTCCTAAGACTGATTACCAAAGCTCCTTGGTTTTTCCCTAATGCGCAAATCAAAGGGAATTGAACATTAGTTGCATTAAAGCACACATAAATAAATAATCTAAAAATTTTTATTTAAGGCTTGAAGCTTGTCCGAGCAAAAGAACTTTCAACCTTGGCCGTACAGCGTATACACCATCCGGATATTGTCACGATATCCAAAGATCACTTAAAGCCGCCATGAATTATTGCTGGTGTTGACTTTGTAAATATGTATGTGATGATTATAAACTGTATGTAGTATCATTCACAAATGTGGTATTTACACAGTGTTGTAACTTTGTATTAATGTAAATAGTAAAGTAGTATTATTATAAGTAGATTAAAAACATGAGCCTCAAGTAAGTGTACTTGTGCCCTGATGTAACTGAAGGAGACTGTTACGTAATTGATGTATGTATATTTGTAAATAATAACCCCCGAAAGGCCGGAAGGGCCGAACGGGCAGGATATGAATAAAAAAAAATATTTCTGGAGTCTTCTCTTTATTCAGATTGAACTATTATAATCTTAAACTATATAACAAAACGGGAATCTCTGTGATTTCAAAATAACTGGTTTTATAATATCATATTCTTATAGGAATGATAAAACAAATTCAATTGTTTTCAAGATTTTTTCCCCTCAGATAAACTATAGAAAGGCTGAATCGAATTCAATTCTGTTTTCATCACAAGAATGAGTGTTTTATTGGGCATAACTTGGGCAACTTTTCTTTCAAATTATTTTACTCATTAGGGTAAAAAAAATCGTCAGTAATTGCTTTATCAAACGTCTTGAATCACAGATTTGTACAGTCCTTAGTACCACGCCAGAGCAGTGCATAGCGCTGTTAGAAGTTGGTTCAACGGCCTTCAAACTGATTCAATGGCAAAGGTAGATGTCGATCAGCCGGAGGGCGGCATGCCTCCGGCCAGCGCCGTTTAGTCCGTGTCATTGTATTGAACTGCATTCGAGCTTTTCCATTCGCCAACGGATGGTAAGGTCACAGCGTTGACCTCCAGTTTCCTGGCATGTGCAGCTTCGCGCGTGAGATTCTCAGAAATCGGCCTCTAACCTCCGGAATGCCGAACTTTGGCTGAACAAACGTAGCTTCCAGGTTCGAATATTCTAAACATTTTCGAATCCGTTCATGTGATTGGACAATTAACACTTACCTCCTTCACTTACACCTTAGGCATTTGCTTCAGAGTAGAATTTAGTTACATGAGAGTTAGAGAATTCTCCGGGACGCGTGGACTTGTTTCACGCCTCACGTACAATTTCATTGCATTGCGCACTTTGAAGTCTTATTTTAGGCAGTTTTGGCAATCAGCACAACATTGATGTCATTTTCAAGTGTATTTTAATAGTGTAATCAACAAGTACATGAATTGTAATCCACCAAGTAATTTGCAAAATAAGTTACAAACTTTGCCTGCCTTACCAAAGCATCAACAGACATCTGTATCGCAACGGCAACTTCATTATTCATTGAACGAGACAATGTTTCGTTCGCCGACAGAACTTCCGTTGAAAGTCTTTAAGTGCATGTAAATGACGAGTTGCTAACCAGTGATATCTTTGCTCCCTCAGTGCGGGCAAACTTTACTAATTTGCCAGACTGTAGTTACTACCAACACTTCAAGCTACATTATTGGTGTAAAGTGTATGTGTCTTTCATACAGAAGGTGCATTCGTTGTGAATGTGCTGTTTTTTTCTAATCATATTTGTGCGTGGTGAACATTGTAAGAAGGTTATCTTGGGTTTTGGCTAGTGTATGTAATGCTACATTTTCATACTGATCACTCTCTTTATCCATGCACATTTTTAACGCCATAGGTATTTTATAGCATGGAGAAGGAGCCATACCCTTCATAATATTGAAATGTATACTTCCGTATGTGTACTCGTTTCGATTAAGTCATTGCCCAATTTCCTTGTCATTTGTAGGGTAATTGCTGAAATGATTCCTTTCCTCCAGACAACAATTCATTGGATAAAAATATATGTAAGTGGCCTTAAATATTTTAATGGTAATTTTTTGATGACGTACTATATTATCCTTGATAAAATCTATTTGTGTTAGTGGCGAGAAGTAGATACTTTCAATCCATTATTTTTAACATTTTTATTTTAATATTTCCATAGACCAGCAATTTCGCTTTGTAAGCTATGTTATAATTGATATAATAAATCCGAAACAGAAAATTACAATTCATTTATAAGTACAAAAGATTACACGTGCATAAATTACATTATGTGTTTGGAAAGCAGTTGAGAATAACGGTAGCTCATAGGTTCTTATTATTGTTTAATATTTTATTTATATTTGTTTGTTTTTATTTTATTGTTTTTTTCTTATTTGTGATTGATTCATGGGGATCTGCATGTTTAACAAGTTTACCTAGTTTATTTGTCATATGGGAATCTATTTGTGGTTCGAAATAGGTTTTGAAAATGCAACAAGTTCGTAATGATCAGTTGCTGGAATATCGTAAAATGAAACGAAAAATTGCGTGTATATTTAACAGAAGAAATTGATTAACCAGAAATTGTGTTTTAATGAACCAAGGGGATTAAAAGACACTCGCAGAACTTTATTTTGGCAGACATTTACGTATTTTCTTGTATCTGTTGTCGAGTGTTACTCATTTTGAGCATTCAAACTGGTTGAAAATTTACAAGTATTAAAAAAGATGAAAAATACATACTCATTGCAATATTACGATCAGTAACCTATACTTTTCCTTGACTTTTGTACTGTGATTTACCTTAGTATCTTTTGGGGATGGGTAGTACTTGAAAAAGCCCTCTTACCTAGTTAAATTCAGAAAGGTGAAAGAGAAAGTGAAGGGCAGTACTTTCTCTCCGAGAATTTATACCTCTTGGACAATGCGGATGTGTGGACTTCAAAAACCACACAGGGAGAGCATACGTTAAATTAATTTCACTTTCATAATCAGGGAAATTAATGAAACAGGCAAATTTTTGATGAAATATTTCCAGAGCTTTGACAAAGCAGACAACCTTACTTTCTCTCAAACGTGCTAGTAATAGTTTTCCTTTGTAATCTTCATTACAATGTTTCTTTCTCTGTGGCATGAAAAGACATGAGCCAAGAAAAGAAATTGTAATTCAATTCTTAGTGAATACTTGTGGCATTGTCTGTGCTTTCCAAAGACAAAGTAATTTAACGTGATGTTTCGAAAAGTTTTTCAGAGTTATCTTAATGTAACCATTGTTAAGTAATGAGAGAAAATCAGCAATTGCCTATAATTCATAATTTCTACGAGTTTTTGGATTTAAAAAAATCCCTATCCAGTATTTCATCCACAGCTTGTTCATGAAAATGTATCTATAAGTCAGTTCTTACGTTTTCTGAGTATCACATAACACGTAATGAAATAGTTTTGAATACGTAATGTATTTATATCGCTCCTCAGTTTAGATGTCGTGCATTCTTCAATTGTGTTAATATATGGTTCAGTATCTATGTATTTTGTCAAAATCTTGAATGGATAATTTCTTAAACGCTCTCTCTAAAACCAATTTCTTATTCCGTATGAATAATTCACCATTAGATATATATTTTACTTTGTTTCGTGTCATGATAACTGTCTTATGTGTACACATAGTGTAATTTTGTACCGGTGATTGAAACTGTGGTCCGACGAAAATGCAACGTAGATGTTTTGGCTTTCAAATAAACCACTTCCGCACATTTTTCTAGCTTACAATAATGTAGGGATCATTAAAATGAAAGAAAACTATTTTATCTATTTAAAAAATTATAAAAAACCATATTGAAAAACGTCCCTCTAAAAGTTTTATTGGAAAACAAGACACTATTCAACTTTGTGTGGCTTCTTAGTCTCCTTATGTGACTCTAAATGACAATTATGTTTACATTTCATTCACTACTGTCTGTCATATCTCCCTGAAATTTCACACATATGGCACAAATCTTTTATATTTAGAATACTTCGTTTGGATTCTAAATTTCAACCAAACTTCGTGATTCTTAGGTTAAATGAAAAGTAGTGTGCCCCTTATTATGCTACCACATCTATTATTAACCGGTTTGATAGTAAGAGCATTACACTTTAATAACATCCTAAATTTAATAGAGAAAAACTCTTATCTGCCATTGTTTGTCCATTATTTTCTTCTGTTTTATTCTTTTGAGTTGCAATCGATCTATTATAAGCAGTCGTATACGCAGTCGTATTGTCGCGCCATAGCGTGTCTTTCAAAAACTGATTGAACGGCGCGGGCAAGCGTGCGAGTGTGAAGTTAGAGCTATATTTCATCGACCATGACTACAAAAGTGCACACTACAACAGAAAGTGGATATATATTCAGAATGATTTTTCTACTCCTCATACTAGGTGTGTGACAAGTTTTCCTTCAGAATTTTCGCCTACACTATGCCTAAATAATCACGCTATTTGATCCATATCCACGTGAATTATATTGAAAACAATGCTTATGAGACATTGCTTCAGGTATATTTATAAAGCATCCAGCCCAATGCCTGGTTTAATTTAAATAAACATATTAAAACCAAAAGTATTTCATTTATCGTTAATCACTAGTTCGTTGTTTGCCAAAAAACGCAAGATGTCAGAAGACAGGGAAAACATTGAAAACTCTTGTGTTTACAAAACTGTCACTTCTATGGTTTCCTTCACAGTTCTTGTCAAATGATGACCAGTTTCCAAAAAGTAATCTTGACTTAATGAGATTGTATTCAAAACATATCCAACATCACATTGTTGGCCATTTTAACAAGGCCAAGTAAAGGGAGGTCGGCTTTAACTTCACCTTTCTGCCCTTCCATTCTGTAAATTTGGTTTTTGACCCGATTTAAGTTTGGCGGTCGTTTTAATGGAATCATTTCATGGAATTTTCATATGTTTCAATGATTCTTTCCCTAAGGGAACTCGATTATTTGGAATTTCGTCTGTCAGTAAACGTGATTGTTATGCAGACTCAAACAAAAAATTGTTCTATTGTTATCATAGATTGCAATCTTGTGATTAAGAACGTATCATACATTCAATGGAACCCATGTTCAAATAACTTCCAGTTTCTTGTGGCCCTGCCTGTTTACCATTGCTCACCTCGTGACGATGCGCAAGTAGCGCAGTAGCGGGGCGCTACCGGGCGGCCGCGGCGCTGCCCTGAGGCGGTCGGCGCAGGACGTGGCGACACGAAGCGACGCCGAGGAGCGGCGCCGGCCGGAAGCTCAGAGGCCTCCGCGGCGAGGACCGTTCGCGACGCGAGCGCCTGCGGCAAGCGACCCCGCGACCCGCTGCCACTAACGGGCCCGGGATCCTCTCCCGCGCGCGCCGCCACCTGCCGGTCTCTCCCCGCCCGCTCCGGGTTCGCTCCATTCCTCTCCCCGCCCTGCGCCCGCCCCTTCTCGCGTGGCTCCCCGCCGCTCCCCGCTTCTCCACGCTCCTGCTCCTGGTGCCTGCTCCGCTCCGCTTCGCCCCCGCCCAAACACTACGCCTCTCCCGCTTCATGCTCATTCTATCCCACACGCTGCCCTCCCCGATGCCCGCAGCCCACCCCGCCAGCTACAGATCCGCTCTCTGCCTCGTCACCAACCCGCTCCGCTCCCTTCGACTGTCCTCCCCTAGCCTCTCGCTCCAGGTCGCACCCGCTCCGCCACACGCCCACTCTGCCTCGGGCCTGCTCCGCCTCACACTCCGCCATCCTCTCTGAGCTCATCCCGCTCCGTGTTAGCTACGTTTCTCTCCCCGCCCCTGCGCCGGCTTCTCGCGTGGCACCCCGCCTCTCCCCTCTCCGTGCTTCACCTCGCTCCTCCTGGTGCCTGGTCCCGCTCCGCTTCGCCCTGCCCACACACTAACGCCCCGCCCGCTTCATGCTCATTCTATCCAACACCCTGCCCTCCCCGTGGCCCACCCCGCCAGCCAGAGATCCGCTCTTTCCCTCGTCATCAACCCGCTCCGCTCCCTTCGACAGTTCTCCCCCCGCCTCTCGCTCCATGCCGCACCCCGCTCCGACATACGTTCACTCTGCCTCGGGCCTGCTCCGCCCTCACACTCCGCCAAACACTCGCTCACCCCGCTCCGGGTTTGCTCCATTCCTCTCCCCGCCCTGCGCCCGCCTTCTCGCGTGGCTCCCCGCCGCTCCCCCCGCACCGCGCTTCTCCTCGCCCCTGCTCATGGTGTCTATACTGCGATTTTTCTAACTTTGCCCCTCAAGGGCCGTCTTCACATTGGAATGTCACGACGGTATTTCGCGACGTTCACAGCGTGTCGTCAGATATCGCATGATCGCGACCATATCAAGCAGTGCTTGCGATCGTGCGATTTGTAGCGGCAAGTCGGTGAATGACGCGAAATACTGTGTGATAATCCATCGTGGCCGTAGGGGCTTGAGGGACAGAGTTAGAAAAATCGCACTATATTTTGCTCCGCTTCGTCCCGCCCACACCCTACGCCCCGCCTGCTTCATGCTTATTCTATCCCCACATCCTGCCCTGCCCAATGCCCACGGCCCACCTTGCCAGCCAGAGATCCGCTCTCTGCCTCGTCACCAACCGGCTCCGCTCCCTTCGACAGTCCTCCCCCCGCCTCTCCGCTCCAGGCTGCACCCGCTCCGACACGCGCCCACTCTGCCTCGGGCCTGCTCCGCCTCACACTCCGCCACACGCTCGCTCACCCTCTCTGCGCTCATCCCGCTCCGGGTTTGCTCCAATCCTCTCCCCGCCCTGCGCCGGCCTTCTCGCGTGCCCTCCCAGCCTCTCCCTGACCTGCTCTTTTCCTTGCTACCGCTCCCGGTGCCTGCTTCGCTCCACATTACCCCGCCCCGTGCACGCTCCGCCCCTCATCCTGCCGCCATGTTCGGGACTCCCCAGCCTCACAGGCCACCTGGCTGGCCTGTGAGGGGTAGTGACCTGAGTGGAGTAGTGGCCACCTGAATGGGGTAGTGGCTCTTCTTCTGGCCACTACCCCACTCCGCTCCGTGCAGACATTCTCTCCGCGGCACATGCTTCGCGCTTCCCCCATCATCAACCTCCCATTCCTCGCCACCATTTCCTCCGCGCACCCTCGTCACGCTCGGGCGCGCGAGGGTGCGATTCCACAGAATCAAATAGAAGAAAATAATGGACAAATGATGGCAGATAAGGGTTTTTCTATTAATTTTAAAATGTTTATTTAATTGTAATGCTCTTACTATGAAACTGGTTAATAGTAAAAAGTGTTAGCGTATCTGGGGCACACTTCTTTCATTTAATCTAAGAATCATGAAATTTGGTTGAAATTTGTAATCCAAACCAATATCTTAGTATTCTAAATTTAATATAATATAAATTGCGCCCGAGCCTGCTCCGCCCTACTCTCAGCCACAGCCCCCCTTGCCACACTCTCGCCCCGCACTGCCCACCATGCTTAGCGCTTCGTATTTGTTTCGTCTTTGCTCCGACCCTGGCCCTTCCCTTGCTCACCATTGCATCGCTTTCGCGCCCTGTCCCGCGGCACCACCTGACATCCTCACGCTCACCCTCGCTCTCGCTTTTCACCGCGTTTCGTCCCGTACTCTCCACGCCCCACCTCATGCGCACGCTCTACCGCCAGCCCCCGCCACGCGCTTGTCTGCCCCCTGCGCCACTCCACCCCTGCACCCGCTTCACTCGCTTCACCCGCTTCGTGGTCGCTTCGTGGTTGCCTCACCATGCGCCCCCTCCTCCGCCCGCTCTCGCGGCCACCCCACTCACCTCTTCCTCCTACGCACCCCGCTCCGCCCTCGCTCAGTCCGCAACGCACCCACGCCTTGCTCTGCCTCGCTCATCCACACGCTTCGCCACGTATCTACCACCCCAGCCCGCTCACCTCCTCTACTCCCTACCCACCGCGGACCCGCATCGACACACGCTCATTCCACCACGCCCCTCATCCCTATCTACGCTCTACCACGTACCCGCTGCTTTCCTTGCCCTTGCCCCGGGCTCACTCCTCTGTAAATCCCCCAACCATAGGCGTGCGCACATTGGGAAGGAGGGAAATACCATGTGAAGTATCGTACGCCACTAAATCAAATGGCGGTGCTCGACTGAGTTTCCCCAATCGATATTAAACTGTGCTCTTTGTCTTGCCTGTCAGTATTGTGTAATGTATTCTGTGTTCTTCAACTAACATCTGAAAGAGCGAAACCGCTGAATGATATAAATGAAGCTTTCAATAATGTTTTTGTACTAATAAGAAAAGTGAGGTAGGAGGGCCCTGAACCTCTCGAAAGTTTTGAAAGGAGCCCAGACGCCCTTCGTAATGAAACACTTTTTTTTCGTTAATATGTTCAATACCTTATTTTTACCGTATTTAATCTGATATTTGTGGAATTCCTTATTTGGAGCAGAGGTTGTCCAGACATTTGCCTTTTCACCAAACGGTTAGATGTAAAATGAATTTATTAAGTCAATAAAGTTATAATTTCATTCTCCTTCGATTATGTATAATTTATTTTCTAGTAAAATATGTCTTATATAAATAAAACGGCTTAACTCTAGAACTGCACAATAGGGTCTACTTGACCCCAACAACGTTTAAATTCACACCGAGCGTAACCTTTCTGACTACAGCCGCACAATGCTCTACGTAATTTGAGTTAAAACGTTAGCTTGTCTTGATGCTCTTTGCAATCTCGGTTGGTGCCAATTCTTCACCGAGGATACATGCTAATTCATCAATGGTGCAACTAAAATCTGCTTCAGTGTGAAGTTTCTGATTGTTTGCTCACAAATAATAAATAGAAATAGTATTCTTCCCATAATGCTTACTCGTGACAATGGAAATTCATAACATTTTCGTTTTATCTGCGCTTTGGTGTGACGTGATTTCAACGAACATTTGTAATCATTCTGTTAAAATCTGAACAAAGATTATATGTTTAAAATAAAATAAACTTTACTTTTCAAATTCTATTTTTGGTGTCATCTTCTGGTTTTCATGCATTCTTAAATTAAAATAAAATACAATAACGTATTTGGAATCAATCAAAATTATATGAGTCCGTGAGACTCCCGTGCCGGCCGTTTGCAGTTATACGTAACAAAAAGGTGTGTACGGTGTAGGGAGCTCAGAAATGTGCTTGCTCCTCCCTCTCTGGCTTTAAGCTGGCAACGCATATACAGTTGGTAACAGTCTTGTTTGTACAGTCCATAATTTGCTCGAAAAACATTAATTTTAAGTGGAAAATTAATACTAATGAAAAAATATATTACAAGATAATTAAATAATTCCAGTTAAATAAAATGTAATTTTGTAAACCTAGAAGAAACGGCCTTGATTTGAAGTTCACCAGCACATTTTGTTGCTTGGAAACCTTCCTAACGACTAGTTCCCGAGCGACTAAATGTGCTGGTTAATTTCAAATTCAAGCCCATTTCGTCCAAGTGTACAAAATTACATTTTATTTAACTGGAATTATTCAATTATCTTATAATATATTTTTCATTAGTATTAATTTTCCACTTAAAATTAACGATTTTCGAGCAAATTATGGACTATACAAACAAGACTGTTACCAACTGTACCTATCAGGCTCTTGCTTTTCCCGCGCTTCGCCCCGCATCCTCCACGCCCCCTCCCTGATAACTCGCTGAATCCTGTGTTCCGCCACGGCGTCCTCTGCCCCTCTCCTCCCCGCCCCGCTCCAGCAGTAAAAGTGCAGCGTAGGCGCACAAGAAGCATCTCGCTCCGTGCGCGTGCCTCTCGCGCAAGAAGTTGAAGGCGCCTGCGGAGGCGAAGGCATTGTAAAGGCGGCTCAGGAGTAACGGGCACCGCTCAATAAAACCACGGCTGGGGCTGGAATGCTATGAACCCTAGCAGCGAGAGGAGAACACGCGACAAAATTATAATTTGGTTTTTATTTGCCTTCGGAGGGAAGTTTGTAGTTTACTCAAGATGGAATCGTATTATGAGAGCTAAAGCAAAGTTACGTGTGAAACATCAAGGCCTATTTGGTAATAAATCAATGAGTTTAATGCAATACTGGCCCGAAATCAGATTTATTCTTCCCGATTTTTAGGTTGGGCATGTGCTCTCGTGTTTAAAGAAAATGCGGTTTAGTAATGTGTCAACCTATGAAAGAGTTTTAAAAAGTTTAGAACTGTCCAACTTTCCGTGTGCAATAAATGTGGGTAATTATTTAGTCATATTAATAGATTTATGATTATTTTTATAGAGTAGAGCGGCGTAACATTTTTTGGATAATAATTAGTGTTTTTGTTCTTACACGTATAATATTTTCGAATGCACGAGTTCTTGGAAATATATTTGTGCAATATATGTTTCTGATATTTTCTATCTATTTCATTATTTCAGAACTCGATCGTGAATGTGAAAAAAAGTCATCAAATAAGTAATTCTTTGCGGAGATATGAACATAATTTTCTCAGTGTGAATGAGTACCGTAAAGTGATTATTTATCCAGGTCGTACACAAGAATACTGCCAAAGATGCAGTAAGGACAGAGCCGAGATAATTTGAATTCGTTAAATAATTTTAAACCCTTTAATGCCAAAAAAAAGCTACACATGAATAATTTAGAATCCAAGACATACATTATTGTATGTAGTGCAGGACAATTTATAGGAAAATAATATTTTGGCATCAGTAGACATTCCACTTAGAAAACATATTTCTGAATATACTTTGATTTTTATGTCAAAACAAAGGCGTTGTACTCTTTAATTTAATGAAAAATATTTTAAGATTATAATATTGTGCAAATTCTAAGTAACTTTATTATATTATTCTCACTTAACTTATTCCCAGTGCATGATTAACATTGAAGATCTCAAGCACACCTAAATTATTAATAACATAAAAATCATCGACACTAGGAGCAAGGATTTAGAATGATAAGTAAGGATTTAAAAATAATAAGTAGTTATTTGAATATCATATTTTATTACATCAGTCAAATAAGAAGTTTACATAGAAAATAAACAAAACAATGTAACATATTTGGTTAAGGAGAATACATACATTTTTACAGAACTCATCAAACTTGCACGAGACATACCAGAGCACTCAGGCACCATAACTAGATTATCATAGAGAGATAAAATAGAATGGTGCCAAACCGAAACATAAGAAGTGTATGTGAAAATATAAATGACTTAATTACACTCGCTTTTAAAAATTAAGTGCATTATATTTTACAAGTGCGCAACTCACTTACATTCTACGCAGAAACTAATTCACTAAAACAGAGTACAATGTACAATGGATTCAAGCTCACAAAATAAGATGAATATGCTTATATGTGATTCAAGGGCGGGGAGAGCATCTCTCAAAAACTCAAAGGCACTTAAGCAGCCAAACCCATAGAATGGGAGGTATAGCTCCACCCTTGGTCGTATTATGTATCGAGTCGTATGATAAAACGGTGCAAAAACACTCCGAATTATGTCAGAATAAAGATTCGCATTTTCACAAACGGTGCTACATATTTTTTCGCAATCAGTTAAAACATACAATATTTCACGAGTATAAAGAAGTCGTAACCACCAGTTCAATGGAACTATGTAAATTTTACGTGACAGCATTGTGAGAAGGGTTTCCTTCGTTGTAAAGATCAATCAGTTCGTGCATTTGTAGCAGTTACATTTGGAATTCCGTTTGGCTGTTCGGGCGAGGTTTGCAACAACAACCAACCTAATGCGTGACGTTCCATCTTGAAACCGACACCGCATCAAAAAACCAAATTCCTGTCCGGATCAGTGATCGATCTACAAGAGTAACAAAGTCGGTGTCATGGAGAGCATCCGATCGCTTACGTGGCTTTTGTCATGCGCCGTCGACTGGGATAATCGATTACTCGCGTGTCGCTGGGTGTTGAATCGATCCTCCGTTCACATACAAAGCAGTGCGGTCAGTGACTTGGCGTCGGTGGCTGGGGTGACGCAAGTGACATTCTGGGAAGTCTCCTGCCTCAGACTTATCAACGTGTAAACCCTCTTACAATATTTGTATCAACTTTCAGAATTGGAAATGAAAATCAATTCATTGCTTTCTCTCAGAGAATTTCAGAGTTATATTAAGATATACATACTCCAACCATGAAAGTTTCTAATGATACACATTTTAGTATGACTTTTGTAGATCTTATTTTCCTCTACAGCATGGGAATAAAAATAATTCGATTTTAAAAACATGTCTGGTTACATTTTCTTTGTCATTATCAGCTCAATATTACCCTTATAATATTATCAGCTTTCAAAATAACTAAGAAAACTATTAACCACATGTTCATTCTACTGACGTCAACAACTGAAACATTGATTTCAGCAAGCTTTCTCAGAAAAGATGGACGCAAGTATTTGCTATTTGCTAATTTGCTATTGCACATTCCTCCAATGCAGGAAATTAAATCGACCTTTCGCAAACTCGCCCTCATTTATTCGCATCAGGGTCCGGATGCAACTCGCGCAGTCGGCCATTGTCTCCATTATTTCAGAAGCCTATTTGAAAGAACAAATTCCTAACTGAATTCAAATTCAATTTTAATTCTACAGAAAAACAAGAGCGCATTTTTATGTAAAACACGTAGTCTTTAACGGAAGTTTTTACCAGAACTTGTAAAAATTTAAATGTAAATATGGAGTTTTCCAGACTTCTTTGCATGTGAATTTAATGGAAATTGCATTCTTCTCATAAATATGATTAAACAATAGTGTACACATTGATGTAAGAAAGCTAGTGTGAGTGGTAAATACAATTAATGAATTAAATGTTTGGGTAAAATATTTTTTCTTGTGATCTTTTACTCGTCCTACGAGAAGGCACTGATTGTAAACCCTGATCCGCCCTTTCCTTATGTCCATTATCAAAAACTTGTCTGGCATGACACCATATGGCCATCATTACTGCCCTTGGGGTCTCAAGGTAATGACATCGCCGGAAGAGATGGTGGTCGTAACGATTGTGTTTTATAGCTATAATAACGTATGTTGTTGGTTTAAATAAAAATTTAAGTAATGTAAACTAATAGAATGAATTAATTTTGCAGGAAATTTAAAAGAAATATTACTGCGCAAATCAGTCAATTACTTATAAAACATTACAGAAGGGCGTATAATTCTGTGTTTTATATTATTATTATTTTAATAATGCTCTTAAATTTTCTTCAAAATTTAATTAAAAAGAATATGTTCCTTTAATTTTTATTTAGATCAACAAACATACGTTACGAAGAGTCAAAAACAATCGTTACTGTGGTGGGCGGTGGCGATGGCGATGGTGATAGTGATGGTGGTGGTGGTTTTGGTGGTGGTGGTGGTGGTGGTGGCGGCGGGTGGCGGCGGCGGCGGGTGGCGGCAGCGGGTAGTGATGGTGGTGGTGGTGGGTGGCGGCTGCGGCGGCGGCGGCGGCGGCGGTTGGCGGCAGCGGGTGGCGGCGGCGGCGGTGGCGGCGGTGGCGGCGGCGGCGGGTGGCGGGACGTCCGCGCGCGTGCGGGCAGCCCGGCCGGCCGCCTGCCGGTGGGAATGGTAATTACCCTGACAGGTAGGAGCGGCCGCGCCGCCGCGGGCGATTAGAAAGCCGGCGCATCGGAAGACCCCGCCCGCCCGCTGCGGCTATGGACTGCCGGTTCCGCCGCCAGCCCACTTCCAAGGCCCGCGCCTCCGCCAACGACGCGCTCCGCCCTTCGGGGCCAGTGGCGTAATGCTGGCCTTAGAAGAAGCACTAATTCATGGCCAAGGATACGACGTGTGAGCGAAATAAAACAAAGCGACACCATTGGCTTCGTTCTCCAAATATTCGTGCTAATTCCCTCCCGAAAGAGCACTAAAGGTTTGTTGACGGAATTTCTGGTGTACGGATAACACCTGGCTTCGAATTACGAGAAATTGTTCAAGGAAAATAAATTATTGGCTGAAACTGTAGCATAAATTGAAGATTGGAATTCTAAAAGGTGTTAATCGCCGAATCCCTTATTTGCAATTCATTAAGAAAATGTGACTAAACAATTGCTTTCAGGGGTTTTTATGCAAGTAACAAATCAACATCAGATCTTGGTAGTATTAGATATGTGATGATGACATTGGTACTTGAGATGAAACACCGAAGATTTAAATTGAAGCATATTTTTAATTAAATTTTAAGAGGAATTTTTGGTATTTAATGATTTTGAAAAATTCAATCATATAGTATAATATACACGTGTACAGTTTTTGTGAAACAATTCTCATACTTAATTTATTTTTTTAAAACTTTTGGTGAAATAAAAATATGATAATCACGCACTCTATGACTGAATGAGAATATTGTAACACTTCGGTGATGTGCTACAAAGATGAGACACTAAACGTGAGATGAGTTAAATATCAAATTGCTCTGAGTTTTACGGGAAGAAATATAAACCAGACGCACGAAACTAATGAAAACTGCCATTAGGTCACTCTCAAGCCAGATGAGCAGCTCATTACACAAATAATGAATGCTACGTTCATAGCTTCCCATCGCTTTTGGATTGCTCGAAAGCACCGAGGTGGCAGAGCGGCTGTCCAACCCTTCTCACGCGTGTTCTTTGGAAATTACGCTCCGTGACTTTATTATTCCTTTCCCATTGCTTTCGCGCGCGACTTATCCGCCTGGAGTCTCACGGCCCACGGAGCTCCCGCTTCGCATCTCGTTTCTCGAGCAACGAACGAATCTTCATTCATTTAACATCTCGCGACTCTCTAGTGATCAGTGACAGTTGTGCTAAATTTGCTCTACGCATGTAATATGAACGACGAAATTTTCTCGATTTTTGCACAAATCCTTGCAAAATTAAACACCTACATACTGTTTAGGAAACACTGGTAGGGATCTTGAGTTAACTCTGTTCATTTAAAGAGGACGAGGAACATTTCTCAACTAACGAATCCTCGTGCAATTAATGTCTTGCGATTCTCCAGAAAACAGTGGCATTTGTTCTGGATGAGCATAACTGGTACAAATCCCATAAGGTTTATTTTATCGAATAACAAACAAATCGTGTTTAATTTACATATCTCCAGCAACTCACTAGAAAGCAGACGCAGGTTTTCTGAATTAGTTCTGCACAAATTAACTTTTCTCAAACAACGAACAAATAATTGAATTAATATCTCACTTCTCTTCAGACAAAAGTGGCATGGGTCTGGAATTTATTCTGTTCATTTAAAAGAGGAATTCTCAGACATCAAGCAATCAGACAATTTATATCTCGCAAGCATTTCGGGAAATTGGGCAACGAGAATTTCGGGCAATTAGTATTTCATGATTCTTCACAGAACTGTGGCATTTACTCTGCTGATACAAAACAAATAGGGAACTCATTCAACGAACGAATCTCGTTCAATTAACATCCCTCCAGCGACTCTCCAGGGAACAGAGGCAGGTGTCCTGAATTTGTTCGTCAGCGCCGCTCGTATAAAGCGCATTAGCGTCCGCGCTTTAATGGCTCGCGGTGGCTGTTCTGACTCGCGCGTTCCTGAACGATCTCGCTATAATTTTCTCTTCGGACGTCGACCCGTTCTTGCACTTTCTCTGACTGGCCGAGGACAGACGCCCGGTAACGGGCAACGACACCGGACCCTGCACCCGTTCGAAACTCCGCAGGGCCTGATTGCAGGGGGCGGACGATGGCTGGTGAGGGTAGAGTAAGCCACCGAGTAGCAATCAGAAAGTAAGGGAAACTGAAGGGGTGAGGAAGAGTGACTCTGGCAGACTTGATTTTTATTTTTAATTTTTATGTTGCCTAAAACTCCGAACTGCTGTGTGGATATTAACACTGTTACCATGTCCATCAATGAAAAACTCAGCTTTAATAACGAATTTTGCAACAAAAATGTAAGCAACATACATCTAAAATAATAGTAATAAATAAGAATTTGTCTGCGGATACATATTACAATTTTAATTGGCATCTCAAATGATTTTTACTTTTTTTAAATACGAAGATAATACTTAACACTTACACCGACTGCCAAACCAAACTGCTGATTCGTAGGCTTCCGCGGCCGGAGTCATTGTATTCTTGGCTGTCCGGGATGAGCCGCGTCTCAGTAGGTTTTACTGACGTTTCGGCCATCTTGCTGTGGCCTTCTTCAGAGCTAAACTGCTGAGCAGCAGAGAAGCTCTGAAACTGCAGCAGTTTAGCTCTGAAGAAGGCCACAGCAAGATGGCCGAAACGTCAGTAAAACCTACTGAGACGCGGCTCATCCCGGACAGCCAAGAATACAAACCAAACTGCTCTTATTTCCCATCATTGTGTGAAGTTCTTGATAAAGTTATTGAACCACACACTAAATAAAAGTAAAAATTCTGCCAACAACGTTTAGGAGAGAGATCAAGGAAAAAAATGCTCGTAAGATATTACAGAAAACTGGATAAATTTCAAGGAAGTTAAGGGATTGACTGAAAAATAAAGAAGGTCGATTTCTGCGTCAAAGAGTAACCGTTGGAAATGATTATAATACTGTTTGTCGAAATATTTATGATGAACAGGCTTGTGCTAGTTTTGGTGGTGTTGGTGATGGACAGAGGAGAGCAATGATGGAGGCCGAGTCACCGCACTCCAAAACGGTCATTCTAGCTCCAAGATGGTGATGATGGTGACGGAGGAGCTTCATCTAGTAATGGTGTAAAATTAGCAATGATGATAGTGACACTGCGTTCCAAAACATTCTTCTAGTTCCATAATGGTGTTGAGGATGGAGATGATGGTGGTGATGGAGGGGATAGGGCTGGTGATTGAGAAAATGTAGCATTGATGACGGAGATCCCTATCACCGCAACGGTGACGGAGATCCCTATCACCGCGCTCCAAATCATGCATCGTCCACGATGGTGATGAGGATGGTGGTGATGTACGGGGTTTGAACTGACAATGGTGAAAATGATAGTATTGATGACTGAGATCCCTATCACCGCAATGGTGACGAAGATCCCTATCAACGCTCTCCGAATCGTCCTCCTAGCTCCACAATGGTGATGAGGATGGTGGTGATGGAGGGGTTTAGGCTGGCGATGGTGAAAATGCCAGCAATGTTGGAGGCCCTGTCACCACGCTCCAAATCGCCCTCCTCGCTCCGTTCTCCATCACAACGATGCGCGGGCGCAGGGGCGCCCGCGGCGCCGCCGCCGCCGCCACTTGCGACAGGTGACGTCAGAAAGTGGGGCGGCCGCCGCCGCCGCCGCTGCGCCCTGCGGCGCCTTGCGACAGCTCCGCTCGCGCGCCACGGCGCCTGGGAGACTAATCGGGAGCGGCGCCGGCGCCGGCGGCGGCGGCGGCGACGATTGAGATGGAGGCGGCGACGGCAACGCTGACGACCACGAGGACGTGGCGGTGGCAACGGGAGTGGTGGTGGTGGTGAAGGTGACGACGGCAGCGCCAAAGGAAGCGTATATGGTACATAGGTAGCAGTTACGGCAATGATGAATTTCGCGGTGGCAGTTACGGCGGTGGCAGCTATGGTAGCGTCAGTGACGGCGGGGGCAACTGTGGCGGGAGCAGCTATGTCGATGGCAGCAATGTCGGTGGCAGGTGTGTCGGTGGCAACTGTGGCGGTGGCACCTATGGCGGAGGGAACTATGGTGGTGGCAGCTACGTCGGTGGCAGGTATGGCGGTGGTAACTATGGAGATGGAAGCTATGTCTATGGCACCCATGTCGGTAGCAGCAACGGCAGTGGCAACTAAGGCGGTGGCAACTGTAGCGGAGTGTAGATGCAGCGTCTGCTGTAGTGATCGCGGCGGCAGGCATCTATGGCTACTATGGTAATGTGGGTGATGGCGGTGGCAGTGGCGACGATTTTCTCCCGCGACCGCGACTTTATGCATTACGGATTTACTTCAGATTTATTCATAATGGATTTAACTGAGATTTAATTTATCCATTAACTGTGACTTGAAAACAGTTTTAGAAATAACAGTCATGGAATGGCAGGGAAATAATTTGTAAAATTTCGAAGTAATTCTACTTCATTATAATAATGAGGCCTGTTATACCACTTGTCATTACAGATTACTAAAAATTACCACAATTCTGATTAAGATGTAGCATACTTTATCTGTACGCCCTTCGACATCATCTTGAGGTCGAATCCCTCAACCTCCATTAATTTATTGTTGACTTCGATTTTAAAATGCGAACCGGACGGACGAAGATGCCACCAACAGATTAGATTATCTGAACACGCGCGGGTCGACGGGAATCGCACAGCGATATGCAAATGGGAGGAATTAGCCTCGGGATAAAAATCTGGGGGCAAGCCTTGGAGAAAGACGAGTCAACCTGGGTGGCAAATTAGGAAGTTAATGAACGTTCTCTTTAATTATGGGTAATAAAAAATGCAGGGATTTTCGTAAATAAAGTTATTTCAATTTGTAATGATAAAAATGCATTTCACAAGCCTTTCTGTATTAAAAAAATATTTTCAATTTTTTCGTATGCATTGTTAGTCAAAAATGAACAACAGTTTTTGCTTATTAGGAACTCAAGAAAGAAGAAACTCATTAACATCTGACAAGTTCATTTTCAGTTTAACCACTGGCATTTTTTAAATAAAATTTTTGGAACTGTAACTTTGGGAAAACTTACATTTACATGTTTTGAATTTTTTAAAAGAACACGTCAACATTTAAATGCAATAGACTTCCAAATAGGAAAATTGTTAGGGAAGGAACTAGTCTATTTTACACCTCATACTGAAATGAAACGTTGGGTCTGGACAACCTTATAAAGAATTTTCCCCTTGAACTGGGACTGAAAGCCAAAATACGTAACTTATTTCAGAGAATCGCACAGCGAGCGTGAACATCGCGTGCCGTTTCCACGACAACCGGCGCCATTGAACGTCCACCCGAAAACAAGCGAAGAGCGAACCGAGAACGGTCAAGGCTCACTTCGCTCATTAGGGTCACTGATGGGGACCATGAAAAGGGGATGGCGAGGGATTAACGAACACAGTTTCGGTTCCGCCGAAGGAGTATTGGTTGTTGCAATCGGTCAGGAAATAGAATGAAACTTTCGCGATAAAAGGCGTTTAATGGAAGATAATATAAAGGCGGGATAAAAGATGAATGGAATATTACATTATCAATATTTCAAAGGGAATTTTTTGATGATTATAATATACTACTGGGTAATATAGTAGACGAGCCACCTGGTGACATTGCGGGAAGATTTTAACGCTTCTGATATTAATTAAATGTACGTGAATTTTTTATATTTTGAGAGTCGAGGATTGAAAATAAATTTTAGAAATTTGTGAGACGTGGAGCATTCTCTTAAATACTTTAACTGAACCACGGACTCACCGTAAACGTCATTTTATCCTCCGGATAAACCCAGCACACATTTAATACCAGCCCCAGTGAGACAAGGCACGACACCAAACCATTGGAGAGCTGTAGCAAATCCAGATCATCCAAACACGATTGAAACCCGCGTCGAATCCAGTTAGCTCACTAACCGAGCAACGGCGGCCACCGGCGTGGTGGAGGGCCAGCCCAAACCGCAAGGGCGACCGGGGCAGACGCCGCGGGAGCGGGCGGCGGACGCCGTAAACGAACACGGGGAGCGTGACTGACTGCCGCCGCAAGGCGCACGCGCTGTCGCCACTGACCGACCGCCCCAACCTTACGGGACCGGCGCGCCCTGGGGACCACGCGCAGAGATGGCAAAGGTTTTGAAAGCACCGATGTTGCTAGATAATGAAAGACCAATACCGGAGTGTGTTATACTAGAGAGGTGTGAACTACATCGAGATATCGATACATCTATTTTTATTCGATAGTGCGCACACGCTGGCACCACTGATCGACCGCCCAACCTTACGGGACCGCGCGCTCTGGGGACCACGCGCAGAGATGGCAAAGGTTTTGAAAGCACCGATGTTGCTAGATAATCAAAGACCAATACCGGAGTGTGTTATACTAGAGAGGGTGAACTACATCGAGATATCGATACATCTATTTTTATTCGATAGTGCGCACACGCTGGCACACTGATCGACCGCCCAACCTTACGGGACCGCGCGCTCTGGGGACCACGCGCAGAGATGGCAAAGGTTTTGAAAGCACCGATGTTGCTAGATAATCAAAGACCAATACCGGAGTGTGTTATACTAGAGAGGGTGAACTACATCGAGATATCGATACATCTATTTTTATTCGACAGTGCGCACACGCTGGCACCACTGATCGACCGCCCAACCTTACGGGACCACGCACTCAGAGAACAATGCGTAGAGATGGCAAAGATTTTGACAACATCAATGTTATGAGATAATGAAACACCAAAACCGGTGTGTGTTATTCTAGAGAGGGTAATAAATAGTTCTATTTCGGGATTTTGATACATCGATTTCTATTCGATAGTGCGATAAAAGCAGAAATATTACATTTTTGATTCCCAGGCTACAAAATACATAATAGTAATTTATTCAGTAGCTAATCTGCTTCAGAAATTTTCAATTTCTATGTTTTATTCAAGGGACATTAGCTGTTTATTGAAATTAACGAGTGCTCAGGAATTTGTGTTCTATACGTGCAATACAGTTTTAAAAAAAGTCTTGTCTGAATTTAATTCTGAAAAGATACGTCGATAAATTGCATTATCTTCAAACACATACGGAAC
The DNA here is from genome assembly GCA_031308135.1 of Acheta domesticus. Classification (NCBI taxonomy): domain Eukaryota; kingdom Metazoa; phylum Arthropoda; class Insecta; order Orthoptera; family Gryllidae; genus Acheta; species Acheta domesticus. The sequence goes on along the minus strand of JAHLJT010009355.1, from coordinate 140,593,640 downwards.
CAAATAAATTGCGAGAGAAATGCCAGTAATTACGGGAAACGCCATGTAAGTTCGCCATCTCCATTCGAGCAGAGGATGTGAGGATCATAAACGAACACGAAGCGCGTGATGCGGCGGCTACCGCAGGGCACGAACTGTCGCCACTGACCGACCGGCGGACATTACGGGATCACGAGGACGACGGACAGCCAGACACGAGCAAGACGGCAGGAAAGATGGTCAATGTGGGACACGAAAACAGAGGACGGGAGAACAGAGGGAACGGGAAAATAGTGGGGATAGAAGGACAGTGAGGACGGGCCGGCAGTTGGGACGGAAGGAGTGTGACGGCAAGGAAACAGTGGGGACGGGGACAGTATTGACGAGGGACAGTGGGGGCGGGGACTGTTGGGACAGGGGAAAGAAGACTGGAAGACAGTGAGGACGGGAGAGTAATGGGAACGGAATATCTGTGAGGACGAGAAAAGAGAGAGAACGAGAAAACAGAGAGGACGGAGACAGTGTTGAAGGGGGATGATTGGGACGGGGACATTTGGAACAGGGGAAAGGAGGGACAGTGGGGACAGGAGGATAATGACAACGGGAAGTTTTAACGGAGTATTGTGGAGACAGGTCCTGTTGGGACAGGGGAATGGAGGGACAATAGGGCAAAATTGGAGCGGACGCGTGGCGCCCGGCGTCGCAGGTGGTTATGACGCCTCCGCGTCGCGCCGCGTCGCGTCGCGTGTCGTCGACTAATGGCGCCCCGTTCGCTTCCCGGAGGGCAGTCCGAACGAGGGCGGCGCGGAAAGGCGTCACGGGGGCGTTGCAACAGTGTGGCGCGGCGCCGAGCGCGTTTCTCCTGTTTATTACGTTCAGTTTTAGCTGCAATCACTAACATGAAAAAAGGGTCTCCTCCGTTATGTAGAGTGAAGCGAAATTAAAAGTGAAAATTATGCTGTTTTGATTGCTAATCTTTAATTTGTGGTCGTGAAAATAAATACAGGTGATAACGTATTGGAAATTTCTACTAGAATTTGGAAAATGAAACGCAACGGATTTTTAAGTAGTTTGTAAAACAATACATTAAATGCGTCTTCGTAATTATGCTCGATTTTTGTATTTTATGTAAAAATGTATTGAAATAACTTGTTCGATTCAACTTCTGTAAGAACATGAAACTACTCGGTAAGTAATAAGCGGAAAAGTATTATTTTAAAAGCAATTGTTCATTTCAGATTACATCTAAAAAATTTATCACACGGAAGTCTAAGAAAGCCCGATTAATAAGAAAAATCAGAAATGGAAAACGGTGAGACTGAATAACGCAACACGCAAGAAAAGCGTTTTCCATTATTTGTTTTTGCGGTAGGTTTATTTATCGAAGTAAGAAATCTACAAAAAGGATTCGTAGTACGAAATTGCTTCTCCTCTCTGCCTAACTGCTGCAATTTTCTTACTGAACGCCTACTTGAACAAATTTGTTTCGCAACTACTGCCAACTGATGTCCAGTTCAAGACTCACAACTCACGTCGAAGTAGTCCAGGTACCGTTTATATGGCTTTGATGGGCCCCATTAAATATCATGACAAGTCAACGATCTCATTTGGAGCAACGAGATATGCGATCTAATGGACAGGGATAAGGAGGTTTTTCCTTTGCGATGTGTTTCTTTGGCAGGCAGCAACTGGTTCTCAGATTTCGCCGAGTGCCGGCGTATCGCGAGAGCTAATCAGATGTCACAATCCCGTGAGGAAGACGAGTGCCCCGAACAAAACTTTGAAGGTAGCAATCGAAGCTCAAGGACAACAAGTGGCCTTCATGAATTGTTAAGCTTAAACGCGAAGTATAATTAACACGTACGTAGGTATGTAACTAATGGATGAAGACAGATACACATCACATTAGATTTGCAAAGCGGTCTTTGGATGCTCAAATAAAAGTTATATTTACTGTTGTTTTTTTTAACTACGTTTATTGGATATTTAATTTCAAATAGTTCATAATGTCAAGACAATGATTGTTACTAAAAAGGCAATTTACCAATACTTTAAAACGTTCTAAAATTTTTATAACCAATTCTGCTTGTTGTAAAGGGTTAAATATGTATCATTTTTCATGAACATTCCTGATTTGAAATCAACTATTTTAAGGACTTTATTCGGAAAATTGTTTAAGGAAGATGATGACTTAAGGAAGATCATACTTAAATTATTAACTAATTTTCGTGTATTCAAAAAATGTCTAAAATGTTTCACTCGTCTCCCGAAGAGGAAAGTGGATAAAGGGAGACTTTTGTCCAAATTCAGCCTGCCTTATGAGGGGAAATAGCCTCCGGTTTGTAGAGGAACTCCAGTCCGCCACCCCGGGTCTTCTCAGCGTCGCTCAAGACGGGAAGCCATCTGGATCGCGGTTCCTTTTGCGGGCAAAGAGATTACACGCGAGCATTAGAGAAACACACAATGACCCGGCGTTGTTTGAACGGTTTTTCATCGGCGCGTTACGAGAAACGAAACGACAGCGCGAGGCATTCCGCTGCGCCGCCGCGCCGGCTCCCTCATTGTTACGGATCGCCCGGGGCGCGGCGGGTCGCCTCCACAAAATGGCGGAAGTAAACAACAATGGGCGAATCGAAGCGCGCGCAACGGGCGCCCGAGGGAGGAATCCGTCTTTGAGCTCGCGGACGCCTGCGCCGCTGCCGCCTCCATCGCCGCCGCCTCGGCCGCTCGGGGTAATCGCTTTCTTTCTGCGTTGGTAACGATCGCGGCACGCGAAGGCTGCCGGCAAAACGCGTCTTTACGAGTCGAACGGTGTAAATCAGAATCCGTGCCTCACCGCCGCACAGTGGACCCAAATGCGGACCTTGAGGAACTCTTCCGAGCGCTCTCTCCGATTTGGTGTTTTTTTATTTTATTTTGATGTAAATCTATTACAGTTATGCTTGTACTATTCATACAAATTTATTTTTAGACAGCACTGTTTTTCAAAATTGAAAATAAAACCTATGAAAAGGATTATACTTCTTTATAGATACCAATTTTTAAACAGAGGAATTATTGTAATTCCAATTGAGACAGCGGTGGTAGTATTTGGAAACCAACAACTCACGAAAATAATTATTTTAACTGAAAACTGGAATGAATGTAATTCTCGAGTTTTTCAAATGTAAACATTTTTGTACTCTGCGCCTATAGCTGCGACGCAAATGAAGTCGACAGTATATTTATATACTGCGTTTGAAACATATTGACCTATCATTAAAATAGTTTTAATTTGACCATTTAATAACGACACTTTTCATAATCAAAAACTTTTCTTTTACGTAATGATGGGCATCTATACGAAGTCATTAACAAGATATTTGGTTCTTATCCACATTGTTAGAACTCCATTCCAACTTTTTCGAATACACAGCATCGTAAAGAACCCCCTAAGACGGCGTGCTGAAATTGGCCTCCCGCTCGCCACCTCGCGTCACTGTGCGCGCGAGCAAGAGCAAGCGCAGAAGCGCACAGCAGTAGAGTGCGGGCGGAGAGAGCTCAGCCGGCGACTAACGGCCGTAGACAATAGACAATGGAGCGCGCGGCGCGGCGCTGCGCGGCGCGTCCCGTTGGGGGCGGCCGGCGGCCAGGGCGCCCAAGTCACTTCTTGCGGCCGCCGCCGTTAGGGGACCGCGGTTCGCTTCCCGCCGCCATTACGGCCGACGCTTCCCGCTGGCGAGCTGCATCCGGCCGAGGACACGTCGTATGAACTGTCGTTAGAAGTGCTCCTGGGGGCAGGACGTGATGAGTCGTTCTTTCTCGTTACACTTTCCAAATAAAATGATGGCGAGTTACTCGACTATTGTAAAAGACGAGCCACTAGTCTGAGAGTTTCAAAGAACGGTATAGTTTTGTTTTGATTTAGTCGTACTAAACAAAGCTTTCCCGGATATAATCGCTGCCAGGAATGTAGTGTACGGAAGATCACCTTCTATAAAGCGGTCGCTGGGATAGTCAACGTAGCTCTCCGAAAGTCTCATTTTCATCGAGTGTGTTGTAGAACTAAATATTTGAATGTTTTTTACGGTTAAATTACCCTTTTCATATTGTTACTCTTGCCTACATAACCCTTGAAGATTTTTTGAAGTGATTCAAGATGTTTGAATATTACTTTTTCTAGATTAAAATGAAAATACATGGGTTACAAATTGTCATATTTTATCACAAAAATAATTTTTGTGTGTTCTCTTTGAGCTGGTGATTACGTCTTCTTTTAAGATTTGTCAAAAAGTGTGCACATGTGAATTTTAATTCAATTTATATGAAGTGCAATTCTTTTAGAAAATCGAACACTCAAATTCATGCAATCATACTTTTTCGGAAATAGGAACCTTCGTTTTGCAAATAAAGTGACTCGTCGATAATATGCAACACAAAACAATCGAAATCATCCAAATGAGTGCTAGGACACGCCCGTTCCGTACATGCAATTTTAATAGCATTTAATAGTAATAGGTTCTTGAGAACTGATTACCACTTACAAAAGGTGTACACATAAACAATTTATATATTATTACGTATATAATATATTATTATCAATATATTATTAAGTCTTCGAAATATAAAAAGAAAACATGAATATGTCATTTAAAATACGAAGGAGTATAAGAATATATTGAAAATCATTTTCACAATTTACAGTTTCTTCCAATTACTGTTAAAATAATTTATGATAAACTTTTCGTAAGTGGCAAAATAAAGGTTATGGATGATAGTTATGAATACTCTCTTGAGTGTTGGGTGCTCCCTAATGCAGTCTCCGGGAAATCAAGGACTCCATATCTGTGACAATGTTGTTGTTTTTCCGTGTGAAAGGTGTCACTTTCTACCGGAACAGAGCAATAACTGGAACGAAACATTAAGCTAGTTTCCGCGAACCCCAAGACACTTACTTCCAGTGTTCCTTCAGCCACCCAAAATAAGAGTGCATTTCGACGGAGTTTTTGGCTGCTGACTTCAAGCTTACGTCGTTCCTGAACCATTATATTTTGAGTTGAAGAACAGCAGCTACTACCATTTGCATCTGATACGATTCCCAATAGTTCGAAAGGAAAACGTGATACACAAGACACACATGAAAATAGAAATCGTGTTGAAAACACACCATTACTACGTGAACGTGGGACTTCGTGCAGATTTAAAAGTTGTATTATTTGACCATTTCGAACTGTCAGGGATCGAATCTCAATAAACGGACATTTATGAATCCTACGAACCTGTAGCACCTATTTTTCTTAATGCACTTTCCAATCGTTTGTAGTCGCCAGATGTTAATAATGATATAAGATGTGATTACATGGACTACAGCGTCATGTAAAAAGACAACAGTTCATGGAATAATAGCTAGTTTATATTATTTGATTCTTTGTCTACACGAAAAGGTAAATCATAACATTTTCACTGACAAACCCCTGTTTAGGAGTTTCATAATATACACATTCACTACAATTTCTGTTGTACCTTAGTCAAACATTCTTACCACATATAAACAAACACCTAAACAAGTCTAACTGGGAGCGTCCTGTTTGGGCTTCAGTCGACAACCTGCACGGTGGCGTAGGCGCTGAACGTGACTTTCTTGGGCTCGACGTACTCTCCAGCGCGCTTGCTCTTCTTGATGACGCTCTTGAGGTGGCAGGCCTGTCCGCCGGCCGCCGCCGCCGCCAAGTGCGTGGCCTCGCCCGCGCTGCCCCGCCTCCGCGCGGTCGTCGCGTAGCTGGGGTGCCCGCCCCCGCCGCCGAGCTCCTTCAGTTTCTGCGACAGCCCGAAGAACCGTCCGGCGGACGCCGGCGGCGGCTGCGGGGGCGGCGGGTTGGCCACGTCGATGTATCGATACGCCATGGGCCTCCGGGCGAGAGGCGGGCTCTTGCTGCGGCTGCGCCCCGCGCCGCCCGTGCTGCGGCTCCGGCGGTGCTGCAGCGCCTTGTGCGGGTGCTGGCGCAGCGAGTGGCCCTGGACGGCGAACATGTCGTCCAGCCCGCGCCGCGGAAGGTGCTCGCGAGGGGAGTCCCATCCGTTGGTGAAGGTGCTGCCGAAGATCCACGGTTGCTGCACGGGGGCCACCGGTTGGTCGACGGACACCCGGATGAACTGGCCTCGCACTATCTTCTGCCCGCGGGACAAGGAGTCGGGCTTGTACGGCACTAAGGGTTTCTTCTGGTACGGGTCCGGGGACGGGGCGGATCTCGGGGGTTGGGCCTGCTGGACGGGAGGGGGCGGGGCCGGGTTCTTTTTCCGGACGTACTTCCTGCGTTCGGGACGCTGCGGAGGATCCGCCGTCACCACGTCCTTCTGGTCCTCGTCGTCCTCTTCAGCGCCGGCCACGGCTTCCGGGGGGTTCCACACCTTATGCAGCTCGGAGGCGGCGTCCTCGGGGTTCATCACCAAGATGGCGGGTTGGCGCTGGCGCGGCGGGTCGCGGCGCGAGGCGGCGTCCACGTCACTGCGGATCACGCCCTCGATCTCCTTCCCCAGGCGCGAGGCCCGCGCCGCGCCCGACGCCGGCCCCGTGGTCAGCAGGTTGCCCACGTCGGGCGTGCTGATGCTGATGATGCTGGACGGGCCCGCGGACGTCTCCGGGATGGTCTCGACGCGCGGCGCCGGCGGCGTGGCGGCGTCCGACGCCCCGCGCGCCACCTCGATGTGCGTCACGCCGTCCCCGTCCGTGCGCTGCACCAGGTTGAACTTGGCCGCCACCGGCAGCTCGTCCTCCTTCACCGCCGCCGGCGCCAGCGTCGGCTTCGGCAGCGTCTTCGGAGGCGTCTTCTGCACGCGCGACCCGACATTACTCAGCGTCTTCGCGTCGTACGTGGTCTTCGCCAGCTCCAGCTCCAGCTTGATCGTCTTGGGGTTGTCCAACGGCTGGATCTGCGACTCCAGCGACGGTTTCTCCCTCGAGACGGACGGGAGGTAGCCGCGGTACAGCGTGGCGAAAGCGGGCGTCACGTCTTTCCTCCGGTGCGGGTGCTTGTACTGGTCGAGCTTCGCCCGGCGGCTCATCTCCTGGTAGTTGGCGCAGAACTTCTTGAGCGCGCGTTCGTTGACGCACTCGAAGACGATGGCCTGCAGCCCGGTGGCGCCGCCATCGGGGGTGGCGCTCAGCCGTTGCGGTCGCTTGCGCTTCACCACCCATACCACCACCTTGGGGAAGGCCGGGTCCAGGTGGCAGAAGGCGACGTCGGCCACGGGGTAGACCTCCCCCTCGGGGCGGGTGGGTGCGGGTTGGGGGTGCGGCGCGTCCGCGGCGGCGCCCGGGGCGGGCCCGCCGCGCTGGTACAAGGTCAGCGACTTGACGAGTTTGGCGACGGCGCCCGCCGAGGGCGACGGCGCCCCCGAGCTGTCCACATCGTCCGTGTCGGACGCCCCGCTGCTGTTGGCGGAGTCCGTCGCCACGGAGGAGTTGGACGACGTGGAGGCGACCACCCCGCGTGCGGCCACCGCCCCCGGACCGAACTTGAAGACGTGATCGTCCACGAAGCAGCACGACGACGAGTTGCTGACGGTGTCGTCCAACGAGGCGGCCGACTTGGTGGAGGCGGTGTCGTCGTCCGACTCGAAGCCTTCGTCGTCGGCGCGGCGCGGGCGGGTGGACGAGGCCGTGGACGAGGCGGAGGACGACGCCGTGGTGGGCGACGGGGAGGCGGAGGAGGAGGAGACGGCAGACGACGCGGGGGAGGGTTTGGGGCTCGGAACGATCTCCAGGCCGTCGCGGCACCGCAGCAGGTAGCGGCGGCGGTCGCGGTACAGGTCGCCCGCCGAGCGCGCGATGCGCTCGCGGGACTGCAGCAGGCCGCGGATGAGGGAGGCCATGGCGGCGTCGTCCACCGCCCCCTCCACGGCCTCCCGCCCCAGCAGCACCGCCTCGCACTGCATGGCCCCCCCGCCGCCGCCGCCGGGGGCCGACGGGGGCGCGTCGCTGACGCCGGCGCTGCCGCCGCCCACGCCGCCCGCGCCGCCCGACCGCCTACATGGCTCCGCGCCGGCCCGCGGCCGCCCAGCCGCCGCCGCCGACACAACCTGTCAACACAAGACATAGCACCGTTAGTACGAACATTCAACACTCATCGCAATGCATTTCTAGCAGTTAAATTAGAATACAGTACATTTTATTCTCTTGTATCTTCATAGTTCTGTCAGAACGTACGAACATCGTAACAAATAGCATTGCATGTTGCATCTGATTCTTTGTAATGGAAGTCTAAAGATAACTTATTTACATTAAATATTTTGATGTATTATTATTGTTATGTTAATAACTATTACGTTCTATATTATCCCTAAAAACGCTTATCATTCCTTTGAACATCTTGTGTAACTTATAGGAGTAGTTAGAAATGAGAAAGAATTTTGTCGCACATCTCAAAACCTGTCAATTTAGTTCACCCCTCAAACTAACGAGACTTTGGTAGAGGTCAGATTATCGCCTTAGTAATTATTATTAGAATAATTAACAAATACATTTTATTTCCTTATTTAACGTCTCAATATATTGTAACCTTTGGATTGATTACAAACTTAATGTGATTATACAGGGCAATTTATACGGCGTTAACGTTTTCATTATTGTTATTTCAAATAAATCAATATACAGTCCTTGTAACGGAATTTCTTTAATTTAAGACCGATGAAATAATTTACTGCTACATCTACTGTTTACTAGCTTTTACAGGCAAGTTTTCCACATGGAAGCAATCAGGCGCAGATAACGATCACGTCTACATTAAAGCATTTCGTCATAATCTCTACCACATCAATAAAAGCGGCCAAGCATTTCGATTAATCCCGTCTCGCATTCATTCCCGCCATGACAAACGAGCAACAAACCGCGGGGCCGGCGCTGCCCATATATTTGGACGGGTGTCACTTTACGAGCGACTTAATTAGCCGCACGAGAGCGTCTAATGGGCGGGAGCGGCCATTGTGCGCCGTAAACGCGCCTAATTAATTTCGCGACGCGGCTCGCGGAGGCGCGGTCCCAGGACGTCTTCTCATTCTTCTGCGCGCGGGCGCGCTCTCTTGGGGGCGGGAAGGGAACCAGGCCCGGGGCCCGGGGCGCGGGCGGGCCGCCGCTATCGCCCATCTCCACGCGATTGTTTGCGGGGCCCCTCGCTCGCTCGCCCCGGCGAAAAGTCGGACGACCGTAAGATGGCGGCGATGGAAATGAGTCGCCTCGCGAGTTTGAGAAATGGCGTTTTGAGGAAAGGAAATTAAACCTGCGTTAAGGGAAGGACTCGTTTTTATTTTTAGGAACCCTTTCTTGCCGAGGTTGAAAATTTTAAATTTTTAAATTCAGAGAATATTGAAAGCACTGAGTTAATGTAATAACGGATTATTCATTACTTTCCTTGACTGTTAAATACCACTTCTTTTACCTTCAGATATATGCTATATTCAGCTATACGGGAAGGCTATAGGTGTATACGTAGTTATATATTTAGCGTAGTTATATATTCAGCAATAGGAGAATGAACAATAAACATTCTCTAATCCACAAGTAGGTTTTCAAATCATAGTATCATTTTGTAAATTATGTTTATTCAATGGATTAATAGTGTTGTTGTTGTGAATGTTTATAGCCAGCCCTTATGACGGAATAAAAATATTCCGAAACATTGGCAAACTCAATGTCTTAATGTTTTAATTGTCTCCAACAAATCTAGTGATTTCAATTTCCAATAGTATAATTTGTTTTATAATTTGGTTCACGAAATATATAAATTCGAAAATTCTTTTAAAAAGGTCATAACTGGATTCCAATTTTCAGTAAGTAAGTAAACCGTAATCCTGAAATTAAAATTGATGACGGAGACTCTATAATAGTTCTTGCATTGACGACTCCCCAGCACCTGAACTTCTGCCGCAAACGACGACGCCTTCCGTAAAACAATTAAACGGTCGGCGTGGCCCAGTGCCGAGAGCGTCTTCCATTCTTCTGCAGTCAGCGAAGCGCGCGACGAGGAGGTGGAGGGGGGAGGGGGTGGGAGAGACTGCGCGACGCCATCGCGCATCTCCTGCGATTGTTTGGGGACGCCACGTGCACCGGCTAGAAAGAAGAATGGGAAGAAAAGTAATTAAGTAAGAAGAAATGGAGGGGAAGGAGGAGGGGAAGGAGAGTTTCCTGACATCACGGAGTGAGATGAGATTGACGGAGAAAGAGATGAGAGAGAGAGAGTGGAGGAATAAAGAGGGGAAAGAAGGGTAAGTGTGTAAGAGATAGTGAGATAAAAAAAGATGGAACGGGAAAAAAATAAAAGGGAAGGAGTAACACAAGACAGGGAAAGAAGTTTGAAGAGAGAAGGAGAGAGAGAAAAGCAATAAGGAGTAAGGTTGAGAGATGGAGAGAGGGATAAAGAAGGAGAGAGTTGAAAAGAGAGAGAGGTAAAAGTGGGAGGGAGCAAAACAGAGAGGGAGATATAAGGGGACCGGGAAGAGAAAAAATAGTTAAACATCAGAAAGAGGAGGAGAGAGAGAAGAGGAGAGGGAGGATAGGAGAAAGTGGCAGATGATGTACAGAGAGGAAAACAAAAAGAAAGACACGAGAGAGGGAAGGAAACAAACTGAGGCAGAGAAGCAGGAAGAGATAGGAGAGGGAGAGAAAGAAAGAGAATGGGAGAGAGGAAGCAATGGAAAGAGAGAGAGCGCGAAATATGGGAAAGAGGAGAGAGGAAGAGAGCGAGAAGGGCGATGGGGAGGAGAAAGGTTAGAGGGTTAGAGGAGAAGGGATAGAGAAAGGACGAAAGAAAGGTAGGGAGAAAATACGGATTCCGGCGGGTGCAAGAGGGAAAGACAGGCGATCTAACGAGCGTGATAAGCCATCTGCACACCAGCGGGCTCCCGCCGCCCCCACCCCGCCCCGCCCCCTGCGCGTAATGTGGGACCGCGCGACGCGAGGCGCCGCGACGCGCGAGATAAGGTCGGCGAAAGTGCGCAGGCGCCGATGGAGGTGACGCGGGTTCAATGAGCGCCTGCGACAGCGACTGGCTATGAAATTGTTGTACTGCATCGAGTGTTCAAGGTAAAAACCTGTCACCTTGAATACCTGATGCACCGTAGCAGAGTAAAGCAATTATTACGAGTTTAAGGTTTGGTTCATAGTTTGGACTCATGCGTTTTTATTTCTGAAGATACGCTCTCTTCATTGTAAGATTTCTAAAGCTTCTTAATTAATTTATTGAAAAAATAAAATCTATTTAATTGAATCTAATTAAAATCTATTGAAAACTTTATAAACGTCATACTACTTATTAACTGATACAACATGAAGTAAATTTACTAATGGTCACGTTATATAGCCTGTGCTGGTTAATTTTTGCCGTATGATTTGAATTTCCTTTTCTCTATCCCAATATAAAATCTACCTGTATACCGTTAATATGAATTTAAGTGAAGTTAATTTGTAAGAAATTTTATTAAAGATGTAACATCGAATGTACCACAATGAATACAAAATTGTCACGGAGAAAACTTTAATTTATGATGACATCCAATCAGGTGGTGAAGGAGAAACATGACTAACGTCTAACAACTGCCTTCATAACTAGTAAATTGGTTGTAACTATTTGTTTGAAAATATTGGATTACAAAAATAAACATTAAGGATTTTTTTATTATTTATCCTAACACCACTACGCAAAAAACATGTTTCATTTTTATATTAACCATATTCTTCTCGATTTTGTTTTGAGTAACTGAGTGCATGCATTCAAGAGAATGTCATGTGGCGAAGAACGAAAATATCACCAACATGTCCAAGAGAACTCCACAAACGAGCCCCATCAACAGCTTGAGAAACAGGTAAGGGCGCGGGGGATTAGTGCGTCGTCGCGGGCACATCCGGGCCGTCTGTCATGGAGCCCGCCCGGTGAGGACCCGCAGTCGAAACCGGCCGCGGCCTTGAGCAGGTGAGGACCAGGTGAGAGGAGGATCTACCGCCCTCACCTGGAGACCTTGTTCCTCGTCGTTCATCAGGAGGTTTTCCAGTTGTCCCCTCTCATCCTTGATGACTTCGACGTATTAAAATGCATGAAACGATCTTCCAGAGACCTTCAGTTTCATATATGTAAATAGACATAGAGCAGTTTTCCTGGAACAGGTGTCATTACAAAAGTAATTGGTGTCTAGTTAATGACACACTAACGCGAAATTGGACTAATAGACTAGAAGAGAGAGTTATGCCGGTAGTAACAGGAATTCAGGTGTAATGACATTTGGTTAGGATAGCCTTCGCCATCCGCATCCGCAATGAAAGTGAAAGAAGTTGAAAAAATAAATATGCACAATTTATTCATAAACAACGACGTTCTATCAACTCCACTGCAAATTGAGTAAACAAGCAGTTTTTTTTCCTTCTTATTAAAGCGAATAAACTGAAAATAAAATGTGAAAGTGAATTAATTTGGTACGGAGTAATGTGGTACTATATTATTCACCGAAATTGATAGAAGTTACTCTATCATTTGTCTCGCTCTCCCAGAAATTGACGTAATATTTATTACTTTCTCATACCCACTTAATTTATTCAATCTCGCCCACCCGCCTTCTGTAATAGATTGTTACGAACAAGGAGTGCAATTTGCGTTACGAAAGGTCTCGCACCTCCGTGAAAGCAGCACTATCGCCACCGCGCGGCCACCCTGGCAGCCGCCGCCACCTCCTCCACGGCACTCCAGATAGCCACTTATCTCTCGCGCCATCGCCCACAAGAACCGCCTGAGATCCGCCAAGAAACTAACAAGGCGGAAGCGAAGGACGTCCCGGCGCCAAAGGAGCGAGGAATCTGCGCTCCAAAGAAAGCAGTGGAGAGGCACTTTCAGGATAATTTTCTTTAACGTATTACCGGAAATTCCAGCAATTAGCAACTATATCGGGTCCTTCAGGAAGTATCGGTAACAGCTTCTTCTTATAACCATTGTCGTAACATTAAGATGTAATAATATATTTCTTTGGTAACTTGAATACAATACGTCTTTCCGAAGTAATAAACCTTCACAAAATCGAAATGAACTTTCCATGATTACACATTTTTTAGTTAGATCATTCAATATGGCGTTCCCTCCATTTTCTTCACAGACACCCATTGCAGCTATCTGTCTACCCGTTGCGGTAATCCAGGAAACACGCAGATAACCATCCTATTCCATGACACTTGTGTCGGATCAGCTCTCTGTCCAATAATATTTGCCATTTCTAAGGATGGATGAAGATGTTAATGATGAAGGTTGATATTCCACCTCAAACGGCATACATGGCCAACCTGGAGAAACGAGGTCGCTAAGGCCAAAGAGCCGTAGCTGCCTTGTGCCTGAAGGGTCGCGGTTTCGAATCCCCCCCCCCTCGGGGCATGAATGTTTGTGTGTTAATTGGTCACTACACGACCTTAGTTGAAAAGCGACCTTAAATTTAAAAAAAAGAAAAGAAACTAAATACTCGGTGATATTACACAGGTACACATAAAGGACCATTATGAAGCGTGAGATATCTCAGGATGGCTTCCAAATTTATTATAAAATTAGCTTTTTTGAAAGGTTTCCCGTTTGGTAAAAGGATTTCCCTTGTCACGTATACGGTTATGAAAGAACACGCACAGGCGTGTATATTATAGAGCGGCTAAGTCAGTTCCGTTACATCATATTTACATTACTCCACACACCAACCTTCATATTTCGTGATTGCTCATCCATCAACATTCTCGCAACCACATTCTGTATCTGCATTACAACATCGAATTTAAAATTATAGAAAACCATGACATACAATCGGTTGCGTTAGCATATGTAATTGAGAGAAGCAACTGAGGTTTGTAGGGAAGATCCTAGTTTCCAGTGCCAATAGTGGATACATTCCAAGCGGATACCGAACACGGATACCTTGGGCAACGAGCCACAAACCTCGTGAGTTCCTTCCACATCTGTCTTGTTCCCACTTTCGCTTTTAGGTTCTGGAGCTGAGCTGATTCCTCATCCCGTATGGCCCATCCCCATTCAACTTCTGCTGCACTGCAAGATTACACACGTCAGACAACCTAACAGCTTGAAATGAGTCCTAGTAGCATAGAAAGCCAAAGAACATGAAGGAAACTAGCAGTTTCGGATTAATAACTTACGGGGCATTACGCAATGCCAAACTTTGAGACTCCTAATGCTATTGAAATTTGGAACATATTCTTTATTCAAAATTAACATGAAAATAAATTATAATATTTTACAGTTAAAAATTAATATTAAAATTCTGTACTAAAAAATAAAGAAATAATAATAATAACAATAACAATAATAATAATAACAATAATAATAAATAAACAATTTTTATTTATAAAGGTTACACATGAATATGTAACAAATTTATATATGACGTTTTTTAAGGTCTGAGATAGTTCAAAACCAATTTTAAAACTATTTTTAGTTTATTCGTATACATCTGTATTTGGCCTGAAGATGAATGCGCATCAAACATTCGAAACGTTGCCATAAATAAAAGTTTTTAATGTTATAAATATGACTGTCCGAAATCTTTTTGGATCTTTTTGAACTTTTACAACAATAATAATAACAATAATCATAATAATAATTTTGTCTTCGAAATATTACTTTGTTTTTTGGAGTCATTGGCGCTAAGCTCCTGTTTAATCTGCGCATCATTTATCCACCTCTGTATAAGAGGACGTAATCAAATATATATATTTCATTTATCGCAATTCAGGGCTGCGTGAATAGAACGTTCATATCTCAAACTGCGCCGTGTACTGTTAACTCCTGTTAGGCGCGCGCCGTTATGAATCACCGTGGCGATGCATCGGAGGCCGTTGCGCGAGAGGAAGCGGTGGCGGCGCGCGGGGTCGAAGGCGCGACCTTCGGGGCCGCGTGGTCGCCGCCGGCGCCTTTGCATAGGGGCGCGGCCGCGCGAGGTCGACATCGACCGCTGCCCGCTCGATCAGCCTCGCGTCGACCTCCGGCCGAGGTCGCGGCCCCGGCCGCCACGCGCGCGCCCGCGCCCGCAGCACCGCGACTGGGGCATTGGGGCGTTTCCATCTCGCACCTCGGGAGGAACATCCTCATACGTGTAAATGCATGGATTGTTGAATAGTAATTCGTTTATAATGTTTAGCTTTATTGCATACGTTATACGTGTTTTGAAAACGAGTGACGTTAGAGGCGAAATTGCGTTCATGCCCATTATGTCAGAAAGAGTCTCTTGTTTATCACCTTATATGTAATAGAACTTTACAAACATTAACAAAGGTATTATCATTATTTTTGTGTTTACATGGTGTGTCTATTGCAAATCTAAACAGAAGTTAATTGTCTCAATATTTGTGTCATTGAGTAATATCGATTTTAAAGTGAAAATAATCATTTAATAAGAATGCTTTATGAGAACATGCCGGATGGCGTGTCAACGACAGCCTCGTGCCTTATTGTCGTGAAAGAGGAGAATAATGTTGTGGTGCTTGTGGTAGTCTTTTCAGTGAATTAAGCGACAAAAATGATATGCATATAAACTTTTAAGCTTGTTACTACACATTGCAAATAATAATATATTTTCAAATACTAAGACTCAGAAAATGAGAAGGACAATTCGTGCATGGACTCCCACCAAATCGGTCAGGAGCTTTCCCAAGCTCCTAGTAACACACGCCGTCGGTTGACCGTGACAGTACGGTTCGTGACCCCCACACCAAAACAGGGCCACACCCTCGGAGGCTGACGGCTGTCTTGGTGGATTCTTCTCACGCACCTTCCCCTCCTCCACGGCCCAGCTCCGCCCCGCCTCGGCCCCTCCCCGCTTCGCCTTCAGGCGTCCCTCTCTCGCCTCCGCTCTCGCTCCGCCCCATACCTACCTGGTCCCACTTCCCCGACTGCTCCATTCCAGCCAATGCTCCACCTTGTTTTCGCAATTGGAAAATATATTTGAGATATAAAAGTGAACTTTGCTGCTTCAAAAGACTTTGATCACAGAATATATTATCCATGTTTTCTATTGAGTGAAGAAGAAATATGGAGAAAATACGGTAAAAAACGTAAAGTGTGTCTGCTCACCCCGTCTTGTTCATCCCCGCCACTGCTCCAGCCTAGTTCTACCTTCATCCTGTCCATGTCCTTGTTTCCACACCGCCCAACCCTGCCTTGCCTTGTCTCGTCTCGTCTCATTCATCCCCCCAATCACACAGTCCCGCCATCGCCCCACCCCTTCTCCGATCCTGCTCTCATTCTGCCCGTCCACGTCGTGTACATCCCCACCATTGCACCCACCTTGCCCTCGCTTCAGCCCGTCCATGTCTCTGCTCCCTCTCTGCCTCACCCCGTCTCATCTGCGTCCCCACAATCACACACCTGTCCCGACTTCGCCTCATCGCCAACTCTGCTTCCACTCCGACCCGACCCGTCTCGTCTCATTCATCCCCCACCATTGCAGCCGTCCTCACATCATAACATATCGCCGCTTCTGCACCCATTTCGCTCCATCTCGTTTATTCCCGCCATTGAACCCGCCCTGCCCTCGCTTCACTCCATCCCTGTCTGGTTCATTCCGCCTTGCCCCATCTCGTACCTACATATCTTCACACCTTCCCCGCCATCACGACACCCTTCCTGCACTCACTTTGTTCGGAGTCACTTTGTTCCTCCCCATATTCTCAACTGCCACGCCCTTTTTTCACCCCGTTCCTCCCCCTGCTCACACTCCGTCCCGCTTCGTCTCATCACCGCTTCACCAGTCCTCATTCCTGCTCTTCCTCCGCCCCCTCCGTCTAGTTCCTCCCCCGCCACGCACCCGCCCCGCCCTGTCTTCGCCCTCCGCCGCGAGGGCTGCGTGACGAGACAGCTTCCCCTCCACCGTCGGAGCAACGCGTCGACATCTCGCATCAGCCCCAGCAGCTCTCTCGGCCACTGTGTGTTAAAGTAACGACGTGGAATGCGACGGCAACGACACGGCAGGGAGACACCGGCGGCAACGACGGCGGCTTTAAGAGCTTCATCACGACTCAATTATTTCGCCGCAGCCTAAAATATTCCGAGAACACCGCGCGGCGGTGGCGTCCGCCATTAGGAGGGCCGTCCTCACGATCCTCATCGCCCGGCGGCGGCGAGCACGAAGGCGGGGGAGGCGTGAAGCATTGGCTGGCACGGCGGCGCCCACGTGGACCTTGTGAAAGTGGGCTCGAGGGGCTCGAACCAGTAACCCGGAGCTGGTGCCATCCTCATTACGGACGCCGTGCCGGGCCGGTGGGGGCGGTGGGGTGGCGGGTGGTGGGGGGAAGTGAGGCATTGTGGGCGCGGGAACAAGGTCGCGAGCTTCCGCAGGCGTCGCGGCGTCGCGATTCCCACCACCCACCTCCCACCTCCCATCTCTCTTCGTTGTCCTCCCGCTTCACTCCTCTCCGTCGCCCCGCCTCCTCAGATGCTGTCTCTAGATACCACGCCGGACAACCAGCGTCTTCTCAGAGAACGTCACAGTTTCAACTATGTATTTCTTTTGGAGATGAATTGAATAGAAATTATCATTTTAAGTGATGAGACTGGTTGTCAGGTCTGGCTTCCGCGTAAACATTAAATTTGAAAGTATGCGGGCATTGTGAATGCTAATTCCGCTGATTGTCGAAAAGATGCTAGTGTACAACTTACAATGAAAGCATTACTTTCTCTGTGAAGAAACTCATTCATAAGATTTAAATATTTTTACTTATATTTAATGTTTTCATTTATATAATTTCACTTAACTCCTTTGTATTGCATATCTGGCTTGTGTTGGACGTGGCAAGCGTTCGTTAATTATTTCTTTCAGTTATTAATTTCGCTGATATTTGTTTTACAAATTGGCTGCTGCCTGAAACAACATTTAGGTGGTTTGCTTGATAGACACATCGAAAGGAAAGAAACATTCTGCCAAAGAGATCATTCCTCTCACCCAAAATTTATATTTATTCCCCTAAAAATAATATGCAACGAATCGGAAAGTGTCTGAAGGATCAGCAAAACACAGTAAGTAGATATGTATCAAAATAATCATACAGAGAGGACATCAAAACGGACTAATGAGTTTTATTAGTGATTTTTCCTGGAATTTATCCTGTCACGGACTACCTTCATTAGACGGCATCATTGCGAGGCCGGTGTCACTTAGAGGACAAGGCAGCAGCTCTTTCCACTGTGCGCTGAACCCCGAGATGCTCTCCTCAACAAACAGTTTTTATTACCTTGACGATAATCACCAGGAGCAGAAGGGGCATTAAAATTAATTAGATGGAAATGTGACGAAATCGCAAGTGCTTCCTTTTTGTATTCTTAAAAAAAGAAAATGAAATTCCCCACACTCATGATCCATAAAAACTTCAGGGAAGATGTTGCAACACATGAAGTGGAAAAGATATATGCGATATAAAAGTGAACTTTGCCGCTTCAAAGGACTTTGATCAGAAAATATATTATCCATGTTTTCTAACGAGTGAAGAAGAAATATGGAGAAAATACGGTAAAAAACGTAAAGTCTGTTAGGGCTGAGAAATGCATGTTTCAGGTTTCATTCCCAATGAAAAACTACATACGTAGCCAAGTTTCTTGCAGACAATTTATCAAAAGGAGCCACGATCAGATAATTAATACCTATCAATATCCATCAAAATATCCGTATAATTTACAGCGTTAGTTAACCCGAGGTATTTCAGGCAAAAAGCAACGTGAGTTGTCTATTAATCTAGTATTTACTCCATCATCATCCTTCTCAAGGTCAGCTGGACGTCCTCTAGCGCACAAACATTGAATAATTTCCATCCTTGTGGTAGCTAACAAATGGAAAATGAAATGGAATGTGCCCTTAAATTTTTAAGTATTTTCATGTGAAATCAATCTAAGAACCACTCATAAAAGCAAAACAAGAATGCAAGAATGTCAAAAAGATAATATCAGCTTAGAGGAGAAACGAATACATCCTATGATTATTTAAAAAAACATGAAAAGAAAGTTGTGAGTAAATTATCTACCTTTGTAGAATTACTGCTACTGTATTTCGTAGTTTCAAAGGAAACAATCAAATCCCCAAGCAGATTGGCATGTTTTCCCACTATTCTGCGTTCTTCTAAAGCGGGATGAGTCACCCAGCGAATACTATGACGCAAAGGCAGTCAGTCGCGAAGCATCCTTCCCGGAGATTCTCCTTCCCCATTCATTCAGCGTCATTTCCGGTGCGACGGCGGCGGCGGCGGCGGCGTCTCAACGAAATATCCAGAAGCTTCCGCGGACGCCCATAGCGGGGTCGCCACCACTTCATATTTAACTAGGGGAGGCTACAACAGCATACTTTATCGCATATTTTGGGGGTAATTTTTGCAGTTTTGAAAACTTCAGAGAGTTCAATACAAATCGGACTTGCGCCGTTTTTATAAGCGCACTATCAGACAAAAAACAACGAAGGAAATAATGTTCGCCGTTTTCGAGAAAATTCTTATATTTACAAGGGCCTTTCTATTCAATTGACAATTACGCCAGAACTACTCATATTTTGAAAAAAATTGTACGTGAACTCATTTACAGATCTAATTTTGAGGAACATATTTCATCCAGAAGGAACATCTCCATGGTTAATAGTGTAATTGTAAGAGTACGTTATCAAAAATTAAACCTTTTTAATGTTCAAAAATTCAGAGAATTCAACGAATATTGGACATGCGTCATTTTTATAATCGCTTTTTGCTCTACCCAATAAAAAAAATTTGATCAAAAAATTTGTTGTCATTTTAAGAAAAATCCCTATTTTAACATTTACTCAACCATTAAATAATAATACATCGTTAATCTGCCTTAATAAACTCCTAAAGCCGGAGGGTTAATAGTGCCTTTGACTAGCAAGCGAGTGATTATACAAGAGAGAGTGTGAAGACATCGAGTACCAACTCATAATAGAGGAGTTTGTTGATATACCAAAGGATGATATTGTGCCGGATAATTCAGAGGAGAGTCCTTGAGAATCTTGGAGTAGGGATGGGTTCCTGTTACTCACGACAATGCATATTTTACAATCAAGGCCATGTTTCGGGAGGTCCTGAATTTAAATTCCGGGCGATGAGGAAGAGAGTTATATTTCAGCTGCAGATATCTGATCCGGAAGAAATCAGCGCGTCCGAGTAATTTCTACTCATCATCACTGACATTTCAAAAGTTTTTTTGTTATTCATTACTAGTATTTCCACATTTTCCGGTTGATTGCCGGAGAAATAACAGGTAAATCATATTCACATCTTCTCATGAAATATTCAGCAAGCCCAACTAAAATGGTTGCCAAATGTGTTAAAGTGTTAGTAATGAACGCACTTTCAGAGAAAATAAATAAATAAAATTATCATACCACTCTTGAAGTAATCAATGCAAGTGTTTCGTCTAGTTGATCCTGGAAAAGAAAATACTGGACCTTCGCAATATTACAAATAATAAACAAAAGAGATTTCGTCAATAGTCAAGACTTCCTCGCTTAGTTAATAGAATAATTAAGAACAATTTTACAAGTGTGCAAATATAGGTTGAATGAGCGTCAAGAATTCAAATATTAGGTTAATTACCAAGAGCGAATGATTAAAGAAAACTTCAAATCTTACATGTTTGACAAGAGGGAAAATCGAGAAAATGAAGTGGAGCACGAGCTTTTTTTGACTTACAGCAAAGCAGATACGAGTAGACAAATGAAATGCGTTTGTTAGGACAAACATGCTGTGTAGTCTGCGGTGATTATAAAAACAAAGGAAGTGTTAAAGTATTGTGATCAGTTAACACGTCAATAAATCTCCAACCAAACCAAATCCATAACCATGTAGGCAGATAAATAAATGAACGCTAAGTTCGAATTTCCATCATTATAACGCGGGACAGGTTGCGACCCAAACGGAGGCAAAGCGCCGGAGCGACGGCGATTGTGCTAGGGGGGGGTGGAGGGCGTGGCAGGTCACGCACGGCTGCAGGCCCGCCTCGCGCGCCAATCGCCCGTCGACACACGTCGCTCTCCCCCCCTCCCCCCCCCCTCACCGCTCCCCCTCCCCCCCCCTTCGCTCTCCCCCTCCCCTCTTCGCTCGCCCTCCCCCGCCCGCAGCGCGATTAGCCGGAACGCCGTCTGGCTCCGTGGACCCCTAAGGGAAGAAAGCACTCTCCAACTCCATTTCAGGCATTTTCTCTTGTGATCTAATGGTTTTAGTACATACGAGGAAACAAAATGTTTAGTCAGCAAAGCTAAATTACTTTTTTCTAATTTTATTCTATCCACAATGTAATCCTCTCCATATTTACCTTTCATATTTTAGTGATTCTAAATTTGTTATTCGTTTATTGCGATAACGGTTCAATGAATTTATATCATTTGTGGTGTATCTAATTACATTTTTTCAAAAAGTGATATTTCTGTAGGAGAACAGAACGACATAATTATTCATTATAAAGCACGTGACTTTCTTTTTAAGATACGGTTAGTTCATGACATCAAATCATTCCTGTCACATGAAAATGATAGTAGCGTTCATGTTAAAGTATCTCTAAACACCTCCACAGTATCTACAGACGTCCTCTTTTCCATATAAGTAAGCCTCAGCGATAAACTTCCGTCACTTGTAAGATCTTACTTGTAACTTCATCACTAGTAGGTCCAGCATCAGCCCAGCAGTTAAATCTCCCAGGTTCCCGGTTCTCACTGAAGAGAAAAGCCAAGTGGCCTGGGAGCCACGGCAGGACGATCGTGGTCGAAAGCAGCATGCATCTTCGTATCTCTCCTAGGTTGTTGATCGACGCCAGCACGAACGAGTATTTGCGTCGAGTACGCCACGCCAGCCCCCTTTTTCCCCTAACAGGGCCTAACCGTTGTGGGCGGGGCGCGGCGGGGGAGGGGAGGAGCGCCGCGGGTCGTGAGGAAGAAAGCCGCGAGTGCGCATGCGCGTGTGCGCCGGTGGCCTTCCACGGCGGCGACCGTCACCCGCCGGGAAAAAGGCTCATTGTCTCGCGCCTTCCCAGGGGCGCGCGGCCCTCGCGAACGACGCGTGTGAACGCGCGCGAGGACGCGGCCGCTTGCGGACGGAGGAGAAGACGGAAGAAATGGGAAAGGAGGGAAAAGAAGAAGGAGTAAGGAGAACATAGAAAAAGAAGAAGAAAAAGAAGAGGACAAGAAAAAGAAGGAGAAAGACAATCCGATGAAGGAGAAGAAAAGAAATCAATGAAGGAAGAGAAAGAAAGAAGAAAAAGAAGATTGAGAAAAAAGGACAAAAACAAGAGGAAAAAGATGAGATGTATTCGTGTCAGTTGTATTCCAGTCCTCCAAAATGGTGATGACGACTGAAGAAGAAGAAGAAGGAAAGGACAAGAAAAACGAAGAAAAAGAAGATGAAAGCGAAGAAAATGAAAATGAAGAAGAAAAAGGAGGTGAAGGAGAAGAAAAGGAGAACAAGAAGGGGAAAAATAACGAGATATATTCGAGTCAGATGTATTCCAATCCTCAGAAATGGTGATGGCGACTACGAGTCACTGATTCAGTAGCACTGAGGAGAGGTGATACGTGGTTGAGGGAGAGAAGGATAGTTGAGAACAAAGAGACGCATACATGAAGAGGCCAGCCTGAAAAGAAATGCAAGCGAGTTGAAGAGGATAAAAACAAGATGTTGACAAGAGAGGGGATAAAAGGCCACGCGAAAATTGTAACGACTATTCCATTTATGAGTTAAAATTAATAGCGTTTAACAATATATCTGGTATGGCGGAGTATCTACAAATATTATGGATTTTTTCACCGCTTTTGTTAGCACCCTTCACTACTGGCCAACCATACGCTGTGATACATCAATCGAGTATCTTTAAGAGTTGGCGCATTATGAGACATAAAAATAATTTCATTCCTGGAATTATCTTATTAAAAACTACTTATGAATTGGAAATTTTCAGATAAGTTCCCTTTGCCGCTAAGGATGTCTCGTGAATTAATCGGAAATTTCCCATTCACTCGTGGAATTATGACAACTCTTAATCATATTAAAGAAAATTATGACTAAAATAGTTAATAGTGTAGGGAAAACACAATTAAAACCGTTCGTCTAAGGCAAAATATAGTATTGGAAAGAAAGTGATACATTTAGCAGTTAATAATGACAAGGAAGAATTCCCAAAAGAAAGCAATGAAAATGTAATTATTTACCAACGAGTCCAGAATAATCGAAATCATTCTTTTGGTAAGGAAACGCCAATTCTACAGAATTTATGTGCTCTTTCCTTCCTTTTCAACCCACACAAGACCTCAAGATAGGCGCTACCAGAGAGAAAAGCTGCCGGACTCGCACGAACGAGTGCAAACGGTTTCGTGCAGCTACTTACATAAATTCATATTACCTAAGCACAAAAAACACTGCATACCATCCACTGTTTACTATCCCAAAGAGCGCACTAAGCAGATTAGTGCCGGTTGTTAAGAGAAAAACGCTATCAAATATCCCCAACCAATCACATCCTCATCTGAATAGCATCGCAGACGCATCACACGTACGGCTTGTGCCACGAGCCTTCCCGTCCCCACCGAGCGAAGAGAACGGCAGGCTCGAGTAAGTGGCGGGGGCGGGGGTGGAGGCAGAAGCGTTAAGGAGAAGACGACCGGGAGGCGGAGGCGGCGCCCCCGCCTCCGCCCCCACCGCCGCCACTTTCCCTGACGATCGGGCGGCGGCGCACGCACTTTCTCCGTAACAATGGCAGGCGGCGCGGCGCAGCGCGGCGCGGCGCGGCGTGGAGGGTTTTCTCCGACGGCGGCGGCGGCGGCGGCGGCGGCGGCGGCGGCGGCGGCGCAAGAGATATCCCTGCGGATGTGCCGCCGCCGTGGGCGCAGGTGGAGGCGCGGAAGGCGCCGAGAGGAAGTCGCATCGCTAATGCGACGCCGAACGCCCCGCCCGGCCGCGCCCCCTCCAACCCCCCACCGCCCTCGAGCTTCTAACTGAACGGAAAGTCTGCTGCTTTCCTTCTCGGATGCTCCGTCCCGCGGATCAGCTGTTGTCGTCACGTTGATGCACTTATTCTCAGGTAGTCATCCTTCTTCGTGTAATTCATACTCGTAAGAAATCACGTTTAGGAAAGAAGAATAGCGCAAATTATCATTTTAAGGAAACCTTAATATTGCTTATCGACATTTTAATAATCATTAATTAGTTCTTCAGTGGGTGATGGATTTTTTTAAAGAAATTCGACGATATCATGTTGACGAAATCTGGTTGAGGTTTGGAAATCAATATTTGAATAGACTGCTGCTTTCCCCCTCGGATGCTCCGTCTCGCCGATCAGCTGTTTTCGGCACGCTGACGCTTCAATTGATTGGGTAATGGATTCTTTTTAGGAATTTGACGATGTGAAGTCGGGTTGAGGTTTGTAAATAAATATTTCGATAATTTTCATTGTAATGAAATATCTTATTGGGTGGCCTATCATTGATAATGTTTGAGTCATTTGAATTCGTTCCCCGAGGTTTTCGCTCCATCTCTGATACAGCCTCCTTTCTTTTTCCTTCAAATAGTTCTTTCCGAAAATCAATTTCAATTAACATTACTGCTTTAATGGAGTGGTTTCTTCATTTCGACTTATTTGTACGAGATATGCTATTAGCTGTGGGATTTTATGTTTTTCAAGCTGGGAAATTTTCTAAATATCGAGCTTTGGAGCTTGAAGGGTGTTCTGACGTAAGTTCGGAGTAGGATATATTCATAATTTACTTTGAAACCAAATGTATTGTTTGTTAACGTAAAGGCTTGTGCAGTATACGTCTCGCGCTACAGCTCCAATTGAATGATAGTTGGATTTCACGTGAGGATACTTAAACCAGTATATCACTGATTAATTATCGACATCTGCTTCACTGATGCTTCAGTTATTAGCTCTACGACCTCTAGTATTAGACCCTATGTAGGTCTGTAGTGTAGGATCATATGTAGGTCTTAGACGTGTCATTAGCTGTGGTGCGTAAGATTTCCAAATGGACACATTTTTGGAAATCCATAGAAGCATCGCGTTTGACGGCTGCACAAGCTGTCATGATTTCCGGATATATTCTCCTGATAATTGCAATGATACATCATATTTGTTAAAATGTTTAAGTCATTAGTACATCTGCGGCCCCCGTACCCCGGAGGTTTAATTGAACGAAAGTCCGCTTTCAACCACGGATACTCAATCCCGTAGATCACTAATTACCGGCATAGCTGCTCCAGTGGAGTAGTTATTAACTCGCCCACCTCTCACTTCCAGGGCGCAGTAGGCTCGCTGGTGTGGAGGTTGTTCTTCAAATCCAAAGTGCGCGACCTACTTTACAGGTGTGGAATTTTGTGATATAGTTTTCTCAAAACTCATACTTTGGTTAATTATAGACTTAGAGTAATCACAAATTAGTGTAAACATTACTAGTATTTGGTAGTTGCTTGTAGACAGCCTAAGGACCGTGAATGTGTATATGTATTCCTGTTTTACGTCCTTGTAATTTTCGGTTCTAAAAGATGTCATTCTCTCAGCTGAGACTGTTTAAAACACTATCTCCGATTGATGAGTGCAAAAATCAATTGCTTCCGTATCAATAAGTGTTTTTACTTCATTGAAAGTAGGCAGAATGTAAGTTAAGCAAAGATTCGTAAGGGTAAAAGTGCAAATCACGCAGTCAAGAACTGCACAGAAGCAAGTTGAATTCATACAATCACTTGTGTCAGAGACTGTAGGTCTGAGATGCAAAGGTAAATTCTCCCATGTTTATTCCTTCCCTTTGGAAACCGCACTTTTTCTTCCTATAAGTTTGCAGGTTTTAGTTTTCATTTTATATTTTGCATGTTCTTCGTGATACATTTCTTCATGTCACGGCTCGTACTAGTCATAGAATATCGTTCTCAAAATTTAACAATATTTTCAAGGAAGATGCGTGGCTAATTAATATCTGGTAAAAATCTCAGTCATTTAATGAACACTCTGATACCTCACTTTACGTTCTTGATGACTTTATGTCTCTATCAAAGTTAATGTTCGTCCTCCAAATGCTAGAACGCCTATTCCACAATGAGACGCTAGTTCCCAGAGGAACAGAATCTGGAGGAGGCTTGAAGGCAACCCCTAACGAGATTGAGAAACTGTCTTGAATACTGCATGAGAAACATGTTGATGTGTAGAAGTTTGCTGAGTCACAGAGAATATCTTAAACCGCTGACGTCGAGTAAGAATAATAGCAAGAGCGGAGTGCAGAGCCACAGCGAGGGAGTGGAGTTGTTGTGTCTAGAGGAGGAGAAAGCGATACATGCAGAGACAACGGAGGGTTCGTGTGACAGCGAGTGCCACATGACAAAACACGGCTTACTTTGGTAGAATCTACGTACGGTGAAATAGCATAAAACACTGATATTCTTTTCTTCACATTTCACTGAACATAAAACATTCATGAAAGTGATTCTAAAGAGGAAAAACTGACATTTCACACCATTCTACACATTTTGTTGAAACGTATCTCCCATTTAGAGTAAGCGTGCGAATCACAATGACAGCAAATGTTCGTATGTATTGAATGTAATTGAATATATGAAAATATATTGAATTTAATTGTATTTTATCTGTCTGTAAGCTACTACTTCTTTCAAATTTAGCGTTGTCAGGGAGAATGGAATTTGGGGCATTTGTGTTACTCCAAATTCTTTTCAACTTCCTTTTATTTTATCTTCTGTAACTTATTAAGAGATATATTACGCAATCTAAGATATTTTACAATTAAAATGCTCTGATACAAAGAGTGAACATTATGATCAGATTAAATTTAGAGTTGCAAGATTATATCTTTTCTCCTTAATCATATGACTCACGCCAGTTATGTTGTTTACTACTGTACTTAAACTACAGAAAGAGTGTCAATAGCAGGAGCTGCAAATTTTATAACTCTACATTGATAACGTGATTGGTGAGAAAAGTCACCACTGTCCTGAATAGTAGAGTGAAGAAAATCTCGAGTCAAAGATTGACAGTAACGTCAGATTTGCTTCTCCGGAATTAAGAATTTTTTCGCGATTTCTTGATTGATTATTTTGTGATTCAAAGGACAGTATCTGCTGCGGTAATTAGCCCCGCAAGTTTCATATTTGTATCATAGGAGGTGGTGGTGATCTTCCCCCACTGAATGGTGAGATACTGCACCAACCTACTCGTCGGCTTGCGGGTTCTTCCCATCCTGGTACCTCCCACCAGAGGAACACCGCTCTAGTCGGATATCGATGATGTCGATATCTAATCATATTAGCGATATCGATTTCCAAGATATCGAAATTATCCGAAAGACCCTACCAAGCGCCGAGCGACCAGCGATGTAGTTGTCACAGCGCTCATCTCCCACTTCGTCAAATCCCTAAAGATCCATTCGGAAAGTTGGTGGATAAAGGAGGTTCGCGACGGGTTTTTGTCTCCTGTCTCTCATTCAAATCATATTACTCATATTAGTCATTGCTCCATCATCATTCAAATCATACTGCCATTTTCATTCAACCACTAAAACTGTTTATCTGAGGTATGGGTTGAAAGAATATGGACTGAGGGTCATAATAAAGCATAAAAAAGTAAAATAAATTCCCCATCAAGCTGGTGGTGATGAGATGGTATTAAACCAACGCAGAATCCCTTTTCTCAAGAGAGATACCCGCCGGCCTTTCCTCATTAGTCTTCCGCTGCGCCTCCACAAGAGCAGTGTCTACATCTCGTCCGACGAGCGTCCACTCCGGAAGAGCCCTGAAGTCATCGCTGGGTCGCTGCGGAGAGATCCCGCGTCGAGAGCGACACGCCGCGCCGGGGCCTCGCTTCGTCCACCGCCGGAGGAAAGGAGAGGCAGCTGCGGCGGCGGCGGCGGCGGCTGCAGCGGAGAAACGCAGCGGGAGAAAGGCGCGGGCCGCGGTTCGTGACTCGCCGATCCAGCAGCGGCGGCGGGCGCGGGGGACGGGGAGGGGTTGGCGTAGGGGTTCCCGGGGAGACGGAGGGGGAACGCGGGGGCGGCGAATGTCAATGCCGCGAGGGCAAGGCTACCCGCCGGCTACGCCCCCGGAAACGGCTCGTCGCCGATTTATGGACCATGGGGAACACCCGAGCGTCAGATCAAAGCTCGCCCGCTCTGCTTGCGGATTTGAGTCGCGTTTGTTTACCAACACGATGACGCACGGTAATGTGAATGAAGGTCACGCAGAGGGCGCGCTTTCAAGCAATTTCATGGCTATTTGTCAGACTTGTTTTTGTAACATTCAATTATTATTGCACCACTGAAAATTACAAGAGACATATGACTTCAATTATTATGATACATATGATATTTACATAATGTTGGAATGATATAACATTAACTGATTTCCCTTCATAATTCAGTAACTATTTCTTACGTTGATGCATCCGTTTATATGAAGTCATTGTATTAATAATTTCATTGATTCGTGAACATCATTTTAAGAATAAATAAAAAATATACGTACTGTTTTTATGATTACTTAATTTTGTCAAATATTATATAATCGTTCTTGGAGCTGTCCAAGAACGGGTACTACCAAAAAAATATTTTCTGTGTCTACAAGAGCTTCAAATACGCAATTCCTCATGATCAGCATAACACAGCGTTCATAAATTATCATGACATGATTTAGTAGCAGTAGAACATCACAAATCATTACTTTCAAGAATATTCCATAATTGCATAACACAATGCTCTACAAATAAGCCTTCTATAATTCACTCGAGAACGCCCGGAAAAATCACGATCTTCAAATAAGACCCTACCGAAATAACGAGTTATCCCTGAAATACAGCCAGATAAAAAAAAAACGAAGGAAGTAGCTGCAAAATTACATTATGAAGACTGCGACCACCCTAAGGAGGAAGCAGAGTTCTCGATCCAGCTGAGATCCCGCAAGCGTCGATTAGATGCATTGCATCTCTCGGCTATAATCAGCGCATCAAAACTTCGTCGGATACATTTTTTTGAAATTTACGAGTTGCCTCCGACCCGGAACCCCTCGCCGTCTAATGACGCTGTGCCCGCGGCGCGCGCGTCCGCAGCGCCCACGGCGGCCGCGCTGTGAATTACGAGGCTGCTGGATTTTATTGGCGCCCGCTATTAAAACCGCTGCCCGTGATAATGAGCAAGTACGAGCAACGCCGCGGCGGTGATGGTGGTCGTGGTTGCATCTGTGCTTGCGGCAGTGGAGTTGCAGTGGCAGAGAGATGGTTGTGGGGAAGGTGGTAGTGGCGGTAGAAGTACTTGGTAAATGTAGCGTTTATAGTTATGGTGTTGTTGGTTGTGGCGTAGTGCTTATGGTCGTGTGATTGAGTGATGCTAGTTGTAGTGTGGTTGATGGAGTATGTGCATCTGAGCTAGACTTTTGTGCTTGTGACAGTGTTGCAATTGGCTTGTGACAGTGTTGCAGAGGTGGTGGTGATGAAGTGACGTAAGTGCAGAATAACAGAATAATAATTCAGAATAATGTAATAACAGAATTGTTATTGTTGTTGCTGTTGTTGATGATGTTATGTTAGATAGAATGGTGGTGGCGGTGTTGGTGGTGATGGTGGTGGTGGTGGTGGTGGGGGTGTTGGTGGTGATGGTGATGGTGATGGTAGTGGTGATGGAAGTTTAGGAGGTAGCGGTAGATGTGATGTAGATGGTAGAGATTGTGGTGTTGATGGTGGCAGTGACAGTGGAACGTTTTGTGACTGAAATATTATTTCTTGCTCTAGCTTTACTTAAAGAATGTGGTCTAATAACGAGTATTAAATGCAATTACTGTTCTTTAGATGAACAGAAGCTTGTCTTACTACAAGACGATACGATGATAATCAACTCACTTTACTTGCAAATTGGAGAAATAAAGGTTCTACGAAAAATTGCTTAATATTGCTTTTTAATTTTATAGACTAGTTTTAACGACCACGTCTTTGTGAGCTTTCTTTTGATAAAACAACTAGGCGCAAATAATTTTTAAAAACCCAGCGCTGATTCAGCAAAGAATAATTCTAACAAGTTGATATACTCTTAATGAAACTAGAGAATTTTAATTTAAAATGCATGTTAAATTGCAAATAAATTTATTTTTTGATACCAAAATGAAGATGAATAGGAATAGGAAATGTGGTACTTTATCATGAGTGGACGTCAAATTGTTGTCTCGTTATGATGTAAATTAACTGGTGAGAACCTCTAGCGTCATGTTACATTACATAATATTTTCTATTTCCCATTTGTTTCATCACAATATTCTCCAAGAGGTATCTTACAACAGTAAATATTTATAAATATAATACGAAAAGGAAAACAGGAAACAAATTTCAAAACATTTGCAGTCGTAAAAGCACTGAGTAATTAATCATTCATCCAATTTTCCTTTCCTAGTTCGAGTTTTCACTGTCTCTTTTAGTTAATAAATCTTTTCCTTAAAACGCGACCACTCCTGTGTGCTGCAATTTACAATCTTATAAAACTGACAAATAACAAATGGTAGAGAATGACATTAACGACCGTGCCACGCATCGGAGAAACTTAGGCCATTCGACTAACGGTTTTTCCGATCTCGTCCTGCCTAAAGAATGTTGAATTAGTTCTTTCGCAAACCAGTCAGCGTAGTACTCGGAAGACGGGAGTTTGCCTCATCAAAATGTTTCCTGCAGGTCAATGTTCTGATGATAATTCATTTTGTCCTTGCTCACCATCAAAACAGAAGAAATATGATTCGTCATAATAAAGACAGTTATTTTCAAGTCAGCAATCATGACTTCAAAGTTAAAAACCAAAAGGGGAGGAAACAGATTCGATTGTGTTCACGAAATAGCAAGGAGATAACTAGAAGAGAAATGGAGGAGTGATAGGGAACAAGGGTAAGAAGATATGAATTGAGAGATACAAATAGTTATTATATAGCTCTAATTGTTTGGAAAACATTGCAAATGTGCTTCAATAACATGAAAAATGAAAGGTACGTATTTCTTTTAGATTGTAAGTGTAGGTAATTCTCCTTCTTAGACTCTAAATGATTGTTATGATATGGGGAGAAAATAACGTGTTTTCTATTCATCCACATCTTTCAGTATTTTAAAGAAGAGCGTAAATCAAATAAGTGTTTATAAGAGAATTGGTCTAATGGAGCGAAAATACAATTCATTGCCAAGAAAATGTCAGTTATGGAATTTTTCTTGAGTGTACAAATGTGAATTACAAATGTTTATTGAATTGCACATTGAAATCAATATAATATTAAAATGAATAAAAAGTTTTTAAATTCAGATACTAAGAAATAATTTTCTTTTTGGTATCATGCGGTCTACGTAAAGCCACAATTCTGTCTGTGAAAACAAATCAAACAAATTAACAAAACAACAAAAACTTTGACTCAGTTTTTCAATAATCGCTCTAAGTAAACGTTTTATTAAGATTATTTCAATCTATGCTTACAGTTGTTGCATCTCAAGATCTATCACAATTAAAATCACATTTCTTACTCTCCATGAAACATTCCTAAAAATACAAAAAATTAAATAAAAAACCTAACGTACCCCAAGTTTTCTTGCTCAACAACACAATCGTATACTACGGTCAATGTTCTCATGTAAAGACGGACACAATTCTGTGGTCACGGGGTAAAAGTTCTTAAGTCAAAAATCTTAGTTTGGGGAAAACAAGGGTTAGATAATTCAAAAGCTGATATTTAGAAATTGAGGTGATCAAAAGTATTGTCATAAATTAGAACAAGAATAATTTCTAAATTAAAGTATTAAATTTATAATTTCATTCTCTTTGTAATATGTTTTATTTATTTATTTATTTATTTAGAAATGGCTGAAAGAGGAGTCCTAACCTCCTCTTACCCTAAGCAGGATAATTCTGCAGCACTAAGTGTAAAGGGTAAAATAATAATATTTATTTAGTAGTAAAATGTGACTAATGTAAATAAAAATGATTATTAGAAAGAGGGGGAGTCCAGAGGAGACCAGAAATGTAGTTGAGCCCTCTCTTGTTTTAGACTGTGCACGCCTAAGCGTACTCACGTTGAGCCTGAACAAGCGATCTCCTCCAGAACCCGCTCACGTGGAAAGGACACGCAAAAGCAATCGCGTCCGTGAGCGCGAGGCCTGAGTCGCAATCTTCGAAAAGTCGAGCGCAGCGCCTCGTCTCGCGTGGCGCGTACCCTGACCCCGTGCGCGCCCAAGGCCAAGGCCTCCGCCCACGCGCCCGCGCCCGCGCCCGCGCCGGGCCTCGACCCCGCGTCCGGCCGCTGCCGAATACGGCGCCCGCCGACGCTCGCAAACAAACAAGACACGAGCGCGCGCGCTAATCCGCCCGCCCGCCTGCCCGCCGCGCACGGTGGCTTGAAAGACGCAAAAGACGGACACAATTCTTTTTTTGTTTTTTCTACTTTTCCGTATACGTACGTATACACGGAGTGATGTACGTAGTATAGGGAAAGTTATGTAATGCTGCGCGAAAAAATGGCCAATTTTCGGCGGAAAAAATTAATTGCCGAGCCATGAAAACGAAGAAGTGGATAAAACCAGTTGTTAAATTAAGAAAAAAATCCCCTAACACGTGGTGTAGCCAGAAACCCTGTTTTCTAGGTCCTTGATACCGAAAACCCAATTGAAAGGAAAACGTCCGTCCGTCTATCCGTCTGTCCGTCTGTGAACACTGCTAGCGCCTAAACCATACGTACAATTTCTTCCAAAATGGATATTCCCGGGTCGATCTGGTTCTAGTTTCTTTTGCTATTTAAGGTTGCATCAACTACTCGGTCATTAGCGACCATTATTGGAAGTAACGTTATGACATGATGATGACACGATATGTTGATGATAGGGGATGAAAGGACGAACACATACGACCATGCCCGAGGCGGGACTCGGGCCCGCGACCCCAAGGTCCAAGACCGCTACGCCACTACTGTCTTAGCGATCTCAGCCACGGGGCCGGCAGACACAATTCTGTGGTCACGGGGTAAAAGTTCTTAAGTCAAAAATCTTAGTTTGGAGACAACAAGCGTTAGATTATTGAGCCAACGCTTTTTCCTACGCTCAACGCTATTTCCCAACGCGTTTCTCTCGTTAAGGAAGCAAAATTTCAATTCGGTCGTTTTATTAAAATAAAATATAAATACTTAACCAGTAGTTTTAGTACTTAACTCAGTTTCGACAAAAATTGACTAAAGAACTTTTGCTCCGTGACCACAGAATTGGAAGATTCAGGAGAATCAGGGGCGAACCCACATTTTTTGTTAGGCTCATTCTAGGCTCATTGCCATGTCACTGCCAACAATGTTCGATTTGGAATGCATAGCATTGTTGGCAGAACACCTGTGATCATTTAATTTTCGACCGCATTCATCCCACACGGGCCCACAGTGGAGGCCGTCGCCAGCGCCATGGGATTATGACAGGTACAAACGCCGCGCGCTGCCAACGGCTCGAGATGGATGTGCTGCGAGGGCGAGGCGGATGCGTGGATGCGCGCGGGCCCACGCATCTCGGGACTGGACGGCGCCCACGGCAGTTTTGACCAAGGGCGCCGCTCGGTAGTTTTGGCCAAGGGCGCCGCTCGGTAGTTTTGGCCAAGGGCGCCGCTCGGTAGTTTTGGCCAAGGGCGCCGCTCGGTAGTTTTGGCCAAGGGCGCCGCTCGGTGGTTTTGGCCAAGGGCGCCGCTCGGTAGTTTTGGCCAAGGGCGCCGCTCGGTAGTTTAAATGAGCCGAAAATTTCAAGGATAATTCACAGAAACGACTGATTATAATTAAAGATACTTTTTTACTAATTTTACTATTAATCGCGCAAATTTTCTTGACTGATGGCGTGTAGAAATACGGGCAGAGTGTGGATGTTATTTACGACATTGACCACTAGATTTTATGAAGCAATGCCAATTTCTGGAATATCAGCCATGTCTTCGCAACTTTATCAATAATTTTAGTTTCAACTTTCTCAGGAGTTCGAGGTATCTTCTGTGATGGATCTCGATCTGCTTGAGTCATTTCTTTAGATTTTGTTTAGAAAAATATGACTAGGAGTTCTCGATTTCGACAGTAAAGAGATTTTATTATGCTCCAATGAAGATGTGTTTGTAATGTTGTCATAAGTGTTCGCTGCGAGCTTTTGCCTTCAAATGTTATAATTTTAATGAATTATCCCTCAATGTTAGATTCATTTAATTATTGACAGAGCGGTGCTCTTGGACAAGACTGCTGTAAGAGCAGGCCAGTCTCGACCTTATTCAGGAATCATAGAAGTATTTCCCATAGAAGAAAATATTAAGTTGAATTTTATTTTGGTCAATAGAAATAGGATAGAAATGGAGTCATGGTCAATGGTCAATAGATCAGATTCTTTTTTTACCATAAGAGAATCACGAAGAAACCATAAGATAATTACGAATAAACCCTTCATTTCGTTCTGAGAAATTTTATCAATTAATGTTTGTCGTATCAATTGTAAAGAATGTAAACAAGTTTCCAGATGGTTAAAAATGTTAGACAAAAACTTGCAGATGTGCTTGACAGTTAGTGCCCATGAAGAGAGTGCGAATTACTTTCGCCGTTTTATTCATATTCCACTTAAATGTTTTTGGACATGTAAGCATTGCAAATTGGAAAAGATCCAGGTGCTTAGTTTTATCCAAAGCAAAGACTTAACTGCAATTCCATATTTAGTTCAGGTAGCCAACTGGACGCCAAATTACTGACTCTTGAAAGGACTTGCCTTTCGAGATCGCTAAGATACAGTCTACAATAAAGAGCAGACCAACACGGACAAGTGGCAGTTCCAGTTACTGAAAAAAAGAAAAAAACGTTTTATATCTCGACCACATTCTTCGCTACAAATACCACTGTTTGCCAGCATTAACAACAAAATCCACTACCTCGCGAATCACTTTCATCCTCTGAGTAACTCCCCCAATTCCGCTAAAGAACAAAGTTTCCTCTTATTTCGCTTTCCTGCCTGCATTCTTCTTAATTTAAAACATTTGCGCTGTTAGGCAACAGCCGAATCCACTTACCAACCCATATCCCGGCATACGTAATACGAAACTCACTCTAATTGGGCTTCCAGACTCACTTATCGCGCCGAATCTGAAACCCCTAGAAACGAAAGTAGCAGCGCAGCTACTGGCGACTCAGCCGCGCGGCGCCTTATTCTAAATCAGTGGCGCAGACGTATTTTTTTTCGCAAGCGCGAAACTGGACATCAAACCCACGTGCCGTGGCTGGGGTTGAGACCACGAAGTCCGAAAGGGCGCAGGTCGTTGGTTCGACTCCCGCGGGCGGTTATGCAACGCGCCGTGCGTCCCCGTGTTGCGCGTTCCACATCTCGCGTCGCTTCGCCCGCTTCACTCATTGGCTCCTTCCATGTCCCATCATGGCCCACAATGTCTCGGCATGTCTCGCCATGACCTTCCATGTCTCGCCATTTCACGCCATGTCTCCCATGTTCCGCCATGACCCAATCTGTCTGGCCATGTTTCGCCATGACCCGATCTGTCCCGCCATGTTCCGTCATGACCCGTGATTCCCCATTAAGTCCCGCCATGACGCGTCACACTAATCGATTCATTGCCTAATTTTCATTTAGTCAACTTCATATGTGACAGCGGTATTTGATTATTTA
The DNA here is from genome assembly GCA_031308135.1 of Acheta domesticus. Lineage (NCBI taxonomy): Eukaryota > Metazoa > Arthropoda > Insecta > Orthoptera > Gryllidae > Acheta > Acheta domesticus. Next base: position 140,558,007 of record JAHLJT010009355.1, on the reverse strand, counting down.
AGTGAACTATCCTGAAAGTCCATTGATCCGAAGTGTCTATCACTTGAAAACGTTTTCCAATAGCTAGCATGAATTTGAATTTAATGCACATTTGATGCATAATAAATTCTTTGTTTCAATTACGGCATACAAAATACAACATTCATTACATTTAATATACGTGGTCGAAATATCGGCACCTCAGCCTTCGACGCGGCGTCACCCTGCCAGCGCAGAACAAAACGTGGTGAGATAATAAACATTCTCATGAAAGAAGTATCGTAAGCTACAAATTTTGATATCTTCATTAGAATGAAGATAAATATTAATATTTATTTTAATATTAGCGGCCAATTAATAGATTCACCACACTTTGGCAAACTGTTAACAATATCTTACTTTTTATCTGAATATAATAAAAATAACAGTAACAATTAGTATACATTTCTCAAAAAAAAGGTCTAATGAATTGACTAAATTATGCAGATGAACTAAAAATGTTGGAGAGGACAAAACGGTCAGGTGCTTCTTCCAGCAGGCGGGTAAACATTTTTTTCGTTGAGCTCGAAGAAGGCGGAGAAGAAGAGAAGGAAAAGGCGCGTCGTAAAAACGTCGCCGAAGAAAGGGCCTTTCCGCGCCAAGGACGGCCACCGGAGAGTGAACCAGGGCGGGCGCGCGCACGCGCGAGGAGTCGCGGTCGGGGGCCCCCACGCACGGGCGGCGGCGGAGCGTGGGAGGAAGCAGTTAGCGACCCGGCCACCGGAGCGCCTCGCCGCGCCGCGCCATGTCACTCACGCCGCCTCGCTGCCCCCGAGCAGGCGCGATGTATCGATGTCAGTGTTTCCAAATCATCGATGATTCCACCGGGAGAGATGGCTCAATGCATCGACTGATGTAACTGCAGTCCCTCTGATCGGGAGGTCCTAGGCTCGAGTCTCGACGGCGGCAGGATTTCGGACACTGGCTTGTCAGCTCGGTCGAGTTCAGTCGCCGTCCGGAGGAGAATTCTAGCGGCCGGCTGCTCTGATCGGTACTTTTCCGATGGTTTCTCCGATGAACACCAGGCAAATGCCGGAGCAGTACCCTAACAAACGGGCCACGGACCGCGCGCGATCTTTCCTTCCTCTTCCTTCTCCTATCCTCACCCCTTACACACACACACACACACACACACACACACACTAACGTGCACTACACTACCACACATGCCGGGAGACCAGTCGGGAGCTTAAATCTTGTCCCGGCGGGGCGGTGCCTCGCTAGTAGGAGAAACCTGGTTGAGGAAAAAAAAAGACTACCGCCATCTCCCGAGGAAAAACACGCACTACGCTTACGGGTCTAATGATCTGAGTAGTTCAAGCAACTGGAATCGTGAACAATCAATCAATATATGATTCCATAACATCAATGTTTTAAATATCCATTGATTAAATCCGATGATTTTTAACATCGATGATTTGTGCTCGATGTTTTAAGTTTTCGATGTTTTTTGTTTGTGTATGGTAAGTTCAAAAAAATACACAACTTTCTGAAAGTTAAAATATGAAATAATAGCTGATAATACCAGTGTCAGTTCATGTGTTTGAACAAACCGGACGCTGTTTTGTATTACTTAATCTAATTACTTAATGTCTCTCCACCGAGAAATGACCCCGAGGCCTTGCTATTTTCTTCGCCTTTCCTCCTATTTCGCACGTGGAGAGAAGGTGGACAGTAATGCGGGGACGATGTAGCTCCCCCCCTTCTTGCTGTATCGTTCTACGGCGATCCGAGGAAACGCTGACCTCTTGAGATGATCCTGAGCATCCATGCTTTCAGACTTACCTTTGTTCAATGTTCTGATTAATTTTTAATTTGTATTGTCAGTTAAATCTTTTTCATAAATGAACAACTACGTCACTGTCAAATTAAATGCTCCACCCTTCGACAGTAAATGTTAAGAGGCTGTACTTGGCGCAACATCCCGTGAACGGGCAAAGGCCTACCGGCGACGTCCCTGCCTCGCGGCCATGGGTTAAGGGGGTACGTGTGGTTAGCACGTAAACACCCCACGCCATATTCCGGTCCTCGCAACCTAAGAATTGAATTTTCTCATCGTCACACAGCAACATACACTGGGACATTGCAAGGAAAACGCACACTATATTCTTGCCTCGAACGGGAATTGAACCCGGGGCTGCGTACTGGAAAGCGAGCACGCAGACCAAGAGCTGCCACGAGGCGTTAAGAGGATACTAAATCACTTTTCAAAACATCGATGTTTTAAACTTTGCTGCCACAACCCTTGCCATCCTTTCCCATCCTCGTCAAGTTTGTTGCTGACGCTTCTGCCATTGATTCTAATCCTTGACAACTTTTTGCCGCCACTCCTCTCATCTTTCTTTTCTTTGTCAACTTCTTGGCCCCCATCCCTGCCATCACTTGCCATCCTCGTCAACTTCACTCCCATCCTATGTGATTCACTTTCCTGTCTTGTTAGCCCATCCATTCTTCCCATCCCTTTTCACCCACATACATTCACTGCCTCTCCCTCCCTTTGTACACTCTTCAATCCTTCTAAAATTCCAACCTGTAACATTTTGAATCGAATCATCAAAGAGCGTATCTCATCATTGAATAATTACTTTATGCTTATTAAATTCAAAATATTTTAAAAAATGTTCAAATAATTATCTTGTTTATCCATTGCATTATTTATCTATTCGCATTGTTGATTAATCTGAAACGGCATTTACATACATTCTATGAAGATACTCTAAGACTCAATAAGAAGCGTCTTAGGAGTTGTAAACTGCAATTTGAATTGAAATTGTAATTTATTATTACAGACAATATGTTTAATTAAAGTGTTTGATAAATAAAATAAAAGGTACCAATTATGTGCCAGACATTCTAGTCACAAATGTCCCTGGAAATTCAGCAGAGTGATATGCATGCAAATGTCAACGTCACAAATGAAGATTAACAATCGTGGTATTGTGTTATTTAACCTCGTGTACGACATCCTTTGCATACTAATTTTCAAGGCAAAAATATCCTCGTAAACAATGGTCATTGAGCGTGGTGAGAAGTCAACTCTAGACATCACGACGACACTACGGTACTGAAGGCGGATGATTCAGCAACTGAGATTCAACTGTCGTGAGGACAATGAGCCTTCTTTGCATTTTTCACAAAGTTGACTGAATGCATTTTATGACCTGCTCGGAGAAAGATTTCCAAGAAATGATTCACAAAAGTATCTTTTGATAACACTGCTGGAGAAATCTAAATATTTTATCACGATTAATTTATCCTAATATGTCTTATTTAATTCAGCTTAAAAATTATTTTCTTCAATATTATCACACATCAAACACATACATACGCGCGCGCAACCCCTAGACACACACACACACACTGGCATGCACACCTAGAAACTCGCTAAATACACATATTAACACATCCATTCATACTGAACGTACATACCCGTACATAAAGTCTTCTACAAACACATCCGTTTTAAATAGACTCTGAATGCTAGTAGAATCAAAGAACCAAAATAATTAACTTTTTATTGAATGATATACATTTATGAATGCATGAGCTAAAAATAGTTCTTAGAGTATTTCAAAACAAAAATCAAGACTTGCGAATGCCTGCTGCTTTATTTTCCTTTTATTTGAGATGCACTTAAATATAGCGAAATAACAGACTTAATTTTATTACGTATGATACCATATCGTTTAAACCATCGAAAGAGCTGGTAACACCTTATCGTTTTTATCACCTTGTTAATAGCTTTTAGCACTAGGCAGCATCTTACGACACTCGTAAAAGTAGCTTAATTGCACTGCGTTGCAGCATTAATCTCTGGTATCTCACGTATAAGACAACTACCTGTGTAGCATCACGATTCGCATTCGAACGAAACGGCAGGCAAACAGATTGAAATGCTCGGTTTCATCCGTCATGGGTACTACTTTGAGAAGCCGTTATAACATAAAATAACATGAGAAGCTGTTTATGACTTCTCACCATGGCCCAAGCTGGAGTGCAAAGATCTTTAAATGATTTATCCCGGAAGATGGCAATAATAAGAATCCAATAATAAGAAACTACAATTATCATTCATACATATGAGATTTCTGATTATTACTTCCAATAAAACAGTAAAATTGAGTACTATTCCCTTGAAATGGAATAAAATAGAATATTAGTAAATTTATGAGTAGTCAAGTTATTAACCTAACAGTTGAATGGTTGCGTTGCAGCTCTTACCATTCGGTACAAACATTCTTACTTGGAATTAAAATGCAACAGTAGGCCACATTCTTTAGACGAAATCAAAACACACTTGTTTACACTTCACTTGGGATTAATGTATTGTAATCGCAGAGAACTATGTTTTAGTGACAAAATGTTTATTTTACCAAATTATCACAGACTGTGACGAAGTAATTGAATGAAACAAGTTTATGAAATACAAGTTTTATATTTTCTCATTTGATTTTGAATCCCATGCGTAACAGTTTTCGGTTTGAAATTAGAATTTGCATCATTTTATCTTATGTTTCAGAGTTGATTGAACAGTTTCGGAAGCCTTTGGCAATGATACATTTATTCACGCATTTGAAATCGAAGTTCAAATTCAAGGCTATATACAGGAGAGGAGAGGACGGGTCACGCAAAGTGACAGAGAGAGAGAGAGAGAGAGAGAGAGAGAAAGAGAAAGGATGGGCTCACGACCGTGAGGGCTGGTTGAGGGTGTGAGAGATCGAAGAAAACGAATGGGGAAAATTTGGGGTGGAAAAGAAACAAGAAAAAGGACAAAAACGGAGGAGAAGAAGAAAGAAAATGCAAGGTCTAAAAAAGACACGGGCGAGGGCGAAATGCAAGGGTGACGGAAAATAGCCGAAATGAGGGAAGGTGGGGACCAAACTGACGCGCAGTCAATGGTGAAGTCGTGCGTGAAACTGTAAGTCGCAAAACGACGAGGTGTAGAGCAAGGGCATAAGCGAAGACTAAGACCATGGGCCAAGAAAAAAGCCATGATATGGGCGAGGGCGTGGGCGAGGGCGTGGGCGAGGGCGTGGGCGAGGGCGTGGGCGAGGGCGTGGGCGAGGGCGTGGGCGAGGGCGTGGGCGAGGGCGTGGGCGTGGGCGGAGCGTAAGAGGTTTTTGATCGATTAGTGCTAAGTTCATTAGTCCCGTAAGTGGAGTGCACGTTTTCCCTCGGGATGTGGTGGTAATCACCCCTCGCTAGATGGTGAGAATCGGTGCGGACCTACACGCCGGAGAGTGGGGTTTTCTCCAATCAGGTATCACCCACCTGCGGGGCACCGCCACAACCGTGACAAGCTCAAAGCTCCCGATCGGTCCTCCAACATGTGTGATATTATAGAGCATGTATGTGTAAGTGTGGAAGAGGAGATAATAGACCATGGAATAGGAAGGAAAGATCGCGCGCGGTCTGTGACTCGTTTGATAGGGTACTGGTCCGGCTTTCGGTTGGTATTGATTGGAGAAATCAAGGAAAACTACCGATCAGAGCAGCCGGCTACTAGAATTCTCCTCCGGCTAGTGGCTGTATTCGACCAAGCTGACATGCTAATGTCAAAAACCCTTCCACCATTCGAACCCTTGGATCGCCTAGTCATAGGCCCATCAATGTCATCAGTTGATTCCCGGAGCCACCTCTCCAGGTGGGGTGTGGATAGAGGTGTTGGTGGGAACGAGTGCGCGGGGGGGGGGGCGCGGGCGGTGCCGTTAGCTGCCTCGCGCGACGAAATCTCCGCTCCGCGAGAGCGCCGAGTGCGGCGGCAGGTGGCGAAGAGGCGGCGGAACGGCGGCGCCGCCCCCGCAGCACGCCGCCAGCCAGCGCCTCCTGCGCTTCTGCCACAAACCGGCAAAAGGGGCTCAGGGCGTCAACTGGTGGCACTGCAGAACCTATGGTCGGAAGGTGCTAGGGTTCCACTCTCAGCGATGACAGGATTTTCGACACGAGCTAGATAGCTGGGTTGGATTCAGTCGCCGTCTGGTAGAGAATTCTTGCGGCCGGCTGTTCTGATCGGTCATTTTCCGCGGTTTCTCCTATCGACACCAGGCGAATGCCGGAGCAGTACCCTAACCAACGGGTCACGGGCCGCGCGCGATCTTCCCTTCCTATTCTTTGTCCTATCCTCACCCCTTACTTACACACAACACTACCCACATATCAGGAGCTTAGAGGTTGGGGAAAACCCCCGCAAGCGGACATGTGTCGGCGTCGGATCTCGCCATCCACGAGAGGAGATCTTTGCGATAAAAACGTGCACTAAACCAACGGGAGTAATGACCTTAGCACTTCACGCGCCCGGAATCACTAATCAATCAATTTCTGTCTTAAGGCGTCTTTATACATTAGGTTTTCCACGAGTAGCAAGAAACTGCTCGCCAAATCCCGACTAGTACGAATGGGTCGCTTGCGATTTGCCGAGCGACTACCATTTGATGCTCACCCCAACCACAGCGTGTCGCTCTTTTGGAAGCAGCAAATATATTTGCCGGTAGCATCGACTGGAACCGACTCATGAATGTACGCACGTCTCCTTCCCATGCACTTTCTCGTTACCCTTTTCCGTCCCGTTGACCCTTTTCCACTGATTTATGTTTTTTACTCCCAGAGAAAAAGACCATTCATCCTCAAATAACTGCTTTTGAATTTAAATGAGCAGTATAAGCATACAGATTACATGTAAGGGCAAGCAGAATAAAAGTAAATTGGCAGTATGACAAGAGAAACCCTATCAATCAATCTTGACTATGAATATCGTAGTTCTGTGATGTTCTTTCGTTTTGCTATCTGTCATCTTTTCACTTTATGTCCTAACTTCAATCTCGCTTGTGTTCGTTCCCTCGTATCTGTTTGTGATAATTTTATTTTATCTTCTCTAACAACACACAAAATAATCGACATTTTTGCAGAAAAAAATAGTTAATAAAGTTGAATTTTGAACATTTAAAATGGACACTACACGCAGAGTTCGGAGCAGTTTCATGAATAGAATTTCGAAAGAAAGAGTTTAAATAAGGAATGAAATGGAATTATTGTAATTTTATAGAACCATTACTCAAAGTACGAGAATGTTGTAGTAGCTCAACTAATTTCTGAAGACACACAGACCAAATTTCCATGAAGATAAATTCAAAAGGGTTCAGATACTGCACGAAATAAAATTATTCTAATTTTACACAACGCCAACAAATACCACGATAACAGTACAGCACCACTGCTTCTGCACGTGCCATCGGTGTTTCATTGGTTAACGTGCTCGCTTTTCATGGCGCAACCCTGGATTCGATTCCCGATTGGGGCAAAATTTAACTGTGCGCTTTCCTTGCAATGTCCCAGAATTTGTTGCTCTGTGACGATGAGAAAACTCACATCACAGGTTGAGAAGTCCAGAAATACGGCGTAGGGATAGCTGTATGCTAACCACACGTACCCCTTAACCCATGACCGCAAGGCCGAGACACCGCTGGTAGGCCCTAGCTCGTAAAGTGCTGTTGTACGAAACTACATACATACGTACTGCTTCTGCACGAAAACAATTGCCTCTTTCGCAGAAAAAGCGTATACAGTTGCACGTCCCCCGTCCCCCGCTCGCAGCCTCCGAGCCCTCCGCATCTCCGCGCGCCGCCGCCCACGCCCGCACAGGACGCGCCGCTGCGCCGCCCGCTGCTTCGGAGTAGCGCCGCGCCCACGCGCGAAGCCTATTAGTCGCGGTCCCCGCGCCCAGACTTTCTTCCCTTTGGCCCGCGGGGCGCGCCTCGACCGCGTCGTCTCTACGCCTCGGACTAGGCACGTCGCCAACGAAACATCGATGTTTAAAAACATCGGTGTTCAACATTAAAATATCAATGTTAATAAAACAACAAGACTTTCTTCCCTTTGGCCCGTGGGGCGCGCCTTGGCCACGACGCCTCTACGCCTGCGGACTAGGGATGCGACATCGCCAACAAAACATCGATGTTTCTAAACATGGATGTCGATGTCGATTTAAACATCAATGTCGATATTCAAATTCAAAATATCGATGTTAATACAACATCGCCCCAAAACCATCAATGTTTTTTAAACATTCATGTTCAAAATTAAAATATCAATGTTAATAAAACATAAAGACTTTCTTCCCTTTGGCCTGCGGGACTCGCCTCGGCCGCGACGCCTCTAGATCTGCGGACGAGTGCGAATTTGATCAGATGAGTGACAAATGAAATAATACCCAGTGTAAAACAGATGTGATGGGAAAAAGAGGATGGTTGTTGTTGTGTATCACACAAAGTTATTAATTCATGCGACGATAAATTTATTAAACTGGAAAATATTAACATTTGGAATTATGAAAATAATTTTTGAAAAACAAACTTGTAGACACATGCATGATTATGAATAACATCATAAAATGCTTTCTTTTCTATCAAAATAGTGCAAATAACATTTATTTTAGATAATTCCGAAGAATTTTTCTAAACTAATTTTCAGACAACATCGTTAACAAGAGACATCACATAAATTGCCCTATTCTTCGATTTGTGTAAAGATTTATTGAGGTTTCCGGGCACAGCTGTGATATTTAGTCCCGTTAGTTAGGGAATGTTTCATTGCTGGAGGAGGCAGTAGGCGGCTGGATGATGAGATCCGGAGCCGATTTACAGGTCGGCATGCGGAGAATTACCCCATCCCATCTCCCTCAGGAAGTCACCGCTTCAACCGGGTCAACCTCTAAGCTCTCGAGTGGTCCCCCATCATACGTAATAATGTAATGCATGGAAGTGTAAGTATGTATGAGTAATGGGAGAGGATTAGGTAAGAGAAATTAAGAAATGATCGCGCACGTGAACCGTTTGTTAGGGTACTGCTCCAGCATTCAACTGGTATTGATCAGAGATTGTGTGAATGATCAGAACATCTCATCTCATGTGATGATTGATAAGAGTATCTCAAGTGTATCTGAATAATATGATCTAGCATCAAATGAATTACTATGTTCTAGTAAATAACATCTACTTGAGAACAACATAAGGAATAAGAAGGATGATTTGAGAACCGTTATCGAGGTTCTTTTCGAGCACGCCAGGTGGCGTGAAGAAAACCACGAAAACGCTGTTCAGGAAAGGTAGCTTCAACACGTTTCATGCCCAGTAATATCTTTCGACTAAGTCAATAGAAGGTCAATAATCTGCCTCATCGGGACTCGAACGTTTGATCACAGTCGGGAAGAACGGCTGGAGGAGTGACACTTGGAATTCGAAGGATCACGTAGTCATACGAACTCAAGTTGGGAAACATGAAAGTAGTTGAAGCTTTTGACGAGGCTTCACTCACTCTCTCGAACCAAATGCCATTCCTCTAAATTTCCTCATTCTTTCCTTCATCATAAAATATCATCAAAATTATTAGCGAAGCTCTTAGAAATTACGTATTCATTACTGATGTAGATTCCAGATCAGAGCTGCAATATAATTAATGGTTCAATGAAATATATCAAATTGTATTTATATCTAAGAATAAATAGCAATTATTATTCTTTCAAGCTTTCTTGTACCTCTTAAATGCAAACACATTCACATGCGATATTGAAGTGTAAACATTATTAAAAAATATGGAATTAATTGGAACGAAATCGTTGTAGGTGACGATAATTCTAGTCATTCAACAGTTTGTTAAAGATGTACTACGGAAATAGTATATGTACTTGTATTTGAAGAAAAAGCATTTAAAGAAAGTAGAGGATAATTACGCTGCAAACAAAATTCAGGTGAACATCAAATGAGAAATTTTAGGAATGGAAAAGATTACACATTGAGTAATGCATATCTGCATTTTGATTCGAAGTCTGTATTCAGAAGACACAAGGCATTGAAATCCAGCACCTAAACATTATTAATATCATGAATATATGAATATTGTAAATATTGTGAATACGTATTGTAAATATTGTATATAATATTGTATATTGTGAATACGTATTGTAAATATTTTCAAATAATTTATTTACCTTTGATTCAATTATGTAATATTAACGATAGTCACCTTCGCAAAAAGATCTTGTTTTATTTAGTATTATACAAAAGTGACCGATGAGACATCACAACAAATAACTCCGTAGGGACTTCAAAGAGAATGAGTATTTTTGATTTATGGAAAAGAACAAAAGATCCAGTAAAACAAGGAAATACAAGACATTACATCATAAAATAAATTATAAATTAAAAAATAAATTAAATAAATTAGAAAATAAAAGATACTAGAGGAAATTCACCTTACATGTCCAAGAGAGGAGCAAAGAGTAAAGAGGGGCGGGGGTGGGGGGAGGGGGCGGGGCTTCCGCCCGCGGCGAGCGCGACAAGCGCCATAAAGCGGTCGTGTGGCGCCGGGGGCGGCGCTGGAAATGGCCCCCGGGCGGCGGCTTTCCCACGCGCGCCCGCTCTCGCCCCGCGCGCACAGTGGCCCCGCGCCGCGCTCGCCCGGACGCAGCAGTTGAATTCGCACTAGATTTGTGAATGAGGCTTCTTCAGACTTCTCTGATTGGTCAGTGACGGCGGCGCCGGAAACTCAAGGGCCAGCTGATAGCTCGTTCCGACCTCTTGAGACGCTGCACTTGTAAGAACGTGCATATTTGTATTGTTTGTCAAGGTTTATTGACGTTTAAATGAGTTTGGTGCTGAATTTTGCCGTTTTGTATACATAAATGTAGATTAGGCAAAGAGGTTACATATGAATTGTTTCATTATAACATGTAGTTATTTCAATTATTGAAATGTTACAGATATTTTTTTCTCAAAATTAATATTTTGAGTGAGAGAATCTGCTATTTTGTTACCAAAGTGACGCAAACTCTAAAGAAGCTTCATTCACAAGTCTTGTGCAAAGTCAAATCATGCCGCTGGGACATGGGGACGAACGGGGACGAATGCACGTCGTAAGCACCGCTGAGTGCCGCTGATAGAAAAAAAAATTGTATTTCAGTATTATAAACGACCTTTCCTGTTGCAAGAAATCGTTCCATAACTGGGCGTTCTACGGCACAAATGATGACGTATTAGATTTTACGGCACGAGTGATTGCGTCATCACACATTCAGTCGATCGCAGCCAGAGAATTGGGGGGAGGTAGAGGTAATAGGAACAGCTGACCACCGTGTTTTCCCACGGATGTCAAAATACCCGAAGCATCAAAGGAAAGTTGTTATGCAAAATCAAGTTTGATTCTCTTATAAATTTATAATGCTGTAATACAAAAAAAATAGTGTATGAAACACGTTTATAATGTTTCTTTATTGCATTCGTACAAATTTGAAAACGAGCGACGTTAGGAGCGAGTTTTCAAAACATGAACTCATGCAATAAAGATTAACATTATAAACTAATTGCATAAATTACTGTTATTCACTTTGATAACTTTAAGTCACGCTTAGCAAAATAGAGGTCAGTTTTATAATAAGAAATATGTATTAAAACCACGTGTGTACTAATAACTGTCAGACGCTCGCAGCGATGCTCGTCAAGACAAAAGGTCGAATGCGGCAATGTGTCTCATGAGCCCTGCCCAAGGACCACGAATGATACAAAATTATTTTATTCACTTTGATATAGTGAACTGTTTACGAATACGAGTTCAGTTTTCTAAAGAAGTTTTATAAGTCTTTAGAATGAACTTTCCAATCTCAAAGATAAATTTAAATTAAAATGAAAGTACAGTGGAATATTTGCAAAGTGGATAAAACCTACGATATCACAACATCTGAATTTGAATACCTGATTGGGTATCAAACCCGTGTTTTAATAAGATGTCGTAAGGTACTTATTTCGTAAATTACTATTTTGTATACTCGCCTCTTGAAGCAGCCATTTCTGTTCTGTTAATTGTCCGTTAAGTTTAAGTACCTTGGACTATATTGACAAAAACATTTCACCTTCGCATTTCGGCCTTGATTCATCAACTACTACTAAAACACTTTTGGTACTTCCAGTCACGATTATGTTTAATACGGATAGAAACAAAAACGAATGAGCATTTACGAAAAATTTAACTTTATCCGAAATTTCAATCAGTATACATAAACGCCATAGAAGATTTTACCTGGCCGGAATCATTCTTCCTACGTTGTAGAAATAACGAATTCTTATTCCATATCAACATAAAATTGGCAATGTTCGTTGAAGAGTAGCAGCCACAAACAATAAAGCGAGCGAGCGTGGAGATTTCAAATAGTGAAATAATCCCTAAAGGAAAGCGATTTGGCAATGAATGGAACATCTATAAATTCATTAGTAAATTATTAACTGAGAATATAATAATTTCAGAACCTCTGATTGAATAACGTTTTTGAACATATTATTTTGACAAGCTTACATTATCTAAGAATAAACGTATGTAATATGTTTTAATTTATTAAATAACAAATATTTTAAGTGATAAATCTGCAGAAATTTCCAATGACTTTACACCTGTGTTTCTTAATCAAGGACTACAATTTCATGGTTGACAATGACCGATTCCTCTTTGGTGAAGTGTTTCGAACCACTGTGCTGCGACCGCGGCGGCTGCGGTTATTTTCGGGATGGACCCGCAGGAAAGCACCCCACCCCTCCGTCCAAGCCACTGGGGGCTACAGACGTAGCCGCAGGGAGAAAGTGCTCTCCACGGAACTCAACACGGCTAGTGTTTCCATTAACCGTAATAAACCGTTTTGCTGGTTCCCCTTGTGTTTTGCTCCGACTCCGAGAGTTAATATCCCAACGAGTCTATTGTACTGGTACTCTCAGACTACCCGGTCGCTTTCTCTCGTTTCTACATTTCGATTCCCGAATGTCTCTCTGACTCTGGCCCCTGCAACATGTCTTTCTAGAAACTGCATCAATACTGGTTTAATCCACAATATGGCAGACCGTTGAAGGAGTATTACGTTGGACACGGAACGACAAGAGAAACTAGTTTCTAATTTGTGACTGAAATGTGCCAGTTCACGTTCATGTTCTGCCTCGCCTGCATACTTCAATTATAAGTCTGAGCGCAGTCGTGAATGGAATATTTTCATGGCGTTGCCCCGACTGACTAATACGAGTACATGACATGGCAATTCTGTGGCGTTTGTTGACGAGAGATCCGGTTGCTGAACTGTCCATAAAAGCTACGACCTAAAAATAATTTCCTTTTTCCTTTCATTGTAGAGGGTTGACCAAGCCGTTCAATGACTGCGAAAGCAAGTTCACCTCACCGATTATCGTAATCACATACACATATGACACCACCGGTGTTTGACACTCTATCATTACAGCAACTTTTATTCTCTTTTTGTGGAGTACAGAAGCGACAGCTTGACCAGAAGTTATATTCTGGAACTGAAATGTGAGTTCATTACGGGAAAAGTAACATTCGAGTTCAATATATTATAAATAATTACGAGATGCAGGGTAATATGTAATTCTTTCGTCTTAGATTAGTAGTTTTTTGTGAAATGCAAGTATTAATATAATGATTTAGACATTCAGCAAAAAATTAAAGAATAATTTATTGCTTTACTATTCTCCTTATCATGTTTCCATTTCCATCCCTAGGATCAAGCGATAGATTGGTTGCGTATCATTGCAAGACCCATCCCAATGACATATGAAACTTCCGACGAGCGTAAATGACAGTCTTGGTCCGAAGAGGGCCGTAGAAATGGGAATAGAAGGATATGGATTCTTCTAGGGCAGTGTTGTCAAGGTCGATGCCACGAGCGGGAGTCCTTGGCAAGAGTGCCACGACGAAATCTCCTCTCCACGTAACTCATAACCCCACCGCAAGAGACAGCGCCATCACTATTGTAAAACGGCGGGGTTACTAATAGTTTCCTCTCCTGACGCTAGTGGCGCAGAGAATCTCGTGGCATGGCACGGTGCCGCGAGGCGTGCCACTGCCACCAGTAGGAGACCTTGACACCACTCTTATAGGGCTCCAAAACAACACAGCAGTGAACTTCATATCCATCGGTTTGGAGAAAACTCCATTGTATATCTTGCCCTTGACCACAAGCCTCTGAACTTCCCCGGTGTTGCATCCGCCTAACCGGGCCACGGCCAATATGGTCAACGCCAGCGAAGGGCAGCGACATCGTTCTTTTTTTGCACGACACGGTTCGCTAACCCGCGCGTCGTCCAGTAACCTGCGACCCCCGAGGCGGAAAAGTCGCAAGTGCGTTACGAAACGCCGCCAGATCCGCGAACGAATCCCGGGAACCGGTCCGGAAGTGTTCTAGACGCGCGCCCGCGGGCATCCGGATGCGCGACGCGAGGGTCACCGGAGCGGCGGCGACGGCGGCGGAGCCGGGAAGGGGGAAATGAAGCACTGCACACTGGGGACTGTAGTGATGGGGAAGATGGTTATGATGACGGCAATACGATCGTGGTGCTATGATGGAGGTAATGGTAAACCTATAATGGTTTTTGGTTGTTAATGATGACGGTAGGTGATAATGAAGGTAATGGTTTGGATAGTGGTAATGAATTGTGATGGGGATAGTAGGGTTGTTAGTGGAGGGAGTAATAGATGTTATTTCTAATAGTTGTAACGTTGGAGCAGTGATGATAGTGTTGTGATGGTAATAATGATTGTATGACGGTGAGAATGGTAGTGGTGACAGCTAATCTTCGTGCTAGTGATGACCGGCAGTGGTAAAGTTTCTGGTAAGGAAGGTGGTAACTTTAGTGATGGAGATGGAGGAGGTGATAGATAAGAGTAAAAACATGTGAATACCATAGAAATAATATAAAAATCTCGTTAAACAATGTTTATTTAAATGTATAATAAATTAAAATCAAAATATAAATTTCAATAGAACTTAGAATATTTGGTAGAAATATATCTAAATTATAGTCAATTTGTAGATTATTGTTTTATTATTCCTTTGTGTTAAAGAGAAAATGGCAATGTATTTTAGCTGTTGTTCTTGAAACTCAGTTCAGAAGTTCTTTTCAACTTCCGAGTTCAACATAGTGTGAATTTTCTCATCTTTTCCTCAAAATGTGTACTCCTTAGTCAATGTACAATACAATAGCCACTTGCCTTCTGACACATGCGTTCTTCTAAAGATGTATTCAGCAAACAATTTTTCCTCTTGATAAAAAGCAGAAGAAAATTTAGGACACATCAATCAAATGCAAAAACGAGCAACAAACCCTCGAAGAAATATTGAGAAAGAGGCCGCAATGAGGAAAGTACGAGCTCAGTGAAGAAGCAACATACAATTAAAGAAATGTGATGAAATGATGAAGCATGGCGTTCTAAACATAGAAATCAACATGTAATGTTGAAATGTATTTGCATGAAAATAATGCTGAAGAGCGAATACGACAAAATGAAGATTTGTTTGTATTAATTTCCATAGTGTAGCCGTAACTGGCCGTATATTATCCTCGAGTATTTGTTAGAGGACGGGGCAAGGAATAATTAGGCTAATTTTATTTTTTTATTTTTGAAAGTTTACAAACCATTGACAGATAACTGAGAGATAGCAATTGGGTATAGGCTTAGTAAAATAGTTGTCAACAATAATACTATAAAATGTATTGAAATAAAAATCATCTTGTCCTATCATGAATGTGTTGTTTATATAAGAACTTATTGCTACAACGCATTAAAGCTGAAATAATGTTATTGTAGAGGGCATTAGGCTCGAGGGCTTTTTGTCACCCCAGATCATTAGAACCAGTTAACTCAATATTATTTTTTACCCAATTTTGTTGTTTCAGATTACTTATTTACTAATTAACTAGATGAGAACTTGTCTCGGTTTGTCTTTTCATATTTCCTTCCATAATTCTCATTCATAATTCCCTCCGTAAGAATTTCCTCCTTCCTCTTGTTGAAGCATCGTTCAACTTTTTTCATATTTCCCTCCCACTATTCCCTTTCATAATTCCCTCTGTAAGAGAACAAGAAGCATCATTCAACTCTTTCCATATTTCCCTCGTAATCACGATCCTTTCGATCCAGGTGAGTTATGCAGTGTATTTCGAGCTCCATATCGAAGACAATAACAAGCTATAACGTATCAGTAAAAAATAAATATTATTTTTTTCTATTCCCAATTCCACCTTCTCTCTTCGCGCATTCCTATAGCAGCCGCTGGAGTACTCGATATCCGGTTAGCGCACGCAGGCAAGAAGCAGGCGTTCCCCAAGGCGCCTCCGTGCAACCCCCGCGCATGCGCATTTCCCTCCGCCTCCCACTCCGCCTCCTCCTCCTCCTCCGCCCCGATCCTCCTTGGCACAAATTCCTTAATCGTTTCCATAGCAACAAATTAAGACGAAAATTATCGTGGTCTCTTTTTGGGGACCGGCGCGGCACGCGGTGCGGCGCGGCCGGCGCGGCGTGGCACGGGCGCCAACCGGTTCTGGCGCGCGCGGGTTTCTCCTGCGAGGCCTGCGGGCCGCCACTGATCCCCCGCCTCCACGCACAGGCCATCCGCTCAGCTGAGGCGGATTTTCATTTGCTTGATAGCTGTGGCTTGCTGAAGTTTGATTGTGGGGTGGGTGATTGAAGTGTACCAGTCACTTTGGCTTTTCTAGGTGGTAAACACATAAAATGTAGTTGTTATTTATTGTATTTTAGAGGCCATTTACCTGATAAGATTATTAAGACCCATGAGTGATGATCTAACGAGTAGATGACAGCGACAATGATGATGATATGAATGATTATGAAGCCTTAGTGTAATGATAGGCCCGGGGAACTGAAGAACCTCGAAAGAACTGAAATGAGTTTGCTTTGTTTATCACATATTCCATGTAATTTTGCAGAGGATCGCATTATGATTCCAATGGTGAATTAAAGCATTATCATTATCAGCATTATCATCATCAACATCGTGATACTTTCTTTTTGCATAGCACCTCAATCCAATTCGAGTGTTATTCTGACATGCAGCTGCAGGAGTCTCTCATCATGAGGAATAAGACATATAAAGACAAGTTTGAAACTAAAAAACCAAAGGATGTAATGAAAGGAAAGTCCTCTGCACGCGGATGGGGCCAATTGACAGCGCTCGTGGAATTAATCGAAAAAAATCTCGGAAACCAGTCAGAGCAGCCGTTTTTTGCGATTCTACGAGGGCTAATTCTACATAGAGATGTGGTCAGATGGTCAAGTCTGCTCATATTTCGGCTATATTTTGTTTTAAATACCAGTATATCCAATATGATTTCTGTAGACAAAGAGAGTCTTTCGTAGTTTTCTTCCGAGTTCTTTCGTTTCCCTATCCTTTTATTTCACAACTACTCCATCATTGTTCATGTAGTGGTAGCATCATAACCGTAGTTACCTATTCATCAAAATTATTCCTCCAGACCAGGTACGTCTAAAGGTTTGGAAAATGATTTCATAATAGAAAACTCTCTTCCAGATAGTGGAAATCGACCGATAAAGCTTCTTCCTTGGGTCGCCAACATAAAGACACGAACCTAGGATGTCCCAGACTAGCAAGACATCAAATGAGGACTCGAAAATAATGTGATAACGCACTCGGTATGACAACAAATTGACTATTTGATGGATTTTACTAGTGTCGCGACATTTTGTATTTTGAATTTTTACTTGTAAAAATGGTAATTGTGACAGTGTTTGTACCACAAGAACTTAATTTAAAAAAACAGAAAACGTAACGGTATTGGTATATATAATGAAAACGGAAGAATATTATTCAGAAGACCAAGAAACGCATAGATAATATTTCAATATTAACCCCGTTGATTGCGATACATTGCCGACGGTAGACACGGGCCCATGAGTAACCACGTAACCAGATATTAAAGAATCAAATTTCATGTTCCTATTACCTTGAAACTCTACCCAAAGAGCAGGCTAGACAAGCCAGGAGGGTCTGCAAAGGTGAACGCCCCACGTCGCGCGCGACGTCTGCAGCTACTGTCATCAGCGCTGACGTCACTTGCGTGGATATTGTGCCGCCGCGGGGAGAAAAAGCGCGTGTCGGCGCAAGGTGTTGCCTCATTTCCGGCGCAGGGTGGAGCTGCTTGGAGTGGAGCTGGGCGGGCTTCGGGGAGCGGAGCGAGCCGGGGCGGGGTCGACGGGGAGGAGCATGGTGGAGAAGGAAGAAGTGGGGCGGTGAGGAGCGGGGGAAGGAGCGGGGCAGGAAAGAGAGGGCCAGGAAAGAGCGGGGCGGGGATGAGCGGGGCAGAGATGAGTGAGGCAGGGAGGAGCGGGGCGGGGATGAGCGGGAGGGTGGAGCGGGGTGGGGAGGGGCAGGGAATAGCGGGGATGGGCGGGGAGGGTGGGGAGGGGCGGAGAGGGGAGGGCGGGGAGGGGAGGAGGGGGAGGGGGTGAGGCGCGGAGGGAGGGGAGGGGGAGGGGATGGGCGGAGAGGGAGCGGGGATGGGGAGGAGCGGGGAGGGGAGCGGGGCGGGGAGGGGCGGTAGGCGGGGAGGAGCGGCGGGAGGGGCGGGGCGGAGAGGAGCGGGGCGGGGAGGAGCGGGGCGGGGAGGAGCGGGGTGGGGGGGAGCGGGCGGGGGAAGCGGGGTGAAACAGGTGGGGACGAATGAGGTGGGGTGGATTGGAGCGTGGCGCAAACAGGGAGGGTCAGGTGTCCGTCCAGCGCGGCAGAGTGTAATCATTTATCGCAATCAATGGCTGTAAGCACGCAGCCTATCAGGACGATATATATATATATATATATATATATATATATATATATATATATATATATATATATTATAGCAAAATAATGGCAGAAAGCTGAAATTAAAAAAAAACATTGTGTTTCTCATGAGTCCAGAAAATATGTGAAAGGAATGTGAAAGGATAAGTATTGACAAGATCCATTGATGATTTTTAATTTCTAAATTTTTTGTTAATGTATTGTCACAAATGTCAACTCAAATGGTATAAACGACCCGAGTAGGAATCTCATTTCTCAAGACTGATATTTTTGGGTTGAAACTCTGCTTAAAACTAATGTAATCATCTTACAGATGGTGACGAGTCCCAGCCCCATTCCGCTCCCCTAAGCCCCGCCCAGTCCCTCTTCGCGCCATAGAAAAGGAAACACTTTGCATATTTCGTTTGTAAACAATGATGATAATCGTATAATGAAAGTAAATTCATTTGAGGATGCGATATGCTGAGGGAAAAGTATGATTGCGTGTGAACGTCACAGTTTGCAAAGGAGGGATATCAAATGAGTCGCAATGGGAGAGCACGAGAGAGAGAGAGAGAGGCGAGGAAGGACAGGGCGGCTAGGGAAGGTCGAGAGGGGACAAACGGTCGGGAAGAGGAGGGGAAAGGCGGAAGCGGTGCAGTAAGGTGCGGGGCAGTGCGATTTTGATTGATTAGTGGTTCCGGGTGCGTCAACTGCTAAGGTCATTAGTCCCGTAAGTGTAATGTATGTTTTTGACTGAGGAGGTGGCAGTGATCTTCCCGACTGAAGTTCCCAACCGGTCGCCCGGCATGTGGCTAGAATAGTGCATTTAAATCTAAGCGTGTGTAAGTAAGGGGATAGGACAAGGAAGACGAAGGAAATATAGCGCGCGGTCCACGTGGACCGTATGTTAGGGTACTGCTCCGACATTCGCCTTGTATTGATCGGAGAAACCACGGCAAACTACTGAACAGAGCAGCCGGCCGCTAGAATTCTGCTGCAGACAGCGACCGAATTCTACTTAGCTATGTAGCTAGTGTCGAAAATCCTCCACCGTCGGGACTTGAATCCAAGACCTCCCGGTCAGAGGCACTGCAGTGACGTCAACCGATGCCCTGAGCCACCTCTCTCGGCGCGGGGAGTGCGAGGGTGGGCGGGGCTTTTAGAGGCAGAGCGGAGCAGGGCCGGCCGGGGTGGAGCGGCGCGTGACTTGCGTTGGGCGGGGCGGGGAGCGGCGGTGTGTGCAGCCCCGAGGCACAGGTGGGCGTGGCGCACCGAGGGCATGGGACCGCCCCCCCCCCCGGGGGGTCTCCGTGGCCCAGTGGGGCGCGGCCGGTGTCGTATCGGTTTCGGGCAGGCGGTCGCGCTTCCTGGCTTTCGATACGTTCCACTTGGGATTGCGCGGACCGCCCCGCACCTGGCAGCCGGGCAGGCGGCGATGGCCCCTTTTCGGTGACACTCCGCAGGAATACCAAGTCTAGATGCAGCGCAAGAATCGACACGCAAGGCACGAAAGAACTTTTTATGTACAGCAAAATAAAAAAAACTAATTAATTTAGCTTGCTACAAAACCCATAATACAAAATACTGAGCCATGAAATACGAAAAAGACGGGGAATTGAAGGACAAGAAATAAAGAAGTAAAATGATTTCTTAAAGGAATAAATTAAATTGCAAATAATACGACAAGTGATGCTATAAGAAAATACCAAATTCTGGGAACTGCTGTGCTCGCTTTAGCGACTAGTGATCAGGAGTATCTTTTGCGTCATCCGTGATTAACATCAAAATCTTTGACAATGTGCATTGCACTTCTGTGACTGGCGAATATTGTTGCAAATAACTTAACCTTTCCGAAGTGTTTTTAATCACTTCATGTGCTGCACGTCTTACGTATGTATTCGTATTCTTTTGCTGTTATGTAAGAAACCGCAGTGGATGACGAACATTTACTAAAAGCGTTAGACAATACTGTTTGGAGTTTCATATTCCCTCGGAGGCAAGTGTCAATGAATTATAGAATCAGTAATCAAAGAACTGTCATTTTGCCTCCAAAACCGCTTTGACTCCTGTAACTTCTGTTGACATAGTATAAATGTGACAGACAGCGTACAGTTTAGCGTTTCAAGGAGTCCCTGAGTTGGGAAGCATCCCTCAGATTTCGTATTCCCGCACACAGATCTCAAAGCGAATTCTGTATTCGTGGTCACTACACAGCATGAACTGACCTTTAATAAGCTAGTAGAATGGTACCTGGAAATAACCACCCTGTCTGTAATCCATTAGACTAAATGTTGAATATTCTGTAGTTAAAAAAACAGTTAATTTATGAAACTATACATATTCGTAAATAAGAATGCCTCTACCTTGCATCCAAAAATGAGGGAACATGGGAATATAACAATCATTGTCAATACAAGTCTGCTTTCTGCGTGGTCTTCATTTGTTGGAAATAACAATATTAAGATACTATTAATAATTTGAATAATTAGTATGTTACGAAAACTATTTTCCCTGGGAACACTAATCCATGTGACAGTTTTAAAGTAATAACATAAAGATAAATGTTATAAATTCTAAGAATATTGTAAACTAAGCAAACAAATATAACAATAAATCAGCATGGCGAACTATTCATTACCTATGATAAATAACTATCCTAAGAATACTAAATCAAATTCATCAGATCATTTTATACCTTGAAGTTAGTTACTAGTTTTAGTTACTGCTATTGCAGCCACAAATTACATTGCCTTCAAAAGTTAACTTCCACATGAAAACGGTATAAAGTTCGTACGGTTACGCTGCACAATGTCATGTCGTGTCCAAGCCATGTTATCGTTGCATAAACACAACAAAGGCAAGGAAGTGTCAGTCACGTAACCTCTACTTTTAAAGAAATTACGCAAACGATCCGCGATATTTCTCCATTATCATTCATGACTTACGTGAATATTTACACCACTTTACTTTCCAACGACTTCCGAAAGTCGCCTGTTAGCGGGTTGGTACTTGGAGCAGACCTAGAATTTTTCGTAATGCGTACGGTTATTTTCGGCGTGGCTCTTTCACGGTTGACGCTATCGTGGCCGTTGTTCGAAGGCACGGCGTAGAACAGACGCGGAAAGGCGAGGCCAGCCGAGGGTCGCCGCGGCCCGCGCCCTTGCTCCGATTCCCGCTAATGGCCTGCGCGCAGGTTGCGAGGAACGTTCATGCCGCACAGACAGAGAAGACCTCGGTGATTCGATGCATCGCACGTGCTGCCAACCTTGGATAAAACAGGCCCCTGCAGGCGGTATAACGGTCAGCGCGCTCGTGTTGTATCTGCGGGTACTGGGATTTGTATCCCGGTCAAGCCAATTGGGGTTTGGGGGGTGGATGAAATGGGTATCGATTAGACTCGCGAGGTTTTTAGGTTTATTTTTCAGATTCTTTAAACGGAAACGTAGTTGTTTCTTCCTCTCTAGTGTTATAAACGATTATTAGACGGCTAGGGTGGTCTGATTATCGAGGATGGCTAATACCTTGTAGCTGTCTATCAATGGCAACTCGTTTGAGTGTTCTTGTGAAATTAAATGTGAAGTTTCTATTGAACTTATGATTAATATCTTCTCCGTCTCGATATTATTTTCTTTTCTTGCCATTCATCTTTAAACTTTTATCATGAAATGTTCATCTATCTTTTTCATCCCACCTTTCTTTCTTAACTAGGCTTCGTATATTTTTACAAACGTTTATTTCATCTTCTATGATTCACCACTTAATTCTTCTTTTTACTTTTTAAACATTTAAAAAAACTGTATTTGTTACAAATTTTAAAACAGCATCGCAATTTAATTTGTGTTTCTTTAGTTCTATGTATTCGTAAATTAGTTCACTGAATAATACAAGAATTGAACTATATTTTTACGATACTAAAAAGCCAACATCTAATTGGAATGGAAAGAAATAGTATATAATAAATAACGAAACCATGACGTAATGAAATACAAAGAATAATAAAGACAGTATACTGAGAGTAATACAAATTGAAAGCGCTGCTAAATGACAAGATAGAGGCTCTTCTAATGAACAGATACACCAATTCAGATTTTTAAATTTACCGTTCTTCGTAGAATGTGTCTGGCCTTCAGCATCGAACAAAGATGAACAATAAAATTCGACAGACTTCACATCTAAATCCCTTCCTAAACGCCAGCTCAACGGCATCTGGGCTAAGGGGCCGCAACGAAACGTCTTTATCCCAATAAATGTGCCATTATCGCCACTCTCCGCCCGGTCATCAAGCTGGTCCACCCGCCTCCCACACCCGCTACTTTAGGCGGCGCTAGCGAGCGCGACAGGCGCGGGATGTAACGGTAAGCGGCGCCACGAGCGGGTACATCATGGCAGGGGCGGAGAGACGAGGGAAGCGGTAGGGGCAGGAAGGTGAGGGCGGGGCGACGGGACGGCGGGGGGCGGCGGGGGCGGCGGGGTGGCGGGGGGTGGGGTGGCGTGGTGGACGGCGGGGCGGCGGGGGGGGCGAGGCGGCGTGGCGGCGGGGCGGCGGCGGGGCGGCGGCGTGGCGGCGTGGTGCGGGGGCGGGGGCGGCGGCGAGGCGTCGGGGGAGGCGTCGGGGGCGGCGGGGGGGCGGCGGCGGGGGCGGCGGCGGGAGCGAGGGCGGTGGCGTAGGCGATGGCCGGGCGCCCTGCTTCGGAGAAAAGCACTAGGGCCGAATTGGGCCAAAACGGATTCACAAGAAAAATAGAGTTGGTGGGTAAACATTTCATCCGCTTTTGCACATTCCTTGTTTGTGTTCACTCGTAAGAATTCTAATTTTTCTTTTTTGAAATTAAAGTATGTTTCAAATTATCATACGTAAGCAGCAAATATGCATATTACAGGTAGCGGGAGTGACGAACGTTCTTTTAGAACAAATATTTTAATTGCTAAGTCTTCGGTGTTTGGACTGTAGTCTAAGCCTTTTCGTTCACATGTAGGCGAATAAAGAGAGTTACGTAACGTAAATATGTTCTGGCAGTCGCAGAAACAAAAACACTTGTTGCATGTGAAGTTCTTCTTCACTGTATTTATTAAATTTAGGTTTGGAACATATTTATATTTGACATCAAAGAGCAAAATCTTATCTCGTGAATGAGAGTTTGTAGGAGTCTGCCGATCATCTGTATTTTCTAGCGATCTTTCTCCTCTAAATTTGAACGCATTTCATGTGATTCATTTTCAGACATTTTCTTCACTATACAATGCAATATTTGAAATCATGTTCGTCTTATCTATCCCAACAATAATTATTTAATGGCCAAACGTGTCTGAAAGTGATGCAAGGCCTAAACCAACAAATACAGTAAATGAAATACATCTGAAAAAGAAATTGTAATTGTAATTTTATGTACTCACAACATAAACTAACTACATCACTAAATGAAATGCATAAAATCAATGATCATATATTCGTCAAATCGGCGAGAAATTCTGAAAGAGAAATTGAAATTCATAACGAGAGTACATAGATGAAAACCGCTAAAAAAGGCTTATTTTTTACAATTAATTCCACACGATGTAATCACAAGGGCTAGTTATTATACCTAGCTGATGCTCGCTTTTTTCATATTTCGCACAAATGGACCAAACGTTTATCGCGCAAACTTGGCGAGCGTTTCCCAAAGTCAACGGGGACAATGTATCTCGTAGATTTACCCGCATCCCTAGTTCCGAGGTCCAAAGAAAAGGGCTAAAGGGTCATCCATAAATTACGTAACGCTAAAGGGGGAGGGAGGAGGTCTGAGACACGCGTTACATAGAGATAGGGAAGTGCGTTACAAGGGGGAGAGGGGTATTGAAAACACTCGAAATTTGCGTTAATTTATGGACGGCCCCTGATATGCCCTGCTGTGACTCCTGCGCCCACTGTCCCCCGTGCCGCCAGGGGGCGTGCTCGCGGTGCCGTTGCCGCGCGGCGTCGCAGCCGCCGCGACGCCCCCTACCCCTCCTCTCCCTCCTCCCCCTTGCCCCTCCCGCCCACCATCAACGCCGCGCCGCGGTTCTCGTGACTAACCCCAATGCTTATCCATAATTTCTGCCGTGTGGCACGGCAGGTCCATTTCATACGCTGG
Source organism: Acheta domesticus (assembly GCA_031308135.1). NCBI lineage: Eukaryota > Metazoa > Arthropoda > Insecta > Orthoptera > Gryllidae > Acheta > Acheta domesticus. The sequence continues at coordinate 140,533,257 of JAHLJT010009355.1, read as the reverse complement.
GAGGGAAAAAGAACCCCGGACAGTTAGAGCCACTTCCCGGCGGGCCTTGCAGCAAGCGCAACAATTGCGACATTTGTCTTTGCGCCTCGGGAAGCAACATCTTGCGTTCGTCTCCTAGATTTAAACCCAAGACGTACAGTTTGTGAATCCACAGAAACGATGAGGAAACAATAATGTAGGATAAAGATTAGCCGTAGCTATACAATAATTGTTTTCATTTCTGAAAATGTAGCGCGGTAGATAAAAACGAAGCAAAAAATTCAAGGAAAGCGACGTTGATCATGTCCAATTAATGAAAAATACTTCTTCTGTAAGAAATTAGTAATGTCAAAAAAATTCTTCATTGAAAACACAGTACAACTCTGGAAACTAATTACATTTTCTTCAGTTTCATTGTATCGGACCCTGATTATAATCGCAGGGCCCAAGACAAGTTTATAATGAACGTCGACTATATCGTACACGTTCTTGTAATATTAATATTTTTAAAATATTCGAATCACCTGCAATCTGCATTTAAAAACAACTAGATTACGTGAGAATTGTGTCAAAGTCGATAGCGGGAATCACATGGAAGGTTATTCTAGAATAATAAGCTGCGCTGAAACTCATTATTTATATCTTAATTTCAATATTTTCCAAGCATAAAACGAGTTTAATTTCAAGGTTCAATATACACTGACATCTATAAATCAGTGAAACGTCTAATAAAAATCACGAACGTCCAGGTGGACCTGAGAAATTCCAATAAATCAAGAAACCAATTTAAACAATCACTCTTCACACAAGCAGAAGCAATAACCAAACACGTAAAATCAAACATTTGAAAAGTGAAAGCAATTCTGGGTGTAGCGGGAAAACGAAACTGGGAAGTAACTTTGACCTCTCCTTCGTGAAACCCACAGCTGCAGTCGCAGGTGGCTTTTCGGATTCTGGCGAAGTCTTAGATTTCTCGTGCACTTCGCGAGGTAGATCTTCACACGAGAAATCTGTGCAGACGTCACAGAGAAGGGAGACGGCTACACTGAATGCCGTCACAAAAACTTCAACTTCTTAGTTTTCGGCAGATAGCAGATGCACAAAAAATTATATTCACATTTCAGTGTCAGAAACCCCCCATGTAAGCCTATGAAACAAATAACTAACGCAACCAAAACAAATATCTGCAGGATTAGAATCCCTAGATTGCAGTAGGCTACTTAATGTTTTCTAAACAGCAATAATATGCGTTTATTACTCTTCTGCGCATGAGCATAGTCAAAAAATTGCTTTCGGCAGTAACAAAAATTACTTTCATATTTCGTATCAGAAAGCATCCAAGAAAGTCCATGAAACAATTAATAACGTTGCCAAAACACATTTCCGGAGAATTAGAATCCCTATATCGCATAAGGTTACCCGACTTTTCTAAGCAGCGATATGCAATATTGTTCTCCTGCGCATGCGCAGGTTCTTCTTTCTCGTTCGCGCTTTAACGGGCGTCGAGTGCATAAATATCTCGCGCGAACTTTAAAGAGACGTGCGTGACACTGTGAGAAGAGGGGGCGCGGGGGCGGGGTTCGCGTCGCCAGAGGCCACGCCAAGGCTCCCGCGCGGGGCCGGCGCTTCCGCCGCCGCCGCCGCAGCCGGATGTCGTCCTCTTCCGAGGCGCGGCCTCCACGCGCTTCCGCCCCCGCCATCTTCTTGCCCGCCTCCGCCCCCGCCACCGCTCCCGCCGCTGTTGACTAACCGCAGTGCAGGCGTCTGCGGCGGCGGCGGCGGCGGCGGCAGTGGTGGTGGTGGTGGCAGCGGCGGCGGTGGTGGTGGCAGCGGCGGCGGCGGCGGCGGCGGCGGCGGCGGCGGTGGCGGCGGCGATGGTGGCGGTGCCGCACGGAGTCCCCGCGGATCGCGTGAGGGCCCTCACCCAGTGAGTCATCCGACTGAGAATTGATCCTGTCCATAATGCACCAAGCCAATACCAGAGATATCAATCGGTGCATGGGAAATGGACGACTTATTCACAGTTCATAAACAGTGAAAAGCAAAGCGTATTTTCCTTTACATATGAATGTGTTTGGGCTTTATACTTCGATACAATAAGTTAATATTAACTGGAAAATCTGCGATATTAATAATTCTTAATATTTGTTGTACATACTCAAGGACCCTTCAAATGTGGGGGTTACTTCTATCACATTTAATATTGACATTTCTCATTAATAATTGTTGTTTTCACATATTTACGCAATTTTTTTCCCCAGTGACCGATGACTTTTTGTTTGATTCGAGAGACATCGCCCATTTGACTACTTCGGAAAGAATACAGTTTGATTTTCCGAAACATCTAAAGAGATAGCGCAAATAGCCACATGAAATTCATTAATCACATTAGAAACGTGTTTTCAGATTGAGAATAGTGAAATACGTGCCGGTAAATTTCGTCTCAATAATATTAATTGTGGAAATGCTTATGTAGTGTTGCGGACGTAATTAAATGAAGAAATAATTGAACATATCATTGTCAACTTACTAAGAGCACTCTAAGCTGACGTTGTAAGCTGACAAAGATGACTTCAATTATTTCACTATCAATAATGTTACTTGTAAAATCTTTGAGCACATAAAAAATAATATGAATAATGAATACCATAGATTTCTCACAATATAAAGAATAAACCTTAATCACATCTGTGCGTTAAGAAAATCAGGCATTGCGTTTTACTACGTATGAATTACGAATACGATTTCCATTATCCATTATATTTTCTAAACAAAACCAAATGTTGGTATACAGTGAATTATAGCTTTAAAATAACAGGATATGTTTCTACTATACTCATATTTTCGTCAGAGAGAAACTGGTTTACTTAATAAGTAGAATACATAGCTAGTTTGTGAACGATTAGCAAGATTGTAACCATTTCAAAAGAAACCTCCACCCTTTACCGAGTAACGAACTGCAATGCAAGTAGAATACAGTTAGATTTTAAGCAGCACAGTGCACCGCTGATTAAGGATACTGAAAACGGTACATCAGAAATATGAATCCGTTAGATATAAATAAATATAAACAATAATCAGCTACAAGAGCACAATTAGGAAGAAACCACGACGGAAGAAATCTCCAGCTCGAAGAAATGCACTACCTCCCACATTCAATATCCATAATTTTCTGGAACGTAAACACAGACATATAAAAACCTCACCGCTCACGGGTCATGACCGGCAAGACGACGGCGGCACAGCGGAAAATCGGAATCACGCAACGACGGTAAATTAGCGCCAACCGGTCCCGGAGATCGTGAAGCATTTGTCACCTGTGGGGTAATCACCGTCATTTTATCGCGACGGGGCGCGGGCGCGGCACTGGGCACAGGGCGGGCGATGGAGGCGGCGGGGGCGGTGGGCGGCGGAGGCGGAGGCCGGGGCGGGAGAACAACGGGACACGAGGCATCAGGGATGGAGATGGCGACCGAAGATGATGGAAGGTGTACGAAACGTCAAGGAGGAGAAGGAAAAGGAAGGGGTGGAGGAGGAGAAATATCCTCTAAGCGAAAGACAAACTTCATTCGTTCCTCTGTTTTATTCTCGCTGTGCCCTCAAAATTGACCTTTAATAATTTTCCAAGATCTTATAATTACCTTTTTTATTACTCAAAAAAATAATTGCTTATAACCAAACTCATAATATAACACGTATTTACGTAGTTATAAATATATTATACTAGAATTGCTTTATTAACAAATTAACATGGTCGAGTCTATTTACCCTCTCCCAATTTCTAGTCTATTTTATCTAAATTCTTTATGTGAATTTCACACAAACATATTGTCTTTTGTGTCACCAAGAAGAAACTTAATGATATATTTTTAAAGAAAAGACGAAAATGAAACAAAAATCAACAAATTCGGTGCACTGTTTAAACTATACTGTTTGATTGTTTGTTCAGCAATTCAAATTTATATACTACAAGGATGTTATATATCAAAACAGTCTGCATTTGTAACTAAAATTTTAAAATGTTACTGATATTCAATCAACAAAATAATGATTTCAATATATCACTTTGAAATTACTCTTGAAATATCCGAAACGAAAAACATACTGGCAGAGAATACCACTTCAGCAACACTTCATAGTACTAAGCCACGAAGCAATTTGTCTGGAGCGCACTTAGATCTACACCTCGGGCCTAACATCGTGCACCGCAACGCAATTTCCCATTCAGCGCCGTCTGTGTGGTGGGTGGCCGCGGGCGCTTTGAGACAACGCAGCATTTGCTCCCCTCCCGCCCCCGCGCTCATCACCGCGACTTGGTCCGGAGCGCGCAGCGCAACGGGACCGTGAGCGCAGGTGCGCGCGGCGCCGCCCACGCCCACGCCCCCGCCCCCGTCACCGCTTCCCTGCGGGACGCCGCCCCACCATCCCGCCGCCCAGGCCATCCCTGCTAACCCCGCCATCCCTGCCACTCCACCCCCTTTTCTCACCACCCCGCCGCCGCCCTCGCCCTGCCAGACCCGCCCTGCCAGACCCGTTCTGCCAGTCCCGCCCTGCCAGTCCCGCCCTGCCAATCCCGCCCTGCCAGTCCAGCCCTGCCAGTCCCGACCTGCCAGTCCCGCCCTGCTAGTCCCGCCCTGCCAGTCCCGCCCTGCCAGTCCCGCCCTGCCAGTCCCGCCCTGCCAGTCCCGCCCTGCCATTCCCGCCCTGCCAGTCCAGCCCTGCCAGTCCCGCCCTGCTAATCCCGCCCTGCCAGTCCCGCCCTGCCAGTCCCGCCCTGCCAGTCCCGCCCTGCCAGTCCCGCCCTGCCAATCCCGCCCTGCCAGTCCAGCCCTGCCAGTCCCGACCTGCCAGTCCCGCCCAGCCAGTCCCGCCCAGCCAGTCCCGCCCTGCCAATCCCGCCCTGCCAGTCCCGCCCTGCCAGACCCGCCTGCCAGACCCGTTCTGCCAGTCCCGCCCTGCCAGTCCCGCCCTGCCAGTCCCGCCCTGCCAGTCCCGCCCAGCCAGTCCCGCCCTGCCAGTCCCGCCCTGCCAGTCCCGCCCTGCCAATCCCGCCCTGCCAGTCCAGCCCTGCCAGTCCCGCCCTGCTAATCCCGCCCTGCCAGTCCCGCCCCTGCCAGTCCCGCCCTGCCAGTCCCGCCCTGCCAGTCCCGCCCTGCCAATCCCGCCCTGCCAGTCCAGCCCTGCCAGTCCCGCCCTGCCAGTCCCGCCCTGCCAGTCCCGCCCTGCCAGTCCCGCCCTGCCAGTCCCGTCCCACCCAGACGCTCTTCCGCCCACGGTCTCTCCCCGCCACACTTCCCTCACAACGCCTATCACCCCGCGGCCCACCACATCACCACGCGGACTCGCCACACCGTCAGATTGTTACTTTGCCGCCCGCCATGTCTCACTATCGCTCACTACATGTCCCCGCTACCACCCACGGTGCCTTGCCCGCGTCCCCACATCCCTGTGCCATACCTTCTCTCTGTCCTACTACCCCGACATCCCCACCACGCTAACACGCTCACTGCCCCCGCCCCGCCGCCTAACCGGCATGGAACCCCACCGACTCACCGCCTCGCAACCCCAACGCCCCGCCTCTACGCTGTCCCCGCTCCCGATCTCCATCGCTTCACCTCCACCACCACACTGCCCCCATAACGCCCACTCCGCCGCCCTGTCGCCCTACGACCCGCCTCATCGTCCCTCGGCCTCGCCACCCCGCCACATTGTCACTCCGCCGTTCGCACAACTCATCATCGCCCCCCTGCCACCCTCGGCGTCCCACCTCGCACCACATCTTCACGCCGCCACGCCGTAAAACGTCAGTTCGCCACATCGACCCACCACCACGGCACCACGCCGCCACCCCTCCTCTCCTGACTCCGCTCACGCCCGCGCCTCATCTCTTCTTCCTCCATCGCAGCCGCTCTGCTGCGCGTCTGCCATCCCCTCCCCGCCCCGTGCCCGCAGGCGCGAGATCCTTCCTTCGCGCCCGCCAAAGAGGAACGACCGCCCGGATTCGGCGCCGACGGCGACGCCGCGGCGGTGGGCGGCGCGACGCCTCTCAATAGCCGCCGTCGCTCCGGGGAGGTGGACCCGGATTTTGTGTAGTGTCCGACCCTGAATGATGCTCCTGACAGATATGTTTACCCAATTTAAGCGAAGACGTAACAATAATAATCTTTTGAAGGAAATGGAAGTCGTCTTCTTCAATTTCGTCAAATTATATCCTGACTTTCAAATGCCATGTGTTTTGTTATCCTAATGGACGAAGAAAATATCGTACATTACATCAATTCGTAGATCAAAATATATCCAGGCTCCTAAAACTACGATTTCGATTAAACATTCTGAGGCGTAAGGAAGTATCATGCATGAAAGTCTGCGTAAAATGTTTATTAAAAATGTAAATTATGTAATAAGGAAAGCGAGAAATTACAATAAAATATGTAAAATGAATTTGAACCAACAAGTCTACATTAGAATTTTAATTAATTTTATATGGAATATTGTATGACATATTTAATAAATAACAGTGACGATGTTCTGGAATTGAAAATTATTTCAAATTCTTTTTATTTTACCTCCCTGTTGTGTAACGTAAGCCAATCTGAACGACAATAAATCGTCTTGTGTTTCTTTCACCAAATGGCTCCAATGAATCAATTTTTCATAGACGTGAACTGATAAAAACGTAATTCCTTATTTCTGCTGAATGAAGAAGTGTTTTATTTACTTTCATTTCTTTGTTTTGGAGATTACTGCCCTTACTTGGATTTAAACATAACTGCATTTGACGTAAATCAGCTGTTACGGTGTCATCCAATCGGACGCTTGAACATCACCCCAGTGATGTCACTGTAGTGACATGTAAGCTCGCAATTGGATGATACCGTAACAGCTGACGACCTGTCAAATGCAACTCTCAATAAATCGAAGTACAGTGCTTCGTTATAACACAAGATGGTAGTCAAAATGAGCTGCGGGTAGGTGGTAAATTCTACTAGACCTGACGGAAGGTAAGCACACAGTCGTTGCGGTTGCGACCCTCGACGCTGCCAAGCGAAGTCTCTGCACTGCGTGCGTCTGCGGCAGGGAAGCGCCCACTTTCCGGAAGTCTCGCGCTTCCTGTTTGGAGCCCCAGGCAGCCCGCCTCTAACCGCGCAGGCTCTCGGTTACTATACTGGAGATTTGTTTATTTATTTCGACGGGTCCCGTATTCTATTTGTAAACTCCACTAGGAAAACCAGGCAGACGTTCTGCCCTACATCTCCCTCTTTCCCCTCCATCTCCCTTTCTCACTGTCTCTCCCTCCATCACCCTGTCCCTGTCTCCCTCTATGTGTGTCTGTCTCTGCCGCTCTCTGTCCCTCACATTCACTTGCAGATTCTGCACAGGGCATAGCAGCAGGCAGAGCACTTGCAGATTCCACAGTCTCTGAGCAGGTGAGGTAATATCGGGAAGCGTCGGACCAGCAAAATGAAATAGAATGTTCGGGAAGAGCTCATTCTGTAGATTACGGCATGAAAAACGTTTCTTTGAGGTTCTCGGCCTCGAAATTTTAGTTTTGAGGCCCTAGAACGCCTCGTTTAAGAGTTATTTAACGATATGGATTCAAAATGCTGCCGAGTGTGTTGCAGGTTGCATTTGACGTGAATATTTAGTTTTGTTGTACACCGCCATGTAGTGGAGTTACAACAGAATTAACAACACGTAAACCTTCTGGGTGAAAAAACACGTAGAACTGCAAACTTTCATGGAGATCGCTCCAACGGTGTCGGAGTTTTGCTTATATATATATATATATATATATATATATATATATATATATATATATATATAGAGAGAGAGAGAGAGAGAGAGAGAGATTCGGTGGGGGCGGCTCATGCCCTTATTAAGAGAAGGAAAGAATTCAATTGCGAGAACTGCCTTGAATAGAATGTACAACACAGTGGACGTTTTTTCGCCCTAGGGCTTTTTTCCACCTTCAGGGAAATGCCGATTTCGGGGATCCGCGCCGAGTACCCACTATGTCCTTCCTCATGGAACACACATTACGAGTATTCTTTACAATAGACACACATGCGGGCTCCTCGGTCTGTGATCAGTGGACACACAAGGCCTTCCGCGACAACACAAAGGAACAAACAACCATTCCCACGGTGGGACTCGAAACCGCGACACTTCGAACCATTCGAACATTATCCAGAGCCGCCTAAATTTGTAGTGCTTAGTATAACTAAACTTTAATGGAACATTTTCACTTGAAAGTCATTTCTTGCTGTTATTATTTTGTAACTTATGAGTTACATCGGTGTTGTTAGAGTTAACAGTGAAATTCTTGGCTTCGTCTCGTCACATGTTACGTCCACATGTTAAAATATTCTCCCTGCCAATTTCAATGGTTGTTAAAATGCATATGTTTAGCTCAGGGGAAGATTTTGAATGAAAATGGTGCGTCATGTAAACCCAAGGTACACAACCGTTTTGCAGCGTGCAATTCAGCACATTCTCGTCGATACATGGAATGAGCATTTGCATGCGTGGGTTTCTCTCATGTAGTCAACAAGTAACCTCAAATATCCTTTCAAAACCTTCTTGTAATCCTCCGATGCTTTTTATACAATAGCTTATCGGCAAATGCGAGACTGTAATCAATGCCTAAAACGTCAAGAGGTAACTGCGAGTTCCCCTCGCCTAACAACATTCTTAGTTCCTTATTTACCTTTTGGCCTAACATTGCCGAACAAAGACACTGCACCGCACAGTGCTGTACATTCTCCTTTACATCTCCCATGCAGTCGGGGTTTTCTGGAAGCGTATAACTGTCACGGTACAGTAAGCACGCTTGTGAGTAAGGGCTCCATGCTCCATTGAAAAAGAATGAACGCGCGGCGGTACCTGACAAGTGATGTGCGTGCGTTTTTGTGTGTTGAAGAAGGGAGTGTGGTGGGAAAATCACTTAAAGAGGTACATCAAATATTTTGCAAACGGTAAGATAATGGAAGTGGCTTTTTAACTGGGTGTCATGTAAACTTTGGCACTTCACAGATGAATGTTGTGCCGAGAAGTTTAAATTTCATTTTACAAATATAATTACTGTACTTTATAAATTCTGGTGGTATAAATTGTTTATGGGTTTTTATTACTCCCAGACAATACTATAAGTGTCATGAAATGCTAATTGTTTAATTTTTAACATGAATGGTTCTGAAGAAAGATCAAAGAATCTCTAACCATTAATGTAAGAGTATTAAAAATTGTTCCTATTTTAGGAAGATTGCATTAATGCGAATATTTTCTGAAACAATTTCTCACAAAATGTTAATCGTCAATTCAAAATATCTTAGGAATTATTTTAGGATTACTTTTAAATTAAGGTAAAATTGTTTCAGATAAAATACCATTATCCTTGAAATTACGTAAGCTTTTTACAGAAGAAACAATTTGAAAAAAAGAGAATGGATATTTTATTACAATAATGATTAACAACAATGAATGATAATCTGAAGATCATATTTCCTGGTATGAGATTTGTGATTTAAAATCATCTTAAAACCTCTAAATATCAGAAAAAAACAAAGCATTAAAAGGCTTGACAATACATTACGTGAATATTACAGTATTAATTATTTACAGTATTAATATTACTAAGACTCGATGGGCCTAAACTGACAGCGATGCCGAGAGAACTAACGACGTTCATGAAGACACGACAAAAACGAGGCAGCTAACGTATCAGCGGCTGCGCGCGGGAGCGTTCGTTGCTGAGTGTCCATTGTGCCACCGTCGCTGTCGGGCGCCGCGGCGGAGGCGCCTGCAAGATGAACCGCTGCGCCTGGGAGAGTCAATTTCCGGACAGCGCGGGGGGGGGGAAGGCGGGGGGACGAGGGGAGGGGCAGGAGGGGAGGGGCGGCGTGGGCGCCGCAACGGTAGCGCGCTCCGGCGTGCAGACGGACGCACGCGTGCGCGTCAGCTCGCCTCCGCCGCCGCCGCCGCCGCCGCCGCCGCCGCCGCCGCCGCCGCCGCCGCCGCCTCGGGCGGTCCCGTTGCGCGCGTTGCTGCTGAGTCGTCCCAGCTGGCGCGGTCGGTGTCGGCGGCGAGGGTGGCGGTGGGGACGTCGGCGAAGCTGGCGGTGTGGTGTGGGGTGGCGGTGAGGAGGTGGAGGTTTCGTTTTCGGTTTTCCTGGCGGTTTCAATGGCGGATTCGGTGCCGGAAGCGGTGTGGCCGTGGTGGCGTGGCGGTGGCGGTGAGCGGTGGTGGCGGGTAGGCGGTGTGGCGGTGTGTGTGAGGGAGGGTGGCGATGTGGCGGTGAGGCAATGTGGTGGTGGCGGTTGGATGGGTAGGTGGTAGTGTGGCGGTGGTGGGGTGTTGATGACGTAGGGGTGGTGGCGGTGAGTTGGTGAGGCGGTGTGGAGGAGGAGGTGGCGATGTGGCGGTGGCGCTGTGGCGACGGCGGTGGCAGTGAGACGTTCGCGATGATGATGGAGGCGGTACGGCAGGAGGAGGGAGAGAAGCAGAGGCAAATGCGCTGAGAGGGAACAACCCAAAGTGTCATTGAAACAAGTGAATAAAAGCTGAAGCAGGCCGAGATGACAAAATGGATGTCAACGTCTAGTAGCATTTCGCATTCCAAGAGCAAAGAGATGTCGCCGAGCTACTATTTCACATCTCCAACTTAAGTCTGTGTTTTATAGGCTCCTTGAGAGGACAGGAAGAAGTATAATCTCTAGTAAAAAATATTCTATGAACGGTACAAGCTACATCAGTAAAAAATCATGTCAGTAGATTGCATAACTGTATTGTATTCTAACTACTTCTGTGAAGTATAAAAACGTAAAAGATATCTGCATGCTTTTAGAATAGATTTTGCTATTTTATATAATTAATCATAAAGATCTTGTACTTCTTTGCATTTTTCAGAACTATGTCTAAACCACTATTTCACTTACAGTTGCAGGGTGGAAAGAAGATCTACGCTATCGGATTGCTCTCAACTTGCTTACCTGAAACAAAAATGAAAGATTCAGTTATAATTTGTTGTCAAACACACTTCATACAAAAGAATAACATACGAAGTTCGAGAAAAAAAGAAAAACATCAGAAAGTAAAGTTATTAATTGAAAATAATTTTGAGAAAACTTTTGAACAATAAAACATAGCTCGTATTTTATGTAACATTTTACACGTTGTGGTTGTAGAATAACAGGGATCATTTTACCCATGTATTTGAAAATTTGCCTAAAGAAACGGATAAAGACTGAATAATATATTTCTGTTTTATCATAGACACAGACATTGAACGAGAATTAAGTCGAAATTGAAAATGTAGAATTGCTCGGACAACTTATATATTCGCTTTTGGGGAACAAAATCCGGCTTGTATTAATCAACAAACATACATATTTAAGCGAGTAAGTTTAGAAGAATGTTGCAATTAATTTAATTTTTAAAATTCATTTTTCCAACTTGTGTTTACAAACGGATTCAAATGCTGTGAATTTTGTAAAATTATTCATTTAAAAATGTTCATTCTATCGACCTTGCAATTTCTCCTTGGATAAAAAGACATAATTTCTTGGCAATTTTCATCCTCACCAAACCAATTCAAAGGTTTCACCTAAAGCAAAACATTATGTTTAATTAACCTCCATTTAAAAAGTATTTGCGTATTTCCGAGAACTCCTGCAGTTTACTCACTTCGCCTGCAGTTCCCTTTCACTTCCTGGCAGCTGCCAGGCAGCGAGTATGTGCACCTAAGCGCGGTCCTCACCACAGGCGCGAAGTTTTCGCTTCCGAGCAGTATAGTACCCGACGTATTTATGCATATTTGAAGAATCTTAGTCGCGAAAGCGAGAAACTCGTCGCGTCACGGTAGTCTTCCGCGGCAGGAGAAACACCTTCGGAAGAGGAGTCGTGTCTTATGAGTTATGAGGCATTGTTGATGTTGTTGCATTTTGCAGCCTTCTTTTTCCCTTTATTAGTCTTATTTCATTAAGTAAATTGTTCGAAAGTATATATGAACTCTGTAAAGCATAATTTTTTTGATTTGTGCAGAAATGGTCGGTAAACACGGTTAATATGAGCCTAATGTCAATACGCACACACGACTTTAGAAATTCGTACAGAGAAAGCTTTATCACTTTTCATGTGGTAAATTGGGATCGCGAATACTTCTCGTAAGTATGCACATTACAACCATTCCTTACATCTCCCGTCCCTTTCCCAATGTTGGTCTCGAACCCACACACCTTTGATTAGAGTCGCAGTTGTGACATTTCCGCCTTCACTGCATTGGTTTCACATGGCGGTGTAGGTATTTTTTGACATTAAAAAAGTTATAAATTTTCATAAACGTATATTTGTCAAAAACGTGTCGTTAACAATTTCCAATTCAATTGACGATTTTTTCTCAATAATGAATGCTAGGAAATTAATCTTACAGATCTTCTCTGACAACTAGTTTTATTTAAAATAGTGATAGTGCTTATTCAAAAGTGATAAAAAAGGAGGAATTCTCTTTCATTTCACATATTTGTATTTCCATTTTTGTAATATTGTCATTTTATACTTATTTTTGATCCTTTTTTGTAATAAATGTTTTAAAGATACGCTTTCATTGTTGTTTGTCGTACTGGAGGGTTATGTTTTATCAAGTTTTGCAAAAATATATATTCTTGTAATTGGACTTCTGTAATTCAGGTTTGTTATTTCATTTAAACTGTATTTTATTATTTTGTATGTTTTGTATATTTTTCCTTAAATGCCTACTGTAATTGGGGCTTTGCCCTGTTGTGGATAAATAAATAAATATTAATCAATTTAATCACAATAAACAGCCATTCTTAATTTTACTTCTTCGTTGCTACAATCATTTGGTCTCAAACTGTTACCTCAAAATACTGCAGATTGGTTCCACAGAAAATGCCCAAAAACTATTTACTCGGGATTGAAAATTTTCTGGTCTCTTCTTCAGGCAAAAAATTGTAGAAATATTTTAATGAAATAACACTACAACAAATTTATTTTCAGCTCCCTCAAACATTTTTTTAAGTCTTTCTTATCGTAACCAAGAGGAAAACATCTCGTATTTCTATCAGAGATCGCAACACACAGGAATGTAGTATTTTCGGGCGCGGAATCCCTTGTAAGCGAGAAGAAAGCTCTGCGTTGCTAGCGACGAGACGGGCCGTTTGGCTCGTACGTGCGGATGTTGTTAGGCTGTCACTGTCACTCCTCCCACTCCACACAGCGCCCTCCGAGAAAGCTTGTAAAAGTGCATTCTGTTGCGTCTTGTTTTCTAACAACAAGAGGTATGCAAGGAAAGCGTTCCAAAGAAAAATCTCGCACCCACGTTTCAAACTCTAAAGGAATGACAATGTATGAATTTCACCAAGACAACTTTCTGTTGTAAGAAGGATAATGGCCAAAATTTACGGATCTTTTCGTAGGATGTCTTTACGTTCGATCGAACGAAGAGCACGTATTGTAAAATTGAATGATTTCAAAATTAATAAATGAAAAATAAAATAAAATGTAATTGTATAAAAAATGTGTGAAGTATAACAGAGATAATGACCTCCGCGTTACTAATAAGAATAAATCACAATTTTTTTGAAAGAATTCACAACATAATAAAACAACATGCGATGTTCACTAGTTCTTATAGATGAATAGCATACAAATCATTGCATTTAGTAGAAAGGCAATGATAATTTTAAAAACCCTTCAAAACAATACACTGCTTCGTTTCTGCGAACAAAGAAAATCACCATAACGTAAGAGTTCCTTGCTCTTTTGTCATTTAATTAACCTCGTGGTTTGGAAACAGAGCAGCAAGGTGAAAAGGTTAACCGCCAAAATGTAAATAACGCCCCATTACGTAACACTGCCTGCGTCGGGCCTTCAACCGTTTCGTGGGCGCTTTGCCGAGGTAACCCGCGCGGAGCCGCGAGGCGTGACTTCAACCTGCCGCAGAGATCGCGCGCGGCCGCGCTAGGCCGGTTATTAGCAAGGCGAGAGACAGCGGGGGCGGGGGTGATAGCGGTAGTAGTGACGATGGCGGCGTCAGCAACATTAGCGATGGCGATGGTAGTGGCAGTGTCACTGACAGGCATTACTGGCAGAGGCGGTGGAGGTGACGATGGCGGTAAGATTGGGGGAGACGATGGAGTTGATGTTGGCGGTCGCCTTGACGATGGAAGTAACAGTGGCAATGGGCAGTAGTGCTGTCGGTAGGCAGTGTCATTAAGGCTGGGAACTGTTATTTGTAATAGATTTGCCAATTGCAGTATCCGGCGACAGTAATGGTAGTAGAGAAGCAGTCGGCGGTGGCAATAGACAGGTGTCGGTGATCAGCAGTGTCAGGCATTGCGGGAACGACAGGGAGGAGGCGTACGACGGGAACGGCGGTGATGGCGGGGATGGTGGGATCGTTGGGGTAGGCTGGGTAGGCGGGGTGAGAGGGGTGGGCTGGTGAACTGAATGGGGTAAGGGGCTCGGTAAACGAGTTAGGGGGTAGGAAGGATGAGTTTGGTGAGCGGGGTGGGCTGAGTGAGCTGTGTAGACTGGATGGGATGTGTGAGCTGGATGGACTGGGTAGACGGGGTGGGTAGGATCGCCTAGGTAGACGGGGTGGGTGGGATGGGCTGGATGAGGTAGGGGACTTGATAGGCGGAGAAGTGGGGGAGACGGGGTGGGCTGGTGGGCTAGATAGGGTGGGTGGAGAGGTGGGTGGGATGGGCTGGTGGGCTGAATGAGGTAGGTGAAATTGATAGGCGGGGTAGGTGGGGAGGTGGGGTGGGCTGGTGGGCTAGATAGGGTGGGGTGGGCTATGTGGCCGGGGAGCGGGGTAGGTGGGGAGCTGAGGTGGGCTGGTGGGCTAGAAAGGGTGGGCGGGCTGTGTGGCCGGGGAGCGGGAAAGGCGGGGGCGGTGGGCGGCGGGCAGCGGCGGCGGCGGGGGCGTTCTGGCGCGGGCGGGGCGGGCGTTACACCCTGAATACGCGGCGCGTCGTCGCGGGCGGGTGCGGGAGCGGGCCAGGGTCCCGTTGCCGACGCCTCGCTCCTGGGCTGTTGCGTTCTGGCCGCGAGTATGTGGGCTGCCCGCCGCCCCCGCACTCGGCAATGAATCCTTCAAATTGACTGCGTTCACCAGCCCAGGAAGTAGTTGGATGAAAAAAAAGCGCGAGGTAGAACTCGTTAAATGAGCTGCGATTATTTGTTCGTGATATACGTGGATATCGGTCGAGATGTACTCGGGAAGATGCTAGGTTAAACGGGTTCTTCTGAACGATGTTTAATAGGTATAGCTGTTCGTGTACAAATTGGTATGATTGAGTTTAAATACCTGAGTGACCTTTCCTCATCAATCATCCCCCTTTCTTTAAAGCAATAACAATTAAACGTGAATCAGTTGAAGGGCAAGCTATGAAAATGAGTCATAATATAAAATATATCAATCAGTTATTCGTACGTGTAGTATACATTAAGATAAGTATTAGAGAATATATAGTGGAGGACTATAAATAAACTTTAAATAATTGAAAGGAAAATAAAATTTATAATTCCAATTATGTGTTATATAAAAATAATAATGTGAAACCGTTAATTACGGTAAAGTCTGCGAATGCTTATGTTTTAAACAAGACGAAGGAAGTATTATCATCCATTTACCCAAAATTGTATTCTCCAGTTGAGTTCCACAAAAATAAGCGTTTTGGATATAAAAATATCGAAAATATCACCAAGTAAGTGTTAAAATATCAATCCAAACATCCACGACTCCTAACAGTCGAATTCCAAAATGCCTTTTCTACGATAGGTCTCTTCCGTTCGGATCCCGGACCTCCTGGAATGGACGGCTTCACGACAAAGGCGCAGCTTTCATTCTCACCCAGTCTTCGCCGGCCACTTTCCAGAGTGATTTGCATCCTGAGCTTTGTGCGGCGGGATTCGCCAGATGCAATATGTTCGCGTATAATGAATCGCGGGTTCCGCCCGAGTCCCGTTAGAGGAAAGCTCCGAGTCAGCCCTCCAATAAAGTAAATGCGACGCGTCTCTCGAGCCCCAATGAAATCGCAATCAGGTCGCTCAGGAAAGGGACAGTAATGTTTACACACGTGTACAGACGACTTTTACGTAATAAATTAATATTTTCGTTGAGACTGTTACCTTTTATTACAATTTAATTAATTATTCAATAAAGTTTAATTTGATATTAAATGAGCAATATAACCTTTGGGTATTATTAATATATTCTTTACTGCTAGTAGAATGTCTGCAGGTTAATGAATTATTTTATTTTTATCATATTTTATCATAATAAAAACTTCACTAATTTACTGCATGATTGTAATACGTATCTCAATATTTAGTGACAAAATGGCATTACAAATATCAATATTCGTAAGATATAATATTAGTGTATTTTCAAGTCATATAGCGCTCACTTTTACGAAGAATTTAGAGTGTATCAAGAGAAAATAGATGATAGGTGTAGTTAATCTTCTCAGACTAAGGAGGGTATCACTGACTAATGGGCAATGCTATTTCTCTCGTTAGTGGGCTGGACAAATCACAACTGGGAAAATAACAGTTACTTTATATTACACGTTGGTTTTACATTATTTTCTATCTTGTCACTACATTTCGATTAATGATTGCTGAATGTATATCATTTTGTGCACAAATGTGGATAAGTCCGCTTCCAGAATAAAATGTCACCTTGAAAAAATATCCAGCTACGGAAATGTCCAATGCAGGATATCTGCCTGCAAAAGTCCAGGGACAGAAATGTCCACAAACAACAATCCAATAATAATGTACAATGTTGTTCAAGAACAAAAGTATTTGAAAAGTATTTTAGTGCACAGAATAATAAGATTCATGCATAGAATACGGACCAACATGTGAATGAATAAAAAAATTAAAAATATAGCCAAAACGTAAAAATTATACTTATTTAACATAATAATTGCAAAAGTAACACGGTTAAATTATTGTAGCTCAAACACAAGCAGCAAACAATCGACTATAAATACATATCCTATAGAGAGAATAGAGAAGAAAGAGACAAGAAAATACAGTGTGGTGGTACAAGAAAAAACAGTAGTAAAATTGCAATCTATCTGTGTTGTGTATTAGAAATTAAATCTATTCGAAGTATTACAAAGTAAGGAATAATAGAGAACTAAGCAAAAATAATTTGACTACAACAATACGTGAAGCTTTTTGTAACAAAATTTATTGCAGTAAAAAAGGAAATTTTTAATGATTAACATTTACTTCATTTACACAGACATTTCTGTAATTTAAACAAACATATTTACTTTCAAACACAACGGGCATTTTGGGTTGGTCAAACGGACTCTTAGGACTTCAGATCATCATCAGAAATGAAACAGAGGGAATAAACGTTTTGCAAATAAAACTAAAACCGACCACCCACAGAGCACACTCACAGACGGGCGACACACCGCTAGAGACGAACCCTTGGCGAACTGGAGTGCAGTTTACACTTACGTCGGGCGGGCGGACGAGCGTTTTTGTAACAAAATGTATTAAAGTAAAAAAAGGATTTTTTAATAATTAACATTTACTTTATTTACACAGACATATCTGTAGTTTAAACAAAAATATTTTCTTTGAAACATACAATAAACAGGCATTTTGGGTTGGTCAAACGGACGCTTAGGATTGAACCGAAGAGTCAGATCATCCGAAATAAAACAGAGGAAATAAACGTTTTGCAAATAAAACAAAAACCGACCACCCACAGAGCACACTCCCAGACGGGCGACACACCGCTAGAGACGCACCCTCGGCGAACGGGAGTGCAGTTTAAACTCACGTCGGGCGTCGCCGTCGCGGTTCGCATTTTCGTGCGTGGCGCCGCGCGGCCGCCCTCGCTGCGTTCCGACGGTCACGACTCCCCCGAAAAAGCGCGCGAGTACTGTTGGCGGAGCCGCTACACCCACCGCGCCGCCCCCGCATTCCTCTCAACCCCCTCCCCCTCGTGCTCCACGACCCCTCCCCCTCCGCGGGGCCTCAAGGCGCTCTTTCAGGGAGCACCGCAGGGTTTCGCTTCTGCTCTGTTCTAGCGGAACAGTATGCATGTTCTGAGAAAGAACGGGTTGTTTCGCTTTACGGAAATTACCGCTTTGAAAAAATGAACGTATTCTGGGACATAACACGTAAGTTGGAATGAATTGCATAAAAATTAATGAATGAACATAAAAATAATGTTCTAAAATATTTTTTTTATAATTTTCCAATATTCTAGTAATTCATCATGTATTCACACAAATATTTTAAACGTAGACAATATTATTAAAAACTTAGTGGGGTATACGTGGCGCTCGCTTGCTCAGACTAGTGTATAAGACAAGGTTAAAAATAATGAAATACCAGACAAGACGAATACAAAGGAATGGCAATCAGGAATAAGGAAATTCTGGGCAAAATGACAAAGCGAATTCACGCCATTTTTTCGTAAATAAAACGGAGAGGAGAAATAAGAGGTTTCTGGAGGCATGTCATTGGACCCTCATTCTGGCGAACAACAGGGGTTGGTGAAAAAAATAATGGAAAATAAACACAAATAGCTGGAACAGAACTGAATGGACATTTGTTCAAGTTCTTAGCGAGGCGAAGTAATTTGCCGAACAAAATGCATAATTGGACGAAATATTTTAGTAATGTTTAGAACAGCAAGAATAAGTTTTACCCTTCTCTAACTCCCTATTGATAGGTTTTATCAGTTCCAATTTTTATCTCACCCTCATACCAAAAGAACAGTAACTGTATAAATAATTGTAAGTGTTCGTAAGAAATATTTACAGTAAACCTAATTCTAGGTAGCTCCTCCAGCAATATTTTTTCTTTTTCTTTAAAATTTCTGTCAAATGTATATTGTTCAAGTGAAATCATTTAAAAGTATATGATTAACTGCTCTTGTGGGAACTGAAAAAATGACATTAAAAGTACAGTAATGAACCGTCGAGATACATTTCTTGGAAGGAAACATTTTCAGAATAAAAATATACTATGGTGAAATGAATTAAAAATAGTCCACAAATTGTTCGTTTCTGTCCTTCCTAAACCATTTCTATTATTATACTACCAAATATATTCATTTTTTGTCTTCCATCGTTAAATAGATTGTACCGTTTAATGTGACACACAAGCACTAAGTGTTCTTCTCAATATGTTCTCGCATGATTTGTACGGATGACAAAGTTTTCTTGGACAAGGATAAAATTCTCTGGTAACGCACAATGTCAGGCTTTCTAACAAGCTCGAAATGAGAACACCGCGTTCACAGCTCTAGATCATTAAACGACCTTGCCAAGCCATAAACGAATTTTGTGTTGAATGGACGTGTGAGAATGGCGTCGGACGGCTTCTCAACCCCAACCAGTGTTGCCAAATATAGAAAAGAAATCATCCTAGTTCATTCTCAGAGAGAGAATCCTGTATTTTATTAAATATTATTTAAGTAAAATGAAAATATAATGCAGTTAAATTAAAAACAAACATTTGTAAGTCAATGGTATATGATCTTGCATTGGTATATGATGTCATTGATATGATCTATTCACTTGCACCAAGTATGTGAATGTTAGTCAAATCCACTAAATGCAGAAAAATAGCTTTTTTGGCATAAACTGAAGTCTGCAAACTTCTTGTCGTGCATATTCAAGCACCACACCTATAAACTAAATCTGAATACTTTGTTTTCTTACTATATGAGGCTTAATTGGACGCACAAAGGATATTGTATCAATTTTTTTCTTCTATCTGATTTCGGCCGAAACTAACGTATTTTCGAAAACGATTCATGCTTGAGCAAAAAGTCACACTTAAAAAAACATATCCCCACCAAATTTCCTCCTGTATCACACACTTACATATTGCCGGGATTGAGTACGAGTGCTGTACATAGTGGTCCTCTTAAAATTACGAACGGGGTGTAGTTTAGTCAATAAAACGATAAATTACTAGGCCAAAGTTTTTGCCACCTTCATTAACGGTACCACTACGTAAAATTCATTCTAGTTTTTTAATTGAATTAAATTTCCAACAATAAATAAAATAAAACATATTTTTATTTAATTAAATTACCTAAAATTGTACAAATAAGTATACATTTCAGAAAAAGTATTTATTATTTTTAAAATTAATTAAATTTGGCGGGGATCCTGGCAAACTGGCAACACTGATCCCAGCAAACAAGGCACTGGGTCGCACCTCTAACGCGACTCACTCCGCGCAGCCTCCACAAAGCCTCTTTGGAGACATTACGAGCGAAACGCAGGCGCGCACCGCTACTTAATGAGCAGTTCTCCGGAGTCACCGGCTGCCGTCGTGCCGGCGGACTATCGCGGTGATCCCGCTACCTCGGGGTGGCTCCGGGTGAGCACTAATCAAGGCGGTCAGTGGCCCAGGTGAAGATAACTGCGCTGGCCGGGGAGGAAGACGGACGCCTGTTTGGTAGCAGGTAGACGTGATTTGGCAACACATTAAAGTGACGCTGATAATGGAAATTTTATGAGTCATAATAAAGGAAAACGATGGATGTTGAAATCGTTATAAGGGTAATTAAACAATGTAATATTGATAACAATAAAAACGTTTAAAACGATGGATTTGGGGTGGTAGAATTTAAGCGAGAATTAATTATGTGAAGGATATTAACTAAAAATCGTGGAGGTTGCGCTTGTTCGGAAAACTTATTAAAGACAAAACTGACGACACCAGTTGGTCAGTAAAATTTTGATCAAATCCCATAAAATTAAAAAGAAATATAAAAAAATAATTTAAGAGTCATATTTGACAATTCTTTGTAAATTAAATTCTGGTTTACAGTTATCATTTTTTAAATTAATATTAATAAAATATTATATTTTAAGAGTTACTTACAATTTAAAAGTAATATGTCTACATCTTATAAATTCTTGACCCCTGAATAATGTTGTGAAAATTAAATTTTACAGGAGAGCAAAATAACTTACTGTCCTGTGTTTATATGAGCTGATCTTATAGCGTGAATAATCAGAAAACGTGATTTAAGTTTTCAGAGTTCATGAAATTTACATTGTTCTAAATACATACGCTCATTACTTAGGAATCCTGAAATAATTTAATTTATCTTATTGTACTAAAATGTAGAATGTTATTCCAAGCATTCAGTATTATGCTTACCTATTTTTGAGAAAAATTACTTACCAACTCATTCATCGTTGTCAAACAAACATGATTGATCTGTTCCAAAATGTATTATATCAATACCAGTTTTTCCATAGGACCTGGTGACTCATTGATCGTTAAGACCGCTGTCACTGAATGGGAAAAACAAAGGGTCATGGAAGCAACAGGGAAGGAGAAGCCGAAAGTCCTGACGGGCAACCGCCCATTCTAGAGAGCCCAGGTGCGATTCGCCGGGGGAGACAGCTACATCAGCGGTGGCGGCGGAGTCGCTGTGACAGGGTGTGGTTCGGAAGAAATTAACGTGGGCCACTTGATGGGGGCTGAGGCAACCGGCATTTACGGCGAATGCACATGAAAGCGGAATTAGAAGGTAAAATAGCGCGGTTGACAGCAGAAATGAGAGAACAAGTCGACAGCAAAAGAAACTAGGAAGCAGTAGTACCTACACAAAACAACAATGAACCTCTGCAATGGCTATGAATACAATAGTACAGAAGCTGAAAATGTCTCCAGATGCACAAGCACAGAAGATGAGATGAGATATACAGATTAAGCCCGAATACATGTCTTTGGTAAAGACAACACTTGCAAAGATTGTGAACTTCAGTGGTTGGTGACATCGAAACGCGTGGTTGAGTTGTCGCAACAGTTCAAATGTCAATCAGATAATCAATAAGATATCTGCATTCTTTAACCTATAACGACTCAACATAACATATCAGCTTCTCATTTTGCTGGTATCACAAACAACATTTATCATGTACCGTTGGATGCACACTGACACCGGGCTCCTACAAAGATAATAAAGCCGTCACGCCCTATCAAACTCCCTCCCATCGTCTCGAACACGGAAACGTCTTCGTGATGGACGGGTGTGCTCATCTCAGCCCCACAGCTAGTGAAACATTATGACAACCGCGCCAACTCCCCTCCATCGCACCTCAAATCTCTCATAGGAATCCCTTCTCATCCCCAGCCAGAATGGAGGCGGCCATGGAGCTGACAGAAGCGACAACGGGCTGCGAAGAAAGCGTGACTGAGGGAGGCGGTGCGGCGGTGATGCAGAAGGCGTTGGCGGCAGCGGCAGCGGTCAAAGACTAGCGGAGGCGGCGGCAACGCACAGTGGTCCGGATAGGAGAAAAATCGGTCAAAAATATATAATTTCAATGAAACAAAATTCGCATCTTCAATGTTGTTGACGGGCTGGTGCGAGGTACGAAACTGATAATCGAAAGGTGATGCATTTTTGGTCAGATAAATTGCTGTAAATATATTCATTCAATGAAATTAAATTCGCAACTTTAGCTTTGTAGGCTGGAGGTTCTGGGACAGTGGCATATTTCTAGTTAGCTAAATATTTATAAATATTTTATGTTAATTAAACGAAAATCGCATTTTTAACTTTGAAGACTGGGAGGTACTAGATTGGGCAACGGTGGGGTATTTTCGACCGACACTGAATGTAAAATTGAACACTTCTTGGACGAGAAATCCTCCATTATACTCCGGTCGGTCGTTTTCTACATAGGAAGATGACAGCTAAATCTGAAGTAAAGTGACATTCAATGAACAAGATCTCACCTTCTCTATTATCTTAGTTTCAATTGAAAGGTAATATGAAATTTTATAGATGATGAAAGGGGAAAATAAGACCTTCAGGAATCTATTCCTTAGTCTTCTCTGTAATTCTAAAACAAATTTTATGAGAATGTTCGTATATGAATATATGTGTACACATTTTAGTGTCGAGAAGGGTGTACATAATATTGCTATTTGTAGGCTTCAATTAAAACACTACTTTATGGTAAAGGTGAAGAGTATAAAAGTGCTTTTTAAAAGAAATATAGATAGAAAGTAATGAGTAGCAAAGAAAAATGCAATTTTGTAAAATTAACAAATGCGAAATTAGAACCTAACCTCTGATCGGTGAGAGAACATTCAGCTTCTTCGAAACTTACATCACCCACGTCTTTTACACAGCAGTATACGCAAAAATAGTATATAGTATTACATAACAATGAAATGAGACAATCTAGTATGAATCTGAATCACAGAATATTTATCTTTGCATGACTTCTTGAATCATGGAAAGACTACAAGAAACCGTCACAACAAGAAACTCTACAAGAAACCGAAACAAGAACACGTCATATACATTTTTTACTGTTTTTGACCAAATAAAATAACAATAAAAACCTTTTTTCATCATTCGATATACATTTTTTCATCCTTCAGACCACCGTGCGACGGTTCGAAACGATGGCAATGGCAATGGCAATGGCGATGGCGGCGGTGGCGGTGGCGACAGTGGAGCGGCGGTGGCGGTGGCGGTGGCGGCGGCAGCATCCCGCTATGGACGAGACAGGCGAACACAAGCGCGCCAGCTGTCGCGCGCCTGCACGGAAGTCCAAGAGGCGGTTCCTCTGTCGCTGACGCCGCCGCCGCCGCCGCCTCGGCCGGCGCGGCGGGGCGGGGCGGCGCGAGGTGGCGCGGGGCGGCGTGGCGCGGCGTGGCGTGGCGCGTGCCTGTTTGCGGGCGTGACGCGCGGAATGCGTGCGCCGAGCCGGCCGGCCGCGTGTTAACTGTACCTGCGGGTGCAGCTGACCGTGCCGGTGCGGGCCGATCCCTTTCGGTATGGGCGGCTGCCAGACCGTGAAAAGTGTCCTAGGGCGGACAGGTGACCGGCGGCGTCACACAGCGAATCCGGGAGTGATGGAGTGAATATTTAGATTCCGGACGCGGGCAACTATTATGAGTGTAAGTTCCATAAGGGCAGAGTACTGTGTATCCCTGAAGGTGTTCCTCTCCTGCTGGAAAGTGGGGAGGAGGGACAAGAATGAGAAAGAAAATATCGCGCACGTTTCGTGGTCTATTTGTTCAGGTATTGCTGTGGTCTTCGCCTGGCATTGATTTAAGAAAACTTCCGAGAAAACAGCTGGCTGTTAGTATTCTCCTCTGGTAATGTCTGATTTTGACTTGGCTGTCTAGCTAGTGTCGAAAAATCAACCACCGTCGGAACTGTTCCCTAGAGTCTCAGTAATAATACCGCGGAAGGAAACTAATGTTTTCACTGAGCCGACGTAGCTGGTGATTCTATTCGCTATGGCCGGGAAATGTGTCATAGTATGGACAAGCGGCTACACAAATTGAATCCAGGAACACGAAGGCCGCCTTAGTCCAGTAGTTTAGACTGTCAGCACCCATCAAGTATTGGGTGTGTGTTTGAGGTACCTTTTTTGGGGTGATCTTCGAAATGCTGAGTGGGAACAATGAGCTTGCACTAACAATTTAAATTTTTGTCGTCTGTTTGAGGAATCATTTTATTCCATGACCATCAAAACAGGATCCTGCCGTGAGCGAGAGCGGTCACCTACTGTGTTATTATCTTTTAAGATTTGGGTACGAGTTTTAGGTGTCGACTAGTCCTCCGTTAAAGAGTTACAGGAGACGTCAAAACCACGATGAGTCCCATTACATTGAACCAAAATACACTGTCGTGACTAATTCGCGGCATGTAAAAGTGTACAGATGCGAGGATATTTTTTCATTATTTTATAATCAGCGATGCGTTTACATAAATATATTTTTGAATATTTAATTTACATAAAAAGATCATGTAACTGTAAATTAAGAGAAAGTTTTACTAATTACACAAGACTACGATCAGTGTCTGAGGAATACATTCATTTCAAAAACTACAAAGTTAGGTGTGATTCTTACTAGTACGTTTCTCTCCATCGTTTGTTTGGAATTATCCTGAATTCAGAGTTTCCCCGGGTCAGTTGAGAACATTTCAGCAAAGAGTTTTGAAGAAAACTTTCTACAGTAACCAATTCTCTTGATAATAAGTTCGATAACAGTTTCAGGTTTCTCATGTGACAATGATATGGCTAATTAGAGAAAGGCAAAACAATGAAGCATCATTCAATGGAGAAAGGCACCCACTTGTCATCCTTGCAAGTTATGAGAACTTTCCCGCATACGTTACATGTGAATTCTTTCTACATGTGAATTAGCATGTGAAATCGTTCTTACAATAAGAACTGATTAAAATGTGATAATCTCAACAAGTTCATTTAATATCGACATCACTAATAGTCACTGTAAGAGTGTTATAAACATATAAAAGTGGAAATTAAGTTTACTATTTCAGTTTAAACTATTTTAACCACCCATTTTAAAGGGAATTTTGGTATTTATTACAAGTTTTAATTATATTCTAAATGAGCCATTTTAATAAATGTGAACATATTACATGTTTAAGCCAAATGTGTTGATGAACCTCCTTTGCGTCGATATAAAAAATAAACTGAAGTAAAACGTAATTAGTTACATCACAGTAACATGAGTACTTCTGGAAAGAAATTATTTCGCCCTCATTCACGCCTCGACTTCCACGAACCAGACGACGTGCCCATTTAACGTACCCAAAATTACAGAACTTGTCGGCTCAAATGCTAGTAATTTAGCGTTTCTCTTCAATGGCCTTTTCACGCGAGTTTCAAGCATCACTGTCTACCTCGTCCATCACTTCGCCTTCTTGTTCTTGGGCACTGCACTTTCGATGCTTCGTCCATTTGCCTACCTTCCTCTTCTCATTGCTCTTTCTTCAATGACCGTAGTCATTTCATTGTCAAAATTTCTTTCAGACACTTCCGTGAGTTCCTTAAATATCGTTTGCACAAATAAATTCAAAATATTTCTCCCCACGAATTTTATTTTCTTAACTTACAAGAAAGTAATATAACTAATTAAAGGATTTTGTTAAAATATATTATTTCAATATTTTTTTCAAAATAAAATAATATAATTCTATACAAATAATATATAATATCTAATATCATAAATAACAATATAATATCATAATTTTATAACAAATAAATCTATAACAGAAATTTGTAGTGATTTGTAATATATACCACATTTAATTTGTGAAAATGCAAGGCGTATCAATGAAAAAACTTCCTATTCTTTCACATTTTTCCTTTGGACACTTTAGTATGGGAACCTCTTTCTACAAAAAAAAACAGTACGTAATTACAATACATATTTAAGACGCAGAGAGATTCGCAAATCATTAATTAAAAATAATTATTTGGAGAGAGTTGGCATCTGCCAGTCAACGAAACCAAACTACTGCTCACTATCCCATCGGTTCACGTCTCCAATGCTGCGAGGGAATGTATCTCGCGTCCACCGAAGAGAGAATGTTTCCGCTGTTCGTCTCGAAGCCTTTTTCTTTGCTCCTCTTTCGATCGCTGTGTCGCTGCCGGGCATTGTGGCCGAGCCTTGTTAGGGCGACGCGCTGTACATCCTAGAGTGTTGGCCGTTGCCCATATGGGGCCATCGGCGAGATGGCGACTAGTCGCACGTCCGGCCTCAGGGCGACGCAAGGAAAAGGAAGTGTTCCATCTGGCGGCGACGCTAACTTCTTCACGGCCTGCTGTGTGCGTTCTCTGACATCTCCATTTACGTGGTTGACTATCAAACATGTCTCATTCTCGTAATGAATAATTGAAGGAATACACCTGATCCACAAGTATCGAATGTGTGAAATGACGTGATAAAATTTTTGCAACATCGAATTAATTGTTGTTACTCTGAAATCAAATAAGACTTTACACGAAGTATATAAATAAGAATTATGGAAATTATTATCAACTTATTGTTCGGATCTAGAATTCAAAATAATAGTGAGATGAGAAAGGAAGAATATTGCGATCTTCATTGTCTCGTTTATTACTCCAGCACTCACGAAAATATTGCAGAATGAAACTGAGAGATCCACTGATAAGTGTTATCAGACTTACGAATTCTGTTCAGTTAAAGAGCCCATTTAAATACTGTAATCATGGGATGACAAAAATAATTGTTGGTAAGTCTCGAACCAAAAAACGTCTTTGGAAGAGAACGAAATAATTACCATAGTTGATAAGTTTAAATTATGAATTCCCAAACATCATAAAATTACATGAAAGAAAACATCTAACGATAACTTTTCATCATTTAAAGAGAGATATATTAAAACCATGATAATCCAATTCTAAATAAAGGATTTTCCTTCAAAAATTCGCTGTTTTCTGCACACGATTGCACAATTTTCTCTTCTTACGAAGTATCTTCGTTAGGGCGAGAAAGTAAAAAAGCATAAATGTTGTTGAAAAGATGATAAACAGCAAGTGATGACATTCAATAGAACTGGCCATTGTCCTCCCGGTCGTTTATACTCTGAACTAAGGCCGCAGACAATGCTCGTGAACTTGAGACACCCGTCTCCCGCCGGGCACGGCAAATGCGTGCGCGAATGGAGATTTGATGGATAGGCAGCCTGTCAGCTGTCCCAACAGGTGGCCGCCGCTCGCAGGCAATCTGGAACTCTCGCTCGCTCGCTCGCCCTCCGGTCGCCCGCCCGCCCTCCGGTCGCCCGCTCGCCCACCGGTCGCCCGCCCGCCACGGTCGCCCGCCCGCTCTCGGTCGCCCGCCCGCCGCCCGCCCTCCGGTCGCCCGCCCGCCCGCCCTCCGGTCGCCCGCCCCACCGGTCGCCCGCCCGCTCTCCGGTCGCCCGCCCGCACGCCGCCCTCCGGTCGCCCGCCCGCCCGCCCGCCCGCCCTCCGGTCGCCCCGCCCGCCTCCGGTCGCCGCCCGCCCACCGGTCGCCCGACCGCCCACCGGTCGCCCCGCCCGCTTGCTCACTCCCTTGCCCGTCTGCTCGCCCGCCTGCCGGCCCACTCCCTCGCCCAGCCCGCCCACTCTCTCCCTCGCCCGCCCGCTCGCCCACCCACCCGTTCAGCCCACTCGGCTCGCCCGCCCGTCCGCTCGGCCCACCCTCCCCCTCGCCCGCTCGACGCCCGCTCATCCATCCGATCGCCTGCCAGACTAACCGCCCGCCCAATGCCCGCTCACACTCCTAAAGCTCGCCCGCCCTTACGAGCCGGCGGGCAGAGATTCCTGGTTGCCTGCGAGCAACGGCGGGCGGGCGGGCGGCGGCGAGCGCCTTGTCGTGGGGGTTGCGGTCCGCAGGGGCGGGCCTCCGTCTTGTCACGGCAGTCGAACGACCAGGCAGCCGGCCGGCCGGGCGGCGAACGCCTTCGCGGGGGAATGCAGAGCGCGGCTGGCACGCAACGGCAGTTAAAACGAGTCGATAAAGATGAAAGTACGAACCCGAGACGGTGCAACGCCCGTGACAAGCTGATTGCCGCCCAGTTAGCCACTGTTATTGCACGCGCTGCCCGCGGGGCACGGACGTTCGCGGGCGACCGCAGGTGTGAGGCAAGGTCCGGGACGGCCCCCGCGAACGCATTGCGAGAGTCAATGAGGTGCTAATCAATGGAGCAGCGAGTGTCGACAAGCCCAAATAAATTTTGTGAATGGAATTAATGCATTTGAAAAGGTCTTTATTCTCACTTTTGCTTAACAGAAAAGATAGAAACATTAACATAGCAAATTCACCAATAATTACATGATTTTTAGGCATCAATAAGTGGCGTC
Source organism: Acheta domesticus (assembly GCA_031308135.1). Classification (NCBI taxonomy): domain Eukaryota; kingdom Metazoa; phylum Arthropoda; class Insecta; order Orthoptera; family Gryllidae; genus Acheta; species Acheta domesticus. Next base: position 140,504,602 of record JAHLJT010009355.1, on the reverse strand, counting down.
CCGTTTTAAAGGCTATAAACATTAAACACCAAAAAAATATAATTATCTTCTTCTCCCTCCTACGCGGTTTGTGCTTTTTCATTTGTTCCGGTCTTTGTGAAATGTTCCCTCAATCTCTTTTCTGTCAGGTTTAACAGGTGATTACTAAGTTTTATTAATGGCCATTTTGTTTAATAGGTGAAATAAACTTTAATAAACACGTGGCAAACTCAAGAAAAAACGGAAAAAATTATTCACCACGACCGAACCAACTAACAAGCACTAACTTCTTTCAAGAACAAGAAAATAATTGTACATATTTGAGTCGTTCAATATTTACGATCTTCAAAGAAATAATGCATTCATTGATGTATAAAACCTCTCAATTATTGATGGATATTATTCACACTTTAACTGTATAAGATGAATGGAGATTTGATATAATAAATCTATCAATAATTACGATGTTTTAAATGTTTCAACTTCTTTTACAATCGTAACAATAAAGACTTCGCAAATTTATAACTAACTTTCTATTCTACGTATTTTGTACTTGATTATTGGTTCCGGTTCTCGTAAATATACTCATCTTTTCTTCTACCAGGTGTTTTCCAGGACAAACTATAAGATCCCGGCCAGTCCCCGGGCATATGTTGTGGATACAAACGTATGTGAGTGTAAGTAGGGGTGACAATGAGACAAGAAGGAGGAAGGAAATATCATGTGCGCGGCCCGTAACTCGTTTGTTGAGGTACTGCTCCGGCGGTGTTTATCGAACAAACCACGGAAAACTGCTAAACAGAGCAGCCGGCCGCTAAAATACTCCTCCAAACACCGCTGAATTCAACCTAGTTGATAGGCTCGTGTCGAAAATCCTCTCACAGTCGGGCCTTGAACCTGGGAACTTCCTGGTCAGAAGCACTCCAGTGACATCAGTTGATGCCTTGAGCTACTTCTCCCGGTACGCTGCCCATGATTCATCCTAGAGGCCAGAGAGCTATATCCATTAAAAAATTATAACTTTAAATAAATAAATGTTTTTATTTGTGGCGAGGCTCAGGCCATTTAGCCTGCTCTTCCGCCTAACCACTAACTTTACACGGTATCACTCCTCAAATTAGTCAGCAAACAGGAGCAGTAAGCAAGTGATTGATTGATTGTGTTTCCAATTCAACTACAAAGGTCATTAGTCCCGTAACTGTAGTGTGCGTTTTTACTCGGGATGTGTGCGGTGATCTTTTCCCCGCTGGATGGCGAGATCCGGCGCCGACCTACCGTCGACTAGAGAGTTTTCCCCTCAACCAGGAATCTCCCACCAGCGGGGCATCCACCCAGCAGGGAGAAGCTCTAAGCTCCCGACTGGTCTCCCGGCATGTGTGGTAAGTGTAGTGCATGTTAGTGTGTGTGTGTGTGCAAGGGGTGAGGATAGGACAAGGAAGAGGAAGGAAAGATCGCGCGCGGTCCGTGGCCTGTGTGTTAGAGTACTGCTCCGCCATTCGCCTGGTGTTGATCAGAGAAACCACAGAAAACTACCGATCAGAGCAGCCGGTTGCTAGAATTCTTCTCCAAACGGTGACTAAACTCGACCGAGCTGACAAGCCAGAGTCGAAAATCCTGCCGCCGCCGCCGGGACTCGAACCTGGGACCTCCGATCAGAGGGACCGCAGATACATCAGTTGATGCACTGAGCCATCTCTCCCGGTGGAATCAACGTTGATTTGGAAACACTGCCATCGATACATCGCCTGCTTGCGAAAGATCGCGCGCGGTCCGCGGCCTGTTTGTTAGGGTCCTGCTCCATCAAATTAGCGGGCAAACAGGAGCAGTAAGCGAATGATTATCGTGCCAGGTCCAGCGGCGGCGGCGGCGTCCTGCCCTGGCGGCGGGGCGTGTCCCGAGCGGCGCCGAAGAGGCGTCCGGGGGGCGTCACGCAAGGCTGCGCGCGCGACGCGCATCGCGCGACGGATCGCGCCTCGCGGCACGCGGAAACGGCGCGCGCGGATGCGCCCAGCCGGCGCCCCTGCGGGCGCGGCCGCGGGCACCGCGAGACGATAGCCAGGCCATTGTCGACACCTCTACACACACTGTCGTCGACACTTCTACAGTCTTTGCTACGAGCAAGACTCTGTCGACACTTCTACAGTCTTTGCTACGAGCAAGACTCTGTCGACACTTCTACATTATTTGCTGCAAGCAAGATACTGTCGACACTTCTAAGACGTGGTTATAGCCACACCATTGTTGACTCCTCCGGGACGTGCTTCAAGGAAGTGGTTGTAGACATAACACTGTCGCGATTCCGCAGACATTGGCGGCACATCTTCAGTCGTGTTTAAAACATGTCACTATTGTTATTTCTACAGACCTAATGTCTGTAGCCAACTCATTGTCGACACTTATACAGACGTGACTGCAACCTCCACATTGCCAATACTTCCCCAGACATAACCACTCTATTGTCGACACTTGTAGATATTTTCGATACATATGCGGAAGGCGTGGTTACAAACATGTCACAGTTGATACTTTCACAACTATGGCTACAGTGTCCGGCTGGCAGAAATATAATAAGGGCATGATTTAAGGAGAAGAAAAAGAGAATAAGGAGTAAAATTGATGACGAAAACAGAAGGGAAAGAAGAATAAAGGATAATAAGAAAGAGGAGAAATAGAAAAATTACAAAACAAGGAAGAAAAGATAAACGAGGTTTAGGAGAAAATTGCAAGGATTGTAATTAATTTAGCGTAAATGAATGACTTTTCTACCAATAAAATACTGACTGGCGAAGTAGTGTATTCATAGTAATATTAATTACACCCACACTCTTCATGTAGTTGGCATGGTCGTCGCCACCTTCATTATCAGTCTAAATTTTGTAACTCAAATCATCGCGACCGAGATCTCCACAGTTTTATTACCATTGCTTTTTATAATTCACAGTCCTGTAATTACAATTGCTATTGCTATCGCCACATTCACTGCATAGTTAATATCTCATGTACTCAAACCGTCAAAATTATCCACAACTAAATTAAGATAATGATTAACATCTCCAATAATCATCACTAATATAGTCTACACACTGCCGTAACCGCATCCACCAATTTCACTACCACTACTTCGATTACGACTACAGCAACCAGTCTCCACAACCACTACTGAAACGATGGGGATTCTACCATCAATGTTGTAGTATAACGCCCTCAGAGCTTCGGCTACTGTACCGGCCGTTTGCCATCACCGCCTGTATTGCCACCATCGCCGCTGCCGCTTCCATCGCTGCCCCGTCCGCCTCTACCACATCGCTACCGCCGGCGGCGGGGAAGAGGATTCGGATCGGCACGCCCCCCTCCCCCTTCCCCCGCGTCTTTCCCCTACGGCGCTCACGGCGCCACCGTTAGCACGCAGAGCGACCTCCGCAAAGAACGTTTTTATAGTGCCGTAGGTAATTTAGCATGAGGACGCGTAAGATGCATCTGCGATTCGTTTTCATTGCTAGCCAGTATTTCCTTGCACAAATACCGCAAACGTTCATTCACAAAGTTTGCCTCTGGCGGAGAAAAAGTAATCAAATCGGCTGGGAAAAAACATTGAATACATGGAAGTTATATAGATTTTATTATAATTTGAAGAGAAGAATTATTACTTTGAATTATCCTTTTCACACATGCAACATGAAATATTTAAAATGTAACGGATAATTGATCAACACCGCCGATAAGAAGCAGCCGAGAGAATGCACACGCGATGTCTTCTTGAAGTGATTAATTGTCTGGCATCCACAATAAAAAATTAATTGATTATGCTGTTTGTCAGAAGCTGCTTGTCCTGCAAAAGAGGATCTGACAGTTCTTTGCCGTGTCATTGATCTGCGATCACGAAGGTGCCCAACTCCGTTAGACAAATGTCTGGTCTAAAGACATATCACTATGCATTCTGACTAATTAGTTAACGTTAAAAGTAACAACTTCAGCTGACATCCGTTTCGATTGGGTTTTCCACATTTTATTAGAAACCATAGAACATATTTAAACGTGGCTTGAAGATAATTTGATCACAAAATATTAAATTATTCTCAATGTCTGCATTGATTACTAATCAATTCAGATTCCTGGTTTGGCATGAAAACAAATTGTGATCAACAACAGAGGTCATTCGTATTTCATATTTTCCATTTCTTAAGAAGACAATAATGAAATGTGTAAACGGTACGTATGAAAAATAAACTTCATTTATTATCGACAATAGATCTCTCATATTGACTATGAATTTAAATACACTCAGTTTTCGATCTAAAAAATCTTTCTATCTTCACTTTGTTAACTATAATCTCACAAAAAGTCGACAATTTTGATAGATATTTTGCAACTCACACAGCAAAACGGCTAAGTCCAACTATTGTACATTTGAAGTATACAATATAGTTATCTTGAAAAATGACCTAATGATAAATAACGGCTGATTAGCGTTCATTCTATTAATTTTAAGACATTAAATAAAATTTCGTGTTTATACCACAAGGTAGTTGCTACCCATCACTAAAGGACATTCCGATATCGAATATTGCGTTTCTCTGGTTGGCAGCAGTGACGCGGCGGCGGAGACGTGCGTCGCGTGCTGGACCGAGCGACCGGGCGAGCGGCGGTGGCGGCGGCGGCGGCAGAGGCCGGCTTCGAAACCCGCTCGGCCACTCCGACGTCCGGACGCAGTCGCTCCGGATCCGCCGCCGCCACCGCACAGTGCGACAGCGCTGCAGCCTGGCGGGCACATCAGTCACCAGGATGTTGAACCTACTATATCATTATACCACCGTACACACATTGCTGCATTCTATTTTATTCTTAACCTCGTCGGTTTCTAGAAACACCGCTTACGTGTTCTCTACACCATCGGTTGGGACCCGCTCCTTCTCTACGTGCGAACACAATGGTACCTGGCAGCTTCTCCAGGTCTGCGATTGTATGTGGCCCGTGGGCCTTTTCACGCAATGTGTTTTGTTAGAATTCTCTACTCTATGCTCTGAATTGTATCCTTCATAATAGTAAGAACAAGTGAAAGAGAAACAGTGAAATAACTGAATTTTTCAATAGTCTGAAATGTGTTCAATAGATTTTACGGTCTCATAGGTGTCAATTTTTCCACCACATTTGCCTATCACAATGCAGGGTATGGTTAATCGTCATAAACATAATTCTAATAAGATTATTTAGAAATAATACATTTTGCATCTCCATATTCAGTTTTAAAATTACAGTTCATACTTTCACAGTTCGATTATCTGAATCTAAATTCCAAACAAAATACTACGTTTCAACTGAAAGAAAAGAAATTAAGAAACAAGAAGTAAAATCTTTTTTTCTTTTTGCTGTGTAAATTGTATGAAATAAACGAAATGTCAATCGTGTAAGAAACTTTGAAAGTGTTCAGAAACTTTATAATATTTAACTGGGATGAAAAGAATAAATCCATACAAAACCCTCACAATGATACTGTCATGCAGATTAACGTGAGGAATGTGTTGGTATGGGATTATTTCTTTCGAATGTTTCAAGAAGAGGACAAGGCGGCGTTCGGTGGGGAGGTCGTGCGTGCAACCACTGTTCGCGACCGTCCCTCCGCTCCTTCCCGGGCCGCTCGAAGTCCATATCGCGGCGCAGCGCCATAAGGCAATGGAGCCGCATCCGCAGACTCGCCCGCTCCGCCCCTCGCACCCCCCCGCTCCGCGACACTCGCTCGACTGCAATCCTCCACTCCTCCATTGTGTCTTTCCGGCTAGCGCCGAGGGCTGCAATTAACAGGGTGGTTGCTCTCCATATGACAATGTTTTCATCGTATATTCTCAAAAATAGTAGCAAAGAAATTGTTGGTCTTAAAAAGAAGGACAATAAAGAAGAAAATGACAGAACCGATACGGAAGAGTGAAGAGGAAAATGAGGAGGTGGAATGTTAAATTAGTTACACAATAAAAGCAAGGGAGATAGACGCACTTCCAAAGCTTCAACAAAATCTAAATGAAGCTAAACTTAAAAGGGAAAAAAATATCTCTGAGGGGAAAAATTAATATATTTTTTTCAGCAGATCAAGAATTAAAACGAGTTTAATTCTTAAAGAAGTCTTAAAGACGAATGTTAAAATATACACCAGTGATCAGTTTACACCAATACGAACAATAATAATAATATAAATAATAATAATATCAACAATAAATATCGCAATATATTGATCATAAAAAGTTATCACAAAGTTACCTCATATATGCATTCGAGTTACACACGTTTAAATCTCGTATTTTGTAGTGAATGATGCTTCTTAGGGCACAAGCTCACAAGGAAGCGCAGTATTTACCAAGCCATTAGTTTAAGTTGGTTAGGTGTTTTCTCCAAAGTTTCACAAATTTCGCTTTTGAGGTGTGTATGTCACCAAACATGTTTATCCTTCGCCCTTTCGGACGGCTAGATGCACTGGATTTAAGTAGGACGTTCCACACCTCGAAACATGTTCTCGAAGTGATAACTTAGATTTTTATGTACCTGACCTGACATATTCTATTTGCATTCCAATTTCTCTAGAACATGCGGCAAGCGTGCTGTATTTGCTGAAAGTTACACTGCATTCACTTTCTTCCATAAAACGTCATTGATGTTGGAACACATGTCTCCTGTATATTGGCGGTAGTATCAAGAACGAAAACTTGAAGTGCCGTGACACAATTTTAATTTTTAAATAGTTTAAAAAAAATGAAGTAACTGCTCATTATGTAAGGTTTCTCAACTATAAAGTTGCGCATAATAACTGTTACGGACGATTCAATGATTCTAATTTTCAAAACGGCAAAATAATTAATCAAGTTTTTTTTTCCTTTAGCAGCATACCCTACTCACTGAAGTGAAGTAACTGATAATTGCATTAGAGTTGTGTTGGTTTTCACAGAAGAATATAGTGTCCACACTAAATTAATTATTGACACCAAATGAAGGAATTACGAAGATACTTGAAGAAAAAACTCACCTTCTGCTACCTGACACATTTAGTTTTACACGAACTAAGTCAATAAAAAACTTGAAATATTCAAACTTTGAATTTCTATTATTTTCTATTGGTGACTTATCATTTCCTGTTTATTCTTGTGCCATTTACTATCGGGATGTTGGTGATGAAGAATTGAACCAAATTCTTTCTTTCCTGGCCAATTGAAACTTTTATGATTTGAGTATATTAAATTAATTTGATGTGACATATGGATGCTAGCCGTTGCCGATCATGTCACAATACGAAGGTGAAACCACCCATGTCTACGTTGACTTCGAACCCACAATTCTAACGTAGAACGGTTCCCACCGCATTCATAAAAAGGTTTGTTTATTTTTCATCAGTATTAAAAACCGTTTCAATAATTGAGTCGTTTGAAACCAGGTAATGGTAAGCCGCTCAACAAGTAAATACAAATATTAACCTTTTTTTGATTCTGCCAGATTTTGTCAAGCCATTGGAAAAATAGTTTAATAAAATACAGTAAAATTTAAAAAAATATATATTACAGTAATTTAAGAAAATGCACTATCTTTTAATGCAATAAATATACTTTTTGTATTGACCTGATTTATAGAATTCAATGAACTTTCAACTTCTTCTCCAGTAAAATTCACTTATTATGGTTTACCATTCTCTATTTCCAACCGCTTCAATTTATTGGAGGGGAATTAAATACTTAAAATGTATTATTTATAAAATAATATACACGAGGTATCTAATGAATTTTCAACAATCTTATCCAGTAAAAATCACTTATTATGGTTTTCCATTCTCTATTCCCAACCGTTTCAATTTCTTGGAGGGGAATTAAATACTTAAAATGTATAATTTATAAAATAATATACACGAGGTACATTCTCAACCGACATCAAGAGCCAGAGTATTTCAAAAGCTCGCGCCCCCTGCTCCATTGGGCGTGGGCCGTCGCCGTCGCCGGTCGGCCCGGGGCGCGCGGGCCGTGTCCTTGCGGGCGCCGGCGCCGCCTTCTGCTCCAGTGGTTGGCGCATTTGGCGGTCAAGGCCGCCGCGGCGCCGAGGCCGGGCAAAGCGCGCCCAGCGGCGGCCACAGCGGAGCGGAGCGGAGAGGAGCGGAGTGGCGCGGAGTGGAAGGACTGCCCGGCGACGGGGCAGAGCAATGTTAAAGCGCAGACCGGCTGCTCTGCGCAGGGGTCGAACCGGTCGGCGGCAGCAGCAGCAGCAGCGGCGGTGGCGGCGACGGCGGTGATGGTGATATTGAAGGCGGCGGCGGCGAAGGTGGTGGTGGTGGGGGTGGGTGGTGGTGGTGGTGGTGGCGGCGGAGGTGATATTGACGGCGGCGGCGATGGTGGTTGCTGCAGCGGGATAATGACGGTAGCGGCGGTGATGAAGGAAGGTGGAGGTGGTGGTGAAGGTTGCGGCGTTGACGATGGTGGGAGATGGGAACGAAGGTGGCAGCAGTGGAAGTGGTGGAGGAGGTGATGGTGGTGGTGATGGTGATGGTGGTGGTGGTGGTGATGGTGGTGGTGGAGGCGGCGGCGGCAAAGGTTGACGGTGGTGGCGATGGTGGTGGTTTTAGTGGAGGCTGCAGCGGGATGAAGGTGGAGGTGGTGGTGAAGGTTGCGGCGGTGGCGATGGTGGGCGATATGATGGCGGGAACGAAGGTGGCAGCAGTGGAAGTGGTGGCGGTGCCAGTAGTGGTGGTGGCAGTGGTGGCAGCAGTGGCAAAACCAGAGATTGCGGCGGTGGCGACGGAGGCTGCGGAAGGCAGACCACCGCAATGTAACGCCGACGGCGCCGACTGCCGCCACGCACGGAGATCGGTGAGGAAAGGTGAAGCGAGCACGTTTCTCATATTGATGAACTTGCAAGTAGACGAAGCAGCATGGCTCATTCGAAATATGAGTATGTTTTGATGTATCGCATGTAAGTGAGAACCGATAATATTCCGCCAGCCTTGCTCCCCTTACCCTCAATATTTATGCATCAGTGTCTGCGCAGAAAATACCATCAACCGCATGAGTCGAAACTACGAACGCATAATGTAATAATTTATAATATTCATAAATATTGATTTAAAAACGTAAATATAAAATGCATACATACTCTTCATATTGACAATTAAATAGTTATTGTCCTGATTGTGGTGCATTTGAAATGCATAATTTGAGGAGAAACATGTTTTTAGAGATAATATGTGTAAACACACTATATGAACGGAAAATTATTGAGAGAAAGCATTACGCCCTGAGGATGTCGCAGAATGGCGACCGAAACGTCGGAACCTTTGCTATGGACGCGGCGTCACCCGGACAGCCAACTTAATATAGGGAAAATTATTCTCCGCACGTTACATTAAAGAATTTTTTTGTTAACTATGTATCAAAATTAATTGACATGCGTGTAATAATGAAACAAGTAAATACCAATGATGGACTTCGAGAGCGATTCTTTAATCAACTGGCCAGACCTGACAACTTGTTGATCAGCATCTGATTTAGTAAATTAATGGAAATGTCCATACAACTTCTGCTGTAGAATTGTTTTCTTAAATTGACTTTCACTTACTTGTTTTTCTAATTTCATCCTTCCATTTCCATATTTTTCATACATTCAAAAATTCATTATTGAAAGTGTTTTACTGCTTTGTATCTTCAAGATGTCGATCGGGTAGAAACCTTTCCGAAAGGCAATGTCTATATAAAGACTAGTTCGGCGCGTGAAGAAATAAAATGACTCAACCGAACACTAGCAGCATCGCCTCCCTTTATTTCTCCAACACTGCCTTATTGTCTGTGGTACGCGGTGTAACTGTAGAGAACGTGCTTCTCTTGGCTGAAACCGAGAAGTTGATCAACTTATGAAGCGGCAAATGACAGATCCTTTGTGTTCGCATCCTCAGGACCGTAAGTCAACCACCCCTCATGCATTGGCAGGTTCTCCCCGCCGCTTCACTGAAGTGACTTTCTACCCCTCGACCTGCAGCGGGCCGTTGCGTTCTCCTCCACAGGCGCACACGGAAACCGAGTCCTGCGCCCTGCTCCGTGAACAGAGGCGCCGTTGAGGTCGCTGCGACAAGTGCCGCCCGCCGTTGTCAATGGAGACGCCCCCGCGGCGAACAAAAGAGCCTCGACTTTCTCGCGAACCGCCAGCTCCACTGACCGCTAACGCCGCGCCCACCCGCCCGCCCTCCTGTTCTTCCCGTCCACCCGCACTCTTCCCTGCCCGTCATTCTGTCCGCCCGCCCATCCGCCCGCCATCATGTTCGCCCGTTTTGTCGCCTGCTTGCTCGCTCGTCAGCATCTTTGAGCTCTGAGCTCTGCTCACGCAACTCGCCTGTCACCAACTTCCATCCTTTTTCCATCAATACGCCCGTACTTTAAATATTCCTCTCTTTTTCTACAGACCTCTCCGTTCAGTTACTTGCCCATTTAATTAACATGCACTCCTGTCTTTTAACTTGCTGACTATCTGACCAATTCGCCCTCACTCCGCTCAACACTGTTTCACGCACTCGTTCGCTTGCTCGCCCTCGCACCCGTTCACTCTCCCGTCCGTTCATTCTCTCGTCCGTTCATCCTTTCACCCATTCATCCTCCCCATTCATTCTCTCATCCATTCATCCTCCCACCCGTTCTTTTTCTCACCCATTCATCCTCCCACCCATTCATCCTCCCATCCGTTCATCCTCCCATCCGTTCATCGTTCCATCTATTCATCCTCCCACCCGTTCATCCTTCCACCCATTCATCCTCCCACCCGTTCATCCTCCAGTCCGTTCATCCCCCCACTCGTCCATTCTCCCACCCGTTCATCCTCCCACCCGTTCATTTTCCCATCCGTTCATCCACCCATCCGTTCATCCACCCATCCGTTCATCCACCCATCCGTTCATCCACCCATCCGTTCATCCACCCATCCGTTCATCCACCCATCCGTTCATCACCCATCCGTTCATCCACCCATCCGTTCATCCACCCATCCGTTCATTCACCCATCCGTTCATTCACCCATCCGTTCATCCTCCCACCCGTTCAACCTCCCACCTGTTCATCGTCCAGCCCGTTCATCCTCCCGCCCGTTCATCCTCCCGCCCATTCATCCTCCCGCCCGTTTATACTCCCACCCATTCATCCTCTCATCCTTCCTTCTTCACAATCGTTCGTCCTCTCACTCATTTATCTTTCCGCAAACCAGTCCATTTGCCGGTCGCTTGCTACCGCACGGCTTCTGTCAGCCCGCATTCGTCGCCACCGAAGCCGCCGGCCCTAGCTTCCGCGTCGGGGCGGCCAATTTGGCTGCAAAAGCGTCGCGGCGCGTGGTGAAGCGCGCGGCGCCGCTGCCAAAGGCGAAGAAAGCGCCCGCGGCGCGACGCCCGGGACAACGCCGCGCGGAATGCATGCGGAAGTGGGCGCGTTCAAAAGTGCGATCCTCCGAAAAGAAGCAGGCGAGAGAAAGCTCACGCCCGAGTATTTTGTTCGTGAGCAGCAACCTAAGGCTTCCGAATTTTGGTTTTCGGGAATTTTGATTTTCGTTACCGGCTGATGGAATTTACTAATATCATGCTGGTCACGATAAACGGGTTTCCCAACTGTATTTCACTTTGAGGGCTCCCTTGAAGGAAGGAACGCAACTAGTAAAATAGTTTATAACTATCAATAAAAATATATTTAATAGATTTACAATTTCTGGAAATTCAAACCTCACGGAATGCATGCAGTACGAGGAGGTCACAAAAATGAATCTAAAGAAAGAATAAAACAGTGCGTTAAAAGAGAGTTGGAGATCCTGTCTTTTCTTTATGACTAACGACAGGGTAGTGTTGCTTCTAATTTTGGTTTTCGTTCAAACTTTTCTGCTTGAGACCGCTGCATCTTGCTGATAATGGTAGATTTCACGATGTGTCAGTTTGGTAACAACCTTGAAGAATGAAAAATAATAATAAATAGATTAGAATTATGAAGGAAAACACGTTTGTGATATTTCGTAGTCAAACTCAATATATTGCATTATAAAATGTATTCTGTCATACACACACGATAATGTATTATTTTTAAAGAATATTCTCTCTTAATACCATGTTATTAAGTTAAACACGTTCTAGAAGTTAAAAAATGTTATATTCTCTTCACAAATTGCTGCATTCACTACGTGAGTACAGCGCTGGTAGATTACCTAGCAACGAACACCTTGAAGTCTATTTAAATAAAATCTGTTTTCAATACTCCATTGCAACTTCACCAGCCGTGTCGCAAGATTTGAATGGTAGGTCACGGACGAACCACCAGACGGATGTAACCTCCCCGGAAGGCTCCCCATTCTCCCGCGCAAAGAATGCCTAATTGAACGGCGGTGGCCCCAATGCCGTTCACCAACATTGTGTTGGAAAAGAAAGTACACACCCTCGGTCAGCTGGTGACTAGAAGCGTCTATGCGTATGTGTGTGTACGTCACTGCTCGTGTTTCTGTGTGTTGGAGGCAAGGCGTGGCTTGTCACCATTGTACCACACGCGTCGGAGAATCCAACTATCTGTCCGTAAGTCATTATGTTCCAGTGTTGCCACAGTAAACGCCGTAAGGAGTGCCTGACTACGAAACTTTTTTTAACGAGACGTGAATGAATAGAAGAATGGAAAATGGACTATTCTGCTTTAACACTGCAGCGATATCTCTTCACAATGCCGAACACACTGGCTGTTTCGACGAGAACGAAAGAAGAAATCACGACTGAAAGGGTCTATGGACTCCTTACGTTTGTCTCCTTAATTGTACGAGTGTCTAAAGCAACTCTGGGACCTTCTTTGGAGACGTCACTAAGTAACGAACATGGATGTGGATTGTCTTCAGACGAAAACACAACTTTGAAATATGAAAGCCAACACTACAAGGTTAGAAGATGTCAAAATGGTTCCAAGAAAACAAAAAAAATAGTTCATAGGAACGTAGTCAGTCATAAAGGCTATCACAGAAATACAACTTCACACAAAATTTAAAACCTACTTTCTGTAACGCTGTAGAAATGATACGAAATTCCCAGATTTGTCTTCAAGTTGAGAAGTTTGAGATACTCCCCATGTAAATCAAATTGATCTTGTAAAATTTGATCCCACATATGCTATTATTAAAAAAGAATTCTCATGAAATAAGTAACTTTATAATATCTAAATTATAAAATTTTCTCTATATAAAATTACCTTTCTTATCGCAAACCTACATTCATCAAATCCTTACAGTCAGTAAACCATGTTTTACTTTTAAGAAAAAATATATTATGGTTGTTTCAAGTCAATTTTCGACGAATTATATTTGTCTGAGTAAATTGTTGAATTTGAATATGAATGAATATGAATATGAATAAATATGAATATGAATGAATATGAAAAATTACCGAATAAATTGGAGGCTTGAAATAAAAAGGATGTAAGTGCCATTTTCATACTTTCGAGGAAAAATTAGTTTACAAGCGCGTTAAACCTATTGGCACATACAAATCCTGCTGTTTATAATCACCCTGTAACACTATCAAGAAATGCATCTGGACTTTGCTTCTTATTTATGTTATCGGACTTGATTCATTCATCATTATTCTGGTAAAACGTAAATTTAACAGAAATGGCACTTATTTCAAGTCTTCTATTAGTGAATATTTTTATAGAGTGAATGAGAAAATATCAATGTTTGCACTACAAATTCGGTCAAATTAATATTACAAAAAATCACAATGAAACTGAACGTAACAGGAATGAGTTTGAGAAAAAGGAAATACGGAAATTCCGAATTCCAACAAAACTGGACAAATGAAACGACTTAAAAAAATAATAAGGGATACTGAATCAGTGGAGAGAGAAAAAAGAGGGAAACAGTATTGAAAGGAGGTCAAACAACGAGTGTTGTATGTGTTTGTGTGTGGGTGGGGGCGTCTGGGTGGGGACTGAACTGAGAACTGAACTCCAAACAACGGGTGCGTAGCAGCGCTCCAGTTGCGACGAAGGCGGCGGCGGCGGCAGCGGCGCCGGGGGCAACGGCCGCGTTGCATCAGCGCAGCGCGGCGCCGCCCCCACCGCCGCCTCCGCCGCCGCCACCGCCGCCACAAGTGGGGTACCAGCGCGGGCGCCGCCGCCACCGCCGCCCGCTACAATGCCCACTAAAGCTGTCTGCACGGCGGAAGAGCACAGCAGCTCCCTGCACCGCCCCTCCCCCGCCCCATTCCCCCCCTCATCCCCCCGCGCCCCGTCCTCCCCTCCTTCTCCACGCCTCCGGCACACCACACCTCCGCCCCCGCTCACACCTCTCCTCACCGTCCCCCATCCCCCCTCCGCCGACGGACGAGCGATGCAGCAGCCATCCTCCGCTGCAGCCGCTGTCCTAGAGCCCGCGGCTGCCCGCTGCAGCAGTCTTCCTTACGGCGCCTGCGTTCACCGCCCGGGAAGCAGATGAGGCAGATGGCTCCGATGCGGCCCGCGCATTACTGTGCTTCAGCCAACAGCGGGGCTGATTCATGCTCCTTCCTCCTCCCCCTTCGCGGTTCCCACTTGATAATATCGCGTAAAATTATAGAACATGGTGAAATTTACCGTTTCCGGCAGCGTATCCATGGTCATAGTAAGGTACGGCATAGTACATTAGCTTGTTCATAAGCAATAAAATGTTGGGTATGCCCAGATTATGTGTACATCATTCTAAGGAACTTACTGAAAAAAAGAGTGCTTACAGCAGAAACTGGCCAAAATAATTGCACAGTAAATGTATATTACGTATTTTAAACCGTTATTTTGTAAGATGGGAGTAGGTTTACTACTTGAAACAAGTGCTTCTGGAATCTTCATGTTTTTCAATAACATTTTTGAGCGTACATTCATCTTAAGAACATATACTTTTATGAAATACGAGACATTTACGAGCTCTTGTATTGAGTGGATTAGTAAATCTGTTGAATCGATTTCAATACGAGAGTAAATTGCTACAATTCTTATTAAAGCTGAGTACATATATTTATCACAGTCACAATTATCTAGAAATATCTAGCGTTGCGAAAAATATATTAAAATGACACGTAATTTAGTCATTAATATCATAAACTACTTTGTTTCTCCTACCTCCAAGCATTTTCCTCTCTCCAACACAGATCTGGAACTAATCTGTTCCTATTCTGTTACTTCGATTTTACTATTCAATTGCCCTCGACCCCCTTCTACTATTGGCATGAACTTTCTCGTGTACGTGGCAAACTATAAATCTTGCCACAATGAACCAAAGAACTTGCAAGTCATTGAAAGAAACTGAACTGTTAGACTGGGATAAATGGTGTTATTTTGAAGAATGAAATATAATTGTTTCATACATTCGGGACCTACATAAATAATACATCAGTTTGTGAAGAAGCAGCTTCTTGAATCTACCCTCGAATCCTAAACATTGTGATTTGAACAATTCATCAATACACGATAATCTGCTCATTGTCATTCATTGTATTCCAACGAACATTTATACATTGTATCCGCAGGACTAAGACAATTATTATACAGCGAAAAACACAAAATACATTTTTCTCTCGAAAATCGTGTTATGAGTTGATTAGAATTTTCCATCATAGAACAAACAATAGATGATTGAAGAAATACATTCGGCCAAAATGTGTGTTTAAAATAATTCGAGATAATGTTACCATAATGCTACAAAATAGTTCCATAGAACTGATTGACGAATGAGTTTTGTTAGGAATACATTCTAAGTTCTTTGAAGGTCCTATAATTTGCAGGCAGACACACATATAACAACTTTTATTAATCAATCTTTATTCAACCTTGAATAAAGATTGAAGGTTGAATAAAGACTGATTAATAAAATTTGTTATATGTGAGTCTGCCTACAAATTATTGGACTTTCAAAGAACTTAAAAACATTTTTAAAAAGGCAGTCTTCGAATAATTAAATTTGGAATTACTTTGTGCAAAGAAGATATGAATACATTCATCCACTCCATCATAAGAAATGTTATTGCTTTTAAACAACATTCAAAGTTCCGAAGTGTCAGGATAGTTCGACGCCCTTGAAGACGCGTGTGCAGACTCGGTCCAACGTCTCATCTTGCGGCCGCCTGGCCCAGCGTGGACACCCCTAGCGCGATGCGTGACGGCAGACCCACTTTCGAGCGGCGCGCGGGGGCGGCGGGGGCGGCGCGGGGCGCGGGGAGGGGAGGGGAGGGGAGTGGCGGGGAAGGGGGCGGGGCAGACACCTGCGAGAGGGCGATTCTCGCGTCGCGGATCCGTGCCGCGCCGCCGCCGCCGCCGCGCTGGATCGGGTGTCGCCGGAGACCGATCAGGTGACCGTGGGAACTCCCTGCCGAGGGTCACTCGGGGAGAGGAGACGACACACGCGGGTAGAGCACTCGGAGAAAAGAATCTTAGCCAAAAGGAGAAAATGAAGGAGTACTTCTTACAGGGAGAAGACATGCGGGCCGAATGACGGACTGAAGACACATTAGTAAGGCAGAGGAAGTTCTAAAGAAGAAAAAAGACGATCAAGGAAGAACATAGTCGTGGACAAAATAATGTACCAGAACGTTAGTAGTTTACACTGCAAAATGGTCCACGATGACAAAAGGGAGAAATGCAATGAAACGAAATAAGGAACGCACGACATTTTATCGGATTGAAATTGATATTAAATTGTAATTGTGTTTAATTATAGTAGCCATCCGCGTCAGAGGAAGGTGTCTGGCGAAGTAGTGGCACAGCTATATTAACATGATTATTGAATAGCAATGTGCTTTAAAAATAAACGTTCAGAAGTATAAGAGAAACAAAAATATGATAAGGACCAGAAGATATTTTTCTCAGAGTATTAGAACTTCATATTGTTGGATTTGCACATTTATTGAGAGGTCTGGGAGTAGACGATAGATTCATTTTAAAAGCAAACCTATCTAAATAGATAGGCAGAAAGGTTTGTAGGCCAGGCACGTGAAACCGCGCCCGCACGAGCTACTTGTCCACTTGTGGGGCCCGGCGCTCCTAGGGATACGGGCAACTTCCCCTTACTCCGCACTCATTTTCCCTTAAAATCCAGAAAGGGATGCACGTGCGCAAGCTGAGGCGGTGAATTGTGGCTTCTTACGAAAAAAGTTTACCAGATGTTTTCTATCAAAAAACCGTGAATTGTATTATGTTTATATTCTTCACTACGTATTACTAATTAATGTTCATTTTCTTACTAAATTTTTCTTCCTTACATAAACATCTTTTCTAAGTCACCGGAATGTGTAAATGGCGCATTATTTCCTTGTTTTTGTTTGTGTTGTGCTATTAAATCATTCAGTAATTTATTGTATTTAACAACAGTGTGAAATAAATACACAAGTCTGTATAAGCTAACAATTCTCACTCATGGACGGACAGCGCTTTTAACAGACCAAGATATTTGTCTGTTAAACCTTCTAACTTGAACGTAGAAAGTTCATGCTTTATAACACTCTTAAGTGAACAGGATTTCAAAATCAAGATAATTTTGATTCAGTTTTCAATTTTACTCTCAACTGAGAATTTGAAATCTGATTAATGTATTATTTCATTTTAATGGATAATTTATTTACCTTAAAGAGAAAATATCAATTAATATAGCTAAATTTGTGGCAACTGTCAAGTAACTTCTCCCAAAGACTATCATGGGTCAGGTATACAGTGACGTACCCCACTCCGTAGCATTTGTACAACCTTTACTATAAAATCTCGCACCAATTTCTCTGGGCTCAGTGCCCGCGAGCTCTAGTGAGTGTGTTATCTTGCTCGCGACCTTGAAATGCCTGATCTAGACAAATAAAAGGTGAAAGGTTCAAAAGTAGAGTCAATGACGTAGATGATACTAATTGGAAAACTCTGAATATCACATATTTACCTCATCCATTGTGATTATAAGAAGAATTTAAAGATACAGTTAAGAAACAATTTCAAATCACTCAAAAAACTATTTTAAAATATATGAAGACGGGGTTTTTCAGGATTCTCTTTAAGTTCCACCGAAACCTCGCGTGACATTATGATTAGAAATGCTTTCTTGTTAGCCCAATTCCCAATAAAATCTCACTTAATGTATTTGAAATATTGTTCAGGTGTTTAAATATGTTATTTCATACACCACAGGGTATTTTTCTTCAGTGACAATGTTAATAATGATAATAAGTATATCAAACACATAGATGCTAAAATATTTGCACTAATAACTTTTCTAGAGTACATATATCAATAGATAAAAGGATGAGGAAGTAAAATGTGCCAATTTAACGTCTCTGGCACGTACACAACTCTCATGAGCGTTGTTAATACTTCATTCCTACAATATTTATGAACTACGCACCGTTACCTGCATGTATTTCTCTTTAATATTGATTACATACGCCATAATTTGCCAAAATTGTAAATGGTCCGAGTTTCCCAATCTGTTTTTCGAAGCTCAGCCTTCCGTTTCCTTCTGCAGACGGCCATTTGTCAAGAAGCGAAGCAGAGCCGTTCCAGGCAGCTTTAATTTATTACGCTCTCGAAGCAACATTCAAATGCAATATACCGGTCGGGTCGCCCGAACTCACGAAAGACGCGATTAGGCGGGCGGGGGGGGGAGGAGGGAAATAAAACGATAAAGGTGCGCGAAACGCGAGAAGTAGAAATGGCCGCCGCCGCCGCCGCAGCAATATGTTTCGGAATGGGAATAACAGTGGACAAAATTTCTTTGATTATGCATCATCAAGAAACGGATTTCTTTGTGAATACATATTTACTAAATAAGCTAATATCGATACTAATATGCATTATCTTTACGTTTTACAATGTGTAGATTATAAAAATGCTGCTATTTTCTATATTTTGGATTCTGGTACATATTTACATGAGTATCCATACAGTTTCCATATTTCATTTAAAATCAGCTCATATAGCATATTAAGCTTAACAGTGAAATTTCATTAAATATTAAAAATGCATCTCAACAAAAAGTTTCAGAAATCCCTTAAATATTAGAGGTTTTTTGAAAATGAGGGAGAATTGACAATAGGAAAGCAAGATACAAAACCGATAAAGTTTTAATTTATAGGAACAAAAAAATAACCATGCTACGGCCCTGAGGAGCCTGATTGCCCCTGCAAGGTGAAGGGGGCAGCGCGCGGAGGTGATGAACTATTCGATTTGTTGGACAGATGAGCTTGAGACCTCGATGATCTGTGATAAACGCGCCCCTCGTTTCGGTATCCATACTAACCCCTGTCCGTCCTTCTGAGGCTCTCACTGGAAACTGCATGACAACGAAGGGACTGAGACATCAGAAATCAACTTATACAGCTTCTTATTGTCAGTTACAATATAGTCAGAATACTACGAGTTGGCTCAGTTCTATTAATCTCTCTATTAACCAATGTAAAATATCAAAATTAGCAGTCAGCCAGTGTAAAATTAGGAAGTTACATTTCAGAATTTTTGTATCTGTTTAAGAATTCTACAGACTGAACAGTGCGACGTTTTGTTTCCAAAATATACTCCTATCAAGTTTACGAGGATATTGATGTCGAAGTATTAGGCACATTCTACAACAGACGACGGATTGCATGCTACCTTTCCTTCTTCATTATCTTCACCTATAACTACATTAAAACTTTATTTGAAGTTACGTAAGTGCGCGTGGGAGTTGGAAATAAAACCCTCATGAAAGTAATCTCAGTTTTTCTGTAAATCTAGAACTCGTTTCATGCTGAGTCAAGACTCGGTGATATAATGTTCTTCCTAGCAGAATTTTTTTATATATTATGTGGAAAGAAATGAGGAGTCACTGAGTACTTATTCATTTTTGTAGCATTTACTAAAAAATGAAGATCTCAAAATTGGAATGCATAAGGGCTGCTTAAACCATTTAACCTTTCAGACAGAAATTTGCAAAAAATTAAAATAACAGACTGGAGCACGATACACCAGACATTTAGTAGCTACATGTGCTTGAATCTTGTACACGTGTCAGTTTCAGAATAATGAATTTTGCCCACTCTTTGCGTCCCTCAAGCCACCGTGCGCCGCCGCCTCCGCCGCCGCCTCCGCCGCCGCCACCTGCGCGCATGTCCGTCTGGAGAAAAGCGAGATCTGGTTCCGAGGGCGCAGCGGGTCTGGTGCTCGCCAGCGGCCGCAGCGGAGACGCCCTCGAGACGGATGGGCCTGGCTCGCCTTGCGGGACTTCCCCGCGGTCGCTCATATGCCACCGAAACAACGGTCAGGTCCCCGCCATGGGTATCACCCATAGAGTAATGGAACACATTTCTCGTTGAGTAGTAAGAATAATAAATGAACATCATTTCTAAACATAAGATTGTGTATACGACTACGTACTTGTACTTGCAAGAACATACGCCACCAAAACTATGGTCAGGGCCCCACCATGGGTATCAACCATAGAGCAATGGAACACATTTCTTGTTGAGTAGTAAGAATAATAAATGAACATAATTTCTAAACATAAGATTGTGCATACGACTACGTACTTGTACTTGCATGAACATGTTCTATAATAGTAAATAATTTTTAGAAATTGAATGGGAATATTTATATTGATATATCAATTACCATGTTCACTGAAAGTTGAAAATAGTTAGTTTTTTTAATTATTAGCACTAATTACAAAAAAGACACCCTTCCAACTCATAAATAATTTACTTTTTCGTAGATGAGGTAAAGGTTAGTACTAGATTTCACCTCGTTGAGAGACGACGATAAGGCAAACGGTAAGAAGTTTCATGAAGCCAAGTTTCTGAAGATGATAGGACCCTTTTGTTTAGTCTTTACGAGAATTAATCAAGAATTAGGAAAAAGGGATTGTAAATATTGTGGAAAATATTTCTAACAAATATCTTCATGCGTAATGGGTTCATGTCATAAGAATATTGATTATAGCTTACGTGCTAATTTGTAAATTTACAATTAAATAGGCTTATAACCTTTTCTTCGAAATTAATCGGTAGTTTATCAGGAATATGCAACTTTATTAGTGACTTAATCGCTCTTTTAGCTTCTTCTCAAAAAAAAACGATAACTAGTGACTCCCACAACAATAAATACAAAAAAAAATGAATGTGGAATCTTCTCAGATAAGTGGATGTCAATTTATTCTTTAAACAAGACGCTTCGAAGTTGATTAAAAACTAACATTATCCACAAAATAATCGATGGCCAAAGTACATACACCGATGCATTTCCAAAACCAGTTCAGAACCTGCACATCTCACATTCTTTTTTGTTTTCTGTCCCGCGCGACACGCTAAGTCGGCCCACCCACGGCTTGAAGGGAGCCAGAGAAAGAGAAACTGGAGCAGCACATCCTCACGTCGGGAAAGTGCAGGATGTGGCATGGCGGGGGCGGGGCGGGCGCGGGGGCGGGCGCGGAGGCAGGGGGCTTAGGAAAGAACGCGCGGTTGCCACCGCAGCAGAGTCCACGTTCGCGTTTGCGGTTGCCTCGCGGAGGCCGCTGTGGCGCCCGCGAAGCGACGGCTAAAACCAGTGTTGTCAAGGTCGATGCCACGAGCGGGCGTCCGTGGCACGAGTGCCACGACGAAATCGCCTCAAAGTTCAAAACCCCGCCGCAAGGGACGACATCACCCCGACATGACGACGGGGTTACTTATATTTTCTTCTCCTGACACTAGTGGCGCAGAGAAGCTCGTGGCATGGCACGGTGCCGGGAGGCGTGCCACTGCCACCAATAACAGACCTTGACACCACCGGCTAAAACAAATATTCCGTCCTTACTCGCCCCCGTCGCCCATTGGGAATCTCCAGCCGTGGAGATGCTTCGGCTTTAAATGGCCCAGGCGGGCAGTGCTATTTCAAACGAATAAAAAGAAATATGTAGAACAAACACTTTCTCACTGTGTGTTTTCCGTAGCTTCCAGTCCGGCTGTGTGTGGTGTGAATTGATAGGGGATGCCGCGCACTAGAGAGTTGGAGGTCACTTGCTGCTAATGTAATAAAATTTCCCTGTCGAGGACACAATTACCATAATACATTTCTAGGTTCCTCTTTTATATTATTCTCACTCATTCTCACATTATTCGTAATTTTCAAATAAAGGAATCTACGTTGAGAAAATTGGGTTGTTAAATAGGTTTATTGGCTCACTTGAATTGAGTATTGGGCTTACATTCAAGGTAACAGGCTACATGTTTGTAAATTATGAATCATATCCATAGTAAAATAACTCAAAATGCTGTTTTCGTCATGTTCCCTCTGAGTAGTTGTTCTTTTAAATTATTTTCATCAATGAAGATAATATCCAATTTACTTCAATTGTTACAGAATACCTTGTTTTGATATTCTGAGTCTTGAAAATAAATTTTAATACCGTGCCATGAATTATTAGAATGGGAGATCTAATTGATTCATACGCCCTTTGAATGCATACTTATTTTACAATAAATGCAAACTTTTTAGAACAATTGGGGCCTTGTAGAACTCATGCCTGCATTCCTATACTCATAAATGTGCTAATTTAACTCTTAAACATTTGAAACAGCGTTAATGGAATTGCACGGAGGTCTCTACCAGTAAAAGTCACTTAAATATTTGATTCAAATATTGCAAGAAAAGGCTGGAGTTGAATTAATCCATTGAATTCGATAATTTGTTAGTTTAAAAATTTAATCAGCAAAAAACAATCTTATTTTCTTTTGCTATTATTTCAACGCTCAAAAAGTACGGTTTCATTTTTTACTAGTAGTTAAATATACTATTTTTTAAAAGAATATTTATATTAGTAATTTATATTTATAATAAAAAATACAAGGTTATTTCGCAACAATATTATACATTTTTGCATTGTAACTATTATTAAAGAAGTCTCATTTCGAATAAAATCTAATAAATGAAAGTTAGAGACCATTAAAGAATAACCTTTTCCTGTACAATGTTTCTTTAATGAAGTTATGTTATACAACCAAAACGGAACTGCATGAGATACCATACCACGAAACGCTGGACTCTAGGCTCGTTCTTGCAATACAACATAGTCATGCAATGTTGCATGTATACAAACACTTACATTCATTTCTCTTTGTATGTGAGTATGTTTTATTGCACTTTAACATCTGAAATACGTAACGAATTTAAAACAAAAAGTAATAAGCACAATCATAATCGACATTTCGAAAGAAACGCCAAAAACACTTTCTTGTGTTGTTAGAAAGTTCTAACGCAGTTTAATTTCCAGGAGTTTAGAAACCATAAAACAAACGAAGCGCAATATGCGAATCCCGTTCCGCGGCTTTTCCCTTGGGCGCGCTGACGTCTGTTGATCTTAGACGCTCCCCTTTCCAACAAAGGCCACTTGCTTTGTCCCGTTGCTGTTTTCAGAACTCGTGAAAGTTACAAAGATGATGTCACGCAGCCTTTGACAATGGAATGCATGAATTTTTAATCTTGGCGTGTTCGGCGAGATGATTTTATTTTCATGATTATTTATTAAATTATTGGTATTTGATGATTGATATTTAGTTTCATGTTTAGTTACAATTTTTCAATGTTAGTCTGTATTGAGTTTTACTACCCAATTTAATTCAATTATAACTTGAATTTTATGCAATAATTCTCATTTGGGCTTACTAATTAGGGCCAGGGAAAATTCGACAATTGTTTAGAAAATAATAAGAGAGTAGGTATTTGTTTTCAATTCTCGTCTGATGATTAGAGTTTTTCCTGCGTATGAGAGACACAAGGGGGTATTTAAGTTGGAATAAAAATTAGTTGCCAAATAAGTATTATTGGCGAGTAGCCAAGCAATTTTGTATATCTATAATGCCTAAGATATTTTGATACGAAGTATAATGATCCACCAAAATATAAACAAAATCATGCAGTGTTTCCTTTTCTACTGTTTACTCTTGAAATCAATTTCCTTTTGTCTTCATTCTTCCAACTTTTACTTACGAGGCGTTCATTTAATACTGATAATTCGCGGTTGTGGTTGCAGAAGTCGGATGGTCAGTCAGTGGTAAATATTTCCTTTCTTAATAATTTTCATTGCAAAACTGTAAATTGACTTCAGTTCTTAGGCAAAAGAACTGGCCTCACAGCCTGAGCATTTCTATATATAAATATATTATTATTATTATTATTATTATTATTATTATTACTGAAAACAAATATAGACAGGAATGAAAAATGAATGAGCGGATTTGACGGGGAATGAATGACAACAAATTTTGAAAACTTACAACGTTACGTACACGAACAACATGAATGGTTATGACTTTGCTGACAAACAAACCGACCACGCTTTAGCAACGCTCACGTTACTTCCATTCACCGCAAGAAGGATGCGATAAAGCCACAATCGCGCATTAAGGAGTACAATGTCACCTCGAACAATGGCGTCCCTATCCATCAATGCTTGACCGGAAGGTTACATGGTATTCGTTCCGACAGTGGCGGACTTTCGACACTAACTACACGGTTAGATCAAACTCAACCACTGACGGAAAGAGAATTTGAGCGACCAGCTGCTCTAAACGTTAGTTTTCCGTACAGTTTTTCGACCATAACATGTGAATGGCGGAGCAGTATCTTAACAAACGGGTCAGAGATTGCGCGCGTTCTTTCCTTCCCAATCTTACCCTCTTTTCTCCCTTTACTCGCTCTCTACATGCATTACACTACCACACGTGTCAAGGTAAGGGGAGCTTAGTGCTTGTCCGCTGGCGCGTTGCTTAGCTATGGGAAGATACCTGGAAGTGCAAACATCCCATGCCGTCGTTTAGGGCGGCACCCAATTTCACCTACTACCGCCACCTCCCTAAATATAACATACATCACATTTATAGCATTAATGGCCTTAGTAGTTGACGCACCCGGAAACAATAAACGTCCAGTAAATCAAAATCCAGACATGCGCAGCAGTGTTCTTCTGGCAGCGAGTCGCTCGAGGCGACCGAAAGCTGCCGAACCCTGCGGCACGCCAGCCACCGGAAGCGATAAAGACAGACGCCGCTGGAGAAACATCTGGGGGACGACGGCGGAGGAAGAATAGTCGGCACGCGACGCAGACCGCCGCCGCCTCCTCCTCCTCCTCCCGCACGGAACGACGCTCGTGGGACTGAGATGCCGTGGAGGCGAGCAAAAAAGACGAAGGGATACGTCGCCGGAGAAGAGGAAGATGCCGTGCGAAACAAAAGGTCGTTTTAATGAGGAACAATTCAAGAACACAGAGAAGAACTTGATATCGAACTCGGTACAGGATGTCGAAGTAAATCCATACCTAAGCAAGACAATAGGCGTCGTGATTCAAAATCCTACTGTAGTACCGTTGCTGTGCCATTCAAATGTCAGGCGCATTCGATGCGCTTTTGAAATCTTACACTTGATGGTCGTCAATGCTTGCACTTTCTTCCGACGTGGGTGGTATGACGACGGCTGCAATGACATTGACGACGGTGGTGACAGCGAAGACGACGACAATGACTACATAAATATTTAGATGATGCTATATTGCTTAAAGGAATAAAGTGTGTAATTGCATGATTTTCCAAATAGTGTTTCAAAAATGCTTCTTCTGAAAACGTACCCCTAATATATTACTTCTTCTAACATATTTCAGGTTGTATGAAGTTGTTTATTAAGGTGAGACGGTAGGTCCTATCCCATCAATGTTAAAACGAGCAATTTTGTGACCCATTTTCTCAGAAACTACTGAATAAATTGTAATGGATTTTCTACTACTTATTAAAAGATATATGAAGAGATTACTGATCCTCAGTTAAGTAGTTATCTCTTTTCTGAAGCGATTTATATTTTTTTTTTCCAAAAAACTATTTTTTTCCTCAAGAAAATTTGCAAAAAAAATCCTAACACATGGACTAGAGAAGTAATAATCATGATTGAGGATCCACATTCTTAGTATAACGTGGTTTATCATCAGTAAAAATTTCATGCAGATAGCTTTAATAGTTTCGGAGATAATGGGGCAAACGTTTGAAAATTTTAACTTCTGAGAAAATTGCACTCAAAGTTTTCAGAGAAGCATATGTTAGGAAAACTTGGAATATTTTTCACTAGAGAGTAACTACAGCCAGCCTACATCATAATCACAGGTTTCACTATCCTTTGGACCAGCCTGAGTTTTTCTTTTCTTCTTTCTTGCCTCCTTTGGCATTTGTTGGTCATCATAGTTTGCCTTCCCAATGCGTATCTGTCAAGTTCTCTACAAATATCAGCATGGGTTTTTCCATGTGACACACGTAATTTTTTCATAACTTCTTATACGGCACAATTTCTATCATTATTTATTACAACAGTTTCAGACACCCCTTAATTGTAAAGTTCTGATACCAACAAAAAGATATTTTGGTATTCTTATACAAATGGTGTTCTTGAATGCCTCAGATTCTGTATTTTGCCATGCAGTCATCTTTTAAAAAGTTATGTCTTCACTTGTACTATTTTCAACTTCTGTATTTACACTACGTTTTTTTCCTTTTAGACTCACTAGGAAGAGTTTCACATGCATTCGGATTCATATTATCATTATTTTCGTGCTGCAAAGGATTTTATCTGATATGCTGATTTTCTTTGAAAATGCGTTGTTTAAAGATTCCTTTACATTTCGCCATTGCAGAACATATGAGACATTTATTTTAATTTTGTAGCCTATAACACATCATAATTGTTAATAAATTGAACTTTAATATACAACAAAAACATAAAGTCAGGCTTCTATTCGTGCGGAAAAATTGTTAACTAAATAAATGCATTTACAAAAATTGGACTATCGCACAGACTGTTCTATCAGCACCTGCAGACAAAATTCCTTTACAAAAGTAAACAAAAACTAGCTTTCTGACAAAATTATAACAAGAGATATAAGACGTTGTATGCGCGGAAGTACAGTAATATTGCAGTCTGACATTTGTCAGTGGAATCTTTAAAAATAAATTTCCTACACTTACAGACGGAATAAATAAATGAATTTGGTCTAGAAATGTTCATAAAAGAACATATTATTTAATTATTTAAAAAAAGAAAATTCAATTTTTTTTAAAAATTGGCCTACCGTCTCACCTTAAGTTAACCGTTGTGTTTAAATACACGTGCCAATTTATTGTTGGGAAAATATGTTAATCGTTTTTCTTCGTAAAATGGTAAAATGAACTTTGAACGTTACCACACACACGCGAATGGGCAAATTACGTCACTGTTGGCAACCGCATACAACAAGTAGGAGATCGCAACGTGTTGAAAAGCAGATCGCGTTCTGAGGGTGACGCCCCGAGTAGCTTTACACTGGTGCAGTCTACACACGCAGGAACGACTATTAGCCGACGTCAACGACGGTGATGGAAACGGCGATGCCATGGACATTGTAATACGCATACATTGTAACACAAAGTCTGTGATAGTGATTTTGACAATCCTTTCCTGTAATAAGCGATATATAACTTTAGATGTTTCCATAGAGGTAGTGATGACAATGATAACACATTCGGGTAATGAAATAGCTCTGGTATGTGGCGACTTTAGCAAAGCAAAAGAAGATGAGAGCTATTAAATCTTTAAAGGGAACATTGTAAGCGGCAGTGGAGCCAGTTTTGGACGACAAAAGCCACACTCGATGCAATGGTGGCGTCGTGAGTGATGACAGCTGTGTCGGGTGTATGACAAGTTGATTGACCGTCAGGGGACATCGACGCACGTATAGCAACGAACCTCGCTTCTACGAAAGACGGTATCTCTACGTTCCGCCCCGCGGAGTCCATTCTAATAAGGGTTCTTTCGTGAGTTGCTATGGTACTTCTTCAAAACGTAGGAAAACGATAAAATTTAAAATGTTCTGAAGTTGTACACGGGAAAATTATAGAGGATCTGTTTCAATAAAACCATTTTAAAATACAATGTAAAATTAATAAACTATAAAATATTATAATTTCACATGAGAATGAACTATTTTTCTTAGAATCAGATCTTTATAATAAAAAATGGGTAATACAGAAAATTATTTAAATATAATTATATGAATTACTATTATATGAAATTATTTGAATGTAACCGTAATGTACCATTATATCTGCATTATAATTAACACGGGTTATTTCCCAGTGTGTTGTTCTAAAAGTAAAAAGACGAACGAATACTAAAATTAATACATCAACCATCTGTAAACAAAAAATGTTACAAGAGCGTGAGCGAGAAATGAGCCAAAACAATGACATTACCCACTTGTACTCTCCAATCCTAATATTTAATTTTTTAAAGCATATTATACAGAACACAGAGGCTTCTCTCTACCGCTTGCTCTATTCCACAATGGACAAAAAGACAATTTTCCGCAATGGCAGAAATGACCTATCCGCACTTTCGCATCCATCTGGAGAAAAACAAAACCAAAGCCCGCTCTAGAAAATCGGTGCCGAAGAAGATGATGCAGAAGTGGCACAGCCGTCGCCGGAGGAATGCATCGCGAGAGATTTCTGTGAAGCTCTCGTGGCGGAGAAACCTCGCGGACGCGGCGTCGAGTGTCACGTGCAGCCGAGGGTCGCTCGTCGTGAGGGCCCTCGCGCTGAGAATGTGGAGGGCGACCTCGCGTGCGGAGCTTTGGCGAACGCGCGCGTCCCACTCGTGCTCTTCCCACTTGCTCTCCGCGCATTGGTGCGTTTCCCGAACGGTACTCTCTTAATCTGAATCAGTGAAAACTACTGATTGGCAGTGACTATTCATTGATGGTGTCAGTTGTAATCCTGCCACTGACAATCAGTGAATTGAACTGAACAAATCAGTGAAAATTGGGTCCACTTTTTGAATCAGTGAAACTTCACTGTTTGAATCAGTGAATTCTGTGAAAACAGCAGCTCGCGAACGACTGAACGATCAGTGAGCGATGGTGACGCGGCACTGACGACCAGTGATATGCTGGCGGTCATTAGGAAAAGGTTCACATATTCGCTGATTGTCAGCAAAATTACTCATTTCGACTGAATATATCAGTGATTTCGGCTCTCACTGATTGAATCAGCGACAATTTCACTGATTCAGATTCAGAGAGTATGCATTTGATGACAGTCTTGTTTGCACAGTCCATAATTTGCTTGAAGAAGCGTTAATTTTAAGTGGAAAATTAATACTAACGAAAAATATTATACAAGATAATTGAATCATTCCAGCTAAATAAAACATATCATTGTACACCTAGACGAAACGGCCTTGAATTTCCAGTTCACCAGCACATTTAGTTGCTTGGAAACCTTCCTAGCGGCTAGTTCCCGAGCGACTAAATGTGCTGGTGAATTTCACATTCAAGGCCATTTCGTCTAGGTGTACAAAGTTACATTTCATTTAACTGGAATTATTCAATTATCTTGTAATATATTTTTCACTAGTATTAATTTTCCACTTAAAATTAATGTTTTTCGAGCAAATTATGATCTGTACAAACAAGACTGTTACCAACTGTACTTCCCTGCGAGTGTTTTTTTGCTGGTGCTGTTGCCCGCTGGTGCTATTTACCTATGATAGTTTTGCCCGATGGTAGTGTTGCTCGATGGTGTTGTTGCCCGATGATGCTGTGGCCCGATGGTGCTGTTGCACGCTGATTCTCTTGCCCGCTGGTGCTCATCTCTGCTGGTGCTTTCCTTTCATGATAAAAATAGAGACTATCGCATGTAGGCGGAAGAATTTCTGGCTCTCTCAAATAGTCGTATTCACATTATTAAAATGACAGATTGAGCCAACTAGTATGTGTCACTAACATTTAGCTAAAATGGTAGAACGGTTGGATGATAGATGAAAAAACAGAAACGTAAACACTAGGGTGTCCCTTATATTGCCCAAAAAATTATTTTTGCAATTTTTTTTGGGCTCACCCCCTAAATATTTTCTATTGGGTCCAATTTACTCAAAAATAAAATTTCATCTCAATAGGTTGATATTAACCCGTGCCGACTTGAGAGCGAAATTTGAATGTTAGGGATCATTGGTTTGCTGGTTAAGTCAATGGAAAACTATTGATAAATTTTTAATATATAATTTTATATTATAATTTAATTCATTTTTACTCTTTAGACTGTGTTATGGTTTTAACTTTTATTATGGGTACTTTTTTTCAGTGTTTGTTTCTTGCAATATGATTACAGTGAACGATGTTCTTGAACAACTCAACAAAAATTGCTTTTGCTCCTCATCTACATTCAGTAGTCCATGAAAAATCTTGCATTGATTCAACAGGTCTTTCCGCGCAGTCATTCACAGCTTTTCATCTTTATAAATAACCTTTTAGCTTCTAAATATGAAGTGGCTTTTCCAGGTTAAAGGAGAGTTTTGAATAAAACTAATACCCATCTTCAGGCAAGAGAACAGGTATCTGCTTTTGATTGATACAGAATCGGCTTGTTTTCATTGAAATGAAGATTAAATTCAATAAGATGTATTGTTTATTAACGAATTAATAATTAAAGAACGGTCATCAGTGTACAATTGCGCTTGCCATGTTATTTTTCGTCCAATTATTTTCAAAAAGGAATTCTCTTCCATGTGTAGATTTTCTCAGTCTAAACTTGCTACCACTTTGATTTTTATTTGTACGCCTGCTTCATCAGAGAGTACGACAGACAGTTCTTTTAATAAATACTACATACGGTGTCTAAATTGTTTTAAACTTGCTTTGAAATTGTGGAATCTACTTTTTCATGCAATTTTAGAAATATTTATAAAGTACCCTGATAAGGAACTTTTACAGCTTCACTGCCCTAAAGCCACAGTTTGACATAAAGTTACGAACAACAGAGAGACATTATTTAAGGAATTTTTAACTACACAAGATAGTTTAGAATCTGATCTGAGCAGAAACATTTTAAATATTTAATATCTCTTGCCATCTATGTTGAGTTCGATGCAATGCCGGGAAGATGTATCTTTAGTTTGTTACTTTCATAAAAGTTCAACATTTCTTTAAAATCGGACTCATTAAAGAATATTCCCATATTCTCTTTGCGACTTTGAAAATTAATGGCGTTAATCTTTTTTAACTTTTTTAAAATGCTAAAAAAATTGTGTCAGGATTGCTTACTACATTATGTATTTTACATACAAATACACATTATAAAATAGGTATTTATATATGTAATGACGGCACGGAAAGAATAATGCTCTGTCCAAATTTTCTTCATGAAAGACGTATACTCCTTCAAGACGTCGTGTTTGATGCAGTTGTATCACATCAAAGAATTTGTAATCTTTTTTATTCTTGTAATGTTCTTTGTCTCGCCCTTTCTTCTTTATCCGCAAGATGTTCGTCCAGTCCTTCAAGATAACTTTTACGTCCTGGCTCTCTCTGCCGAAATAAAAACATCCTTCTTCTTCCAACATAATCATTTGTAAAGCATTCGGATGTGCAATATCAAATACATTGTTCATTTATTTCTAAACTCATCTTCACGATGCTTAAAAATATCTTCACACTTGTTTGCGCTTTTTGTAATTTTCTTCACTCCGAATAGTACAAGTTAATAAGTTTTTGCGAACAATGCTGATTAGCTCTTGTTGAAATTCTTGCTTTCTCGCAAAATATCATTTTCTCACCACTACAAGTTTAGCGCTTGCCCTAACTGTTCATTTACTTCCCATATGTTGTGAAATAAAACATCAAGCACTTGACTGATGGTCAATTTTGTCCGTTTATTTGGTGTTTTATATTAATAGTTAATATTATCTCCTAATAAAAACACACGTTCTTCGGCACTGTATATGACACTAACATATGACATTGTTAGATAGCAACCTGTGAACACAAGTAATACGATCGATTAAAATTCATGCTGTGGACATGTCCGTCATGCGAATTCGCGCTCAAGTCGGCACGGGTTAGAATACTCCGATCTCAAAAAAATTTTGTATAGGCATGTTTCAAGTACATTGGAACAAAATTGGAGGGTGAGCGGTCAAAAATTTGAAAGTCGGAAAATAAGGGACACCCTAGTAAACACTATTCGTAGATTTGTTCTTGTATGTTACAACAGCAGAATAATTGAGGACGACAGTGCGACAATTTTATTAGTGTGCCGCTATCGTGGAAAATTCAGCTCGGCAGACGGGCCCTCACTCACCGGGGTCCACTCATCTTCCGTGCGACGCAACGCTGTGGATGGGAGGTTTTCAAGATCTCGCCCTGAAAAGCATGCTTTTCGCAGGGCCAGAGCTTGAAAACCTCCCGTTCGCCGCGTTCCCAGGGGATTTGAGGCCATCGTTCCCCGGCGAATCGGCCCGTCAGCCGAGCAGAATTTTCCACAATCGAGGCAAACAAATAAAATAGTCGCACTGTGTATCAGGTCACTTTCAAAATTACATCCTAATCATGAATCAAAATGCGTTTAGCAACCCGCTAATACTCGTCCACTGCACCTTGGAACTCTGTGCAGTG
This sequence comes from Acheta domesticus, assembly GCA_031308135.1. Classification (NCBI taxonomy): domain Eukaryota; kingdom Metazoa; phylum Arthropoda; class Insecta; order Orthoptera; family Gryllidae; genus Acheta; species Acheta domesticus. Next base: position 140,472,199 of record JAHLJT010009355.1, on the reverse strand, counting down.
TGTACCTTCTACTTGCATCATGGCGTTCGGTGGACCACCTTGTCGTCCGTTCCTCTCCAACCACTCTTGAGTCCTGCGGTTGCTGTGGTCACACCTCGTCGAAGAGGTTCCGCCTTCCATCTTTGTTCCTTTCCCTTCCTCTCTCTTTTCCTGTGTTTTTCCCTTTATTGCTCCTCTCCCCCACTCACGTTTTTCTCTCTGCATTCTTTCCCTTCACTTTTTAGTAAGTTGCCTCACCTCATTCATGTGCAGAAAACTTGTTTTATTGGCTTGAAACACATTAGGTAAGAGATTATTTTTAAAAAATCACTCGAAATTCCAAACGATAGCTGTTGTCTTTTATTACTATTGACCGTATGGATTTTCTTTTGCAATCGTTCGTTGTGAGAAAGTTACTTCAGCTATAAATTCATTTGATCATAATAAAAACCAGAGAATTCAGGCCGAGCTCTCTGGTTTTACGTAACATTCTCCCAATTTCTTTTTCTTTCTTCCTCATTTCTCCGTTCCCCTTTCCCTCCCTCCCTCCCTCCTCTCTCTCTCTCTCTCTCTCACACACACACACACACACACACACACACACACACACACACACATACAAACACACGTATATACACAGTTGTGCTTGCTACTTTTTACATATATTTTCGGTCTCGCCATGCACGTGTTTACAATTTTACATTTTACACTTTTTATCCGTATTTTATTTTCGTTCTCGGCAGGCACATGATTACATTTTTACATTTTGCCCTTTTTTCCTTTATGGTTTATTTTCGCAAGCGTAATTAATGCTCGGACCTTCACCAGATCGCCCTTGCCCCACCCTTCAGTCAGTGCTCCCACAGCAACCACCGCCTCGCCACATCGGCGACTCGCATGCCGGCATTTGACCCCACCGACAGCCGCGCGGCAGCTGACGTCAAGAAGCACGCCGCCGCTTCGATGAAATCTACGTCACACGCGGAGTCCGCGGAAGGAGCACAAGGGGCGTAGTACGCGAGGGGACACGGGAATACCATGGACTTGGCGAACAAAAGAAAACGTCGTTGACATTGGAACCTATACGTTTGTTCAACTCATTCCGTTTAAGATTGCAGTTAAGAAGATAGATGGATTCAAAAGAATTCAAACATACAGGAAGGAAATCATTTGATAGAAATATAAGTAACAGATTTCTCCAACGTGTCGTATAAATGAGAAACAGTTTAAAAATTAAAGAAGTATAAATTGGGTTCATGTATGTTCCATTTCCTAATGCAGTTGTATGACATCGAAGACGCACAATTTTATTGATATATAGCTTATAATTAGGTATTCTTATGAAAAGTCATTAAAATTTGCTCATGAATGTTTTATGTTTTCTCAAATGTTTAAGCGTAATTTTAACAAAATGCTTATATACATTCATTGAAATATTAGAAGAGAGGCTCGTTGTATGTCCTCAATAGACCCTTATTTCGCAATCGTGCACTGCACACCAGTAGGCAAGAATCAGCAAAATATAATCATGACCGACGTATTACCTGATGTAGTAAATTATAGTTTAACTCAGCACACACATTTGTTCACTAACGAGTACTTTCCAATGACATATATCGCAAAAAGTCGAACATCAGTAAAAGTTTGTTCTCGTTTAGACCCCACTTAAATTTGTATTACTTGGTTGGGGGGTCGCGGATTCGAAGCTCATTTATAATGAGCACAGATGTATGTCCCTGGCTTTTTGTGCGGAGGAGCTCCTGTGCATGTTCCCAGATACGAGAGACCTGAAACTCTAAGTATCTTCGTATTGTTCGAGAAAACACATCATACAAATAGTAACTGTCTTCTGGTGAAAAATGTCTCGAGAAATACCAACATATTTTGTTTTAAGTGTTCAGTATTTGAAATGAAATTAACGATATACTAAGCTCGTATTCTCTTTATTTCTATGTATCAGACTTGACACTTTTAGCTGGAACATACTTGAAATTGGCATGCAGAACATGCCTTCAATAAAGATGTTATCGTACTTGCGCGCTGCTGGTCTACAGTCGATTGGTAGCAGTTCATTCTCATTTTAAACAAATTTTTCAAATTGAAACCACTATTGTTAAATTCCATTCCTGTTTTAAACTAATTATTTACACCCCAACATATAATGCATTGCAAATTGTATATCTGAATTACGATAAACCTGAAATACCGTTTATTTTGTGCTCCGTTCTGAGAATAAAAACGTGAAACGTTTAGCTCGCAAGTGAACGTAACATAGGATTTACCGCAGTGCTTGCGCACCCGCGTATGAAGCCCGCTCGCAGACGTTCGCTTGCGCTTTATCTTTCAGGGAAGTGGCGTGAGCGCAGACTCTTCCTGCTCGATGCCAAGCGCATCTTCGCCATCAGCAGATCGACACGCTCGCCGCAGATACGCTTTTATCAGGCGGAAGATGCGTTCAATACTCCTTTCACCCCGTTCCACAAATTTTGTCTGATGATTCACGATAAAGATTCGCGCTTGTAGATAAATCATTACGTAAGTGAGTAAGAAGTTTCGATTCACCAGACTTCTGGGTTACGAGAAAAAAACAAACAAATCAAATATTATAGTTGACACTACAAATGCACACTTTTTTTGAAATTGCAACTTCGATTTCGAAGAAAATATTCTTAATATTTTCATTCTTGTTTACCAGAAAATTTCCGTAAAATAACACATTCAGCAGAATCAGATCGTGTAAACATTTACCACACATTTTCTTTTGAATGCATCTTTTTCTGAATTTTTTGATCTTAAAATTCGTCTGGCCTCCGTCAAATAAGAATTAATCGTTTTACAATAAACCTTAACAACACGACGTACGTAATGAACATGTTAGTGAAACCAACATATCTGTTCCTAACTGCCCATTTATTTTTCTTCCTGACTGTACCGAACTTCAGTGTGTCTCAATCAAGGCAAAAGAAGTGACGATGTAACAACTGCTTCCATGTACAAGGTTGGCCGGTGTAAAATCTTGCTCATAATCCGATGGGTTGAGTACGTACTTGCTCTATCCAGTTCGACCGTCATTAAATCCTGATCTCCCCATTAAACATTGATACAATGCAATAAATAACGGCAATAAAAATTCAGACACGAAGCTGATGACAACGCCCAACAACACAGTAAAAAAGGCGACAGCGATCCCTGGCGGAAGACTGTGCCGAACATGCCCTGCCCGGCCGCCGCCGACACGACCCGCAAATCGTAAACAGATATGCAGCAGAGGGACAGCGCAAAAAGTTGACGGAGATCCGGAAGAGGCACAGTTTCCGTAACAGGGAACCACCTCATAAACACTTCACTTTTTGCGCGGCGCGAAAGCGGTGGCGGTGGCGGTGACAGCGGTGACGGTGGTGGCGGTTGCGGTAGCGGTGATGGCAGCGGTAGAGATGACTCCGGTGTCGAGTCGGTGGTTTCGGTGGTGGCAGCGGTTGCGGTGGCGGTGGTTTGGAGGACTCGACGGTGGTAGAGGGTCGGCAATTGGCTGCGATGGTGATGGCGGGAGGCCGGACCTGAATGGGTAGGACGACGGTAATTTTGAAGGCGGGCACAGCGATAAAGTTTGTCTATCATAAATAACCTAGGATGAAAAGAGACAAGTATTTCTTTTTCATTTATTTTCTTCCCGTTCGACTTTCGTCTTTCGGGGATGTTGACGGATACAATGTTACACACAATGAATTTACGGGGCCATCCTAAGGCAAATGTGGGTCTCAGTGCAACCCTTCACTATTTTTAAAATTTCAAATTAGAATTACTTGACTAACGGAAGAGTTGCATTTATTGTCAAGAAGTGGTGGGAGGGTGTTTATGGGAAAAGGGGGCAAATGATTTTATGGCTCAGGGTGGGCGAAAGAGATTTTTGGGGAATCTGAATCACAATGAAGCAAATTACGAATTCCTCTGTATATAAACCTCTATTAAAAGATGATTTGTATACTATGTTATACGGCCAGTTAATTTATCTAGTTGTCACGGTCCAAACCATTCATTTCATACAATAAAGAAGTTTCTCAATGTTTTTTGTTATTTTGCGGACTTCATTTTAACACATTCGAAGAACATAGCTTTGAATTCGTAGTACAGGATAACACAGCTTTGTATTTCATAAAGAATTTTAGAAGCTTCATTAAAAGAGCCGTAAATAATTAACAAAATTGTTCACACTTTGTTCTAAAAATCAAAGAAATTTTAATTTCGACACATACCATCCAATCATCTAGTTTACGTATCACGTAAAAATTAATCGTTTTTACACCTAAAATGACTTATTTCGCCTTCATTCCTTCAAACGAAAGCGAAATGCATTGATAACATTCCGTGCACTAAGATCTCGTTTCATCTGAACGTGTTCTACAACGTTTCTAGGTATTTTAGTGTTTCCGCCATTAGTCGCTGCAGAGCGCTCCTCGAGAATTCGACGGCGCTCCAGATTCCGAAATCAATTAACATAATCCCTCGTCACTTCCTCCAGCCGCCTCTCGCTTTCTTCTTCTCCTCCCATTCGCGAAAATTCCTCGTCCAGCGCCGTCCGCGGACGGCAGCCGAGGAAGGGGAGAGTGCGCCGGAAGTAACAGCTGCGAAGCGCGGACGGGCGGGCGCACGGACGGATGGACGGGCGGACGGACAGACGGACGGGCGGATGAACGACACGCGTAGAGCAATGGCCCCTAGCTTCCATCCATCCTTGCACCGCACCTCACCCGGCCCGTCCCCCTCCCCCCGCTAGCCCCTCCACCCACCATCCACGCCCCTCCCCTCCTCCCGCGAACCACACCACGCCCCCACCTCATTGCGCCGCGCCCTTCACTTTGCTTTGCTTTCGCGGGGCCGCCGAGGTCGTTAACACTGAGAGATCGCCTTTCTCACGTGGCTCCGCCCGCTTTGCACTGATCAACAAGCAACTTGTTGCTGTCAAAGACAACTCTCGACACTATCTTACATATTTGTTTTTTTACTTAGCTAAGTTCAATGGGGATGTTTGTATCTACTTTGCACATTATTGGCTCAATGTATCAAACAGGTGGATAGTTCGAATTTTGTACAAAAATACAGGTGTAGTCTATTCTGAACGAAAGATTCAAGCAAAAACATACGGAATTTCTGTGCATTCAAAAAACATAATTAATATCCCTTCAACTTCAACGGTTGTCAAGCACATTGTGCAGGCAACATTTTTGACGCTGGAACAAATAATGATTGGCGTGATGGTTCGTCAAAGCCTTTCACTACTCTTTAACGTGTTAAAAACAGCTCTGCGGCTTTCTAACAACAGCTCTTGCTCGCGCATTGCAAGTCTACAGCCGCACTTCCTCACGCGCGGGCGTAGGGTACTCCTTTTTCACGCAGGCCGCCGACCGCTCGGTAACTAACAGTAGCAGAGCGATTGACACGGCTGTTTGTCATAGTCTTTCATCGCTTTTCAACACACTGAAAAGAGCTCGGCGTACTCCCAGCAGCAGCTCGTGGCCGCATGTTGATAAAGTTACTGCCTGGCAACTTCATGGTGTTGCGTAGGATATTTCTTTCGCTACGTGCTTCTAGCAGCAGGCAACAAATAGCTCGGAGAAGTTAACTGACTCAAAATTAAAGAACGAATTGAAGACCTCGGGGCAATAACATGCTATGCCACAGTACGTAAGTTTTGAGAAAACGAAGAGTAAAGGTTTAGACATTGCATTCTACACATCGGGATAAAGAACATTCATTTATGAGTTACTCTGCCATCTTGCCGCGAATCTTTCAAATAAAAAAGCATCTAGAAACATCTATGGGGCGTTGAAATACACTAATATTTCAATTTCATCAGAAATGGGGCAATAGCATGCTAGGTCACAAGGCCTTCAATTGATTTCACATGAATAACATGAAGTGATTGGGATGGTGTTTTGCTATTATTCTTCACCACTCATGCTGTAAACAACTCTCTACGCTCCAAACAGTAGCTCTCGAGAACGTATTGCGAAGCTACGACGCTATCCTACATATGTAGTTATAGGGTAATTCGTTTCCTCATACGCCGCCGGCCGCTGGGCAGCGAACAGTAGCAGCCGGGGCCCGCTCGCATTCCTCTGTAGAAACTGCATAGCGGCCGCTCATTAGGGCTCCTTCGGAGAAACCCCTTCCGGCGACGTCTCGTCCGCCCACAATGGAATCGTTAACGCGGAGCGACGCAGCGGCGTGCGACCGAACGGCGACGCGACGCGATGTGACGCGATGTGACGCGATGCGACACGATCCGACCCGATGCGACGCGACGCGATCCGACGCGATGCGACACGATCCGATGCGACGCGATCCGATGCAACACGATCCGATGCGACACGATCCGATGCCACGCAATCCAACGCGATTCGATGCGATGCGACGCCATCCGACGCGATGCGACGCGATCCGACACGATACGACGCGACGCGATCCGACGCGATGCGGCACGATCCGATGCGACGCAATCCAACGCGATTCGTTGCGATACGACGCGACGCGATCCGACGCGATCTGACGCAATGCAACGCGACGCTATGCGACAACCCCGTCTCTGCTCGCGTACACGTCTCCCAACCGCCTCCAGTCCTTCTGTTACAGCCAGGACCAGACTTGGGATCGAGAACAAAATTGTGCTCAGGCCCTTCTGCAAAAACAGTTTCTCCACATTTCCTTAAAAAGCACTAATTATAATATGTATGTATTTGACATTTTAGGCCTTTTGTCTATCCTTGTCAGCCAGCTGTCTCTCTCATGTCTAGGCCTAGTTTAATTCCCAATCTTGCGGATAAGAAACACATGTGACGAACATGTATTTCTTTCATCGTTAACTATCAGAATCCGCCTGTGTGAGCTTCTCTTCGTCACACACGGTTTTAGAGCCACGCTACAACTCAATTTGATTCCGTTCGGGAATCGAAACTAGGATTGCACTATGAAAAGCTAGTATGCTGCCCTTGAGCCACTTTAAGGGGCCTTAATTATAATAATAATTTGTAAAAGTACAAAACGAAAATTAACAAATTGCTAGTAGAATTGAACCTATTTACTAGAAGTTCTATATTTTTTATTTAAATAAGTCTTAATTTTTTATCTGCAATCACATTATAATTAATTAAATATTTATTTTTAATATAAAGTTTTAGGCAGAACAGACAATAGTATTAACAGTTATTCCACAAACAAAAAAATATATTTCTTTCAAATATTTTATGTTTTGTTTTCGAGACGCGCGGCACCTCATGAATGGAGGGTTCTAAGCAACTGCTACGTTGCTTGTAGGTAAATTCGGCCCTGTTATCAGGACTTTCTGTCTCCGCCCAAGCTTCCTGCTAACTTCACCAATCTCTCTATCAAGATCCACCATCTATCTTGGTAGAGCATTTTATCTACCTGCTTCCTTCGCCATGCACGTCCTTCTACCTTCCAGTTACTTTTTATTTACCCCTTCACCTCGTGGATGGAGATGGTCCTATCTCCATCCCTACACGATCTACCTCATACTACTTCCAGTCAACTCTTATCGCTTTACACCTACTTCCATTTCCCTTCATTAGCCTGCTCCTAACTTTGCCCACATCCATCTCCCTACAATTCTATCACTCTGCTAATTCATTAACATCCAAGCACCTCCACTTAGCTTCATTCTTCTGTACAATCGAACGTTCTATTTCAAATTACTCACTTTTTAATTTCCAGAATTGGACATTTTTACTTTTCCTTCCAATGCTCCGCACACACGCCAAAAATATGATCTAATCCAAAGATGGTTAACATTGATGCAGGCAGGGATGATACGGATTCAGTTTTGTTCCCGAAATGTGATGTCGGTCCAGATGGAAAGATGTGTCACACACAGCGCTATCAGACTAGAAGCTCTTGAGCTGAAACTTGGCAAATATGTCAGAAGTAAGATCTAATTCAGTCGTAACACGAAGAGTAGGAAATTTAATTTATTTTGGTAAATAGTTTATTTTATTCATTTAGAAAATTTAGATTTATTTACACAGAAATTGTATCAGATTTTCTGTGAGACAATAATGCTGCACGTGCAGAAGCTTGTTAATGTCTTTATTGTTCAAATTAACTAGCTAATAACCTTCGTAAATACCAAATTGTAGTGAACAAAGTTGTAAAGCAAACTTTCATAACGGAAATAACATTTAAAATATTTTCATAAAGATTCCAAAACTGGGTTACACAGAATTCGATCAATTCAAACGGTAATTAAGAAACTGGTAATTTCAGTTTCATGACGTAGTTTTCGTACTTTATCTTACCGTTCTAATAACTTAATGCACGCCGGTAATTTCCTTATAAGAGTTCCATCTGGAATAGCATTTAATTGCGTAACGGCTCAACGTTTAAAGAAAGAGCATTTAGTGCGTTTGTAAGTAAAAAAAATGCGATTGTGAATTACAGAACATGCAATTCGTGAACGTCACTGGCATAAGTATAATTAACTGTTATTTGACTCAGCGATTTAGAAATTAATAATTTAAAACACTTCAATTTTCTCACAAAATGACATCTGCTAGGACACTGAAAATCACCCGTTCTAGTTCTTAGACAAAATTCCTAAGAACAAATAGAATCTTTTGAAAATTCACTTAGAAAACACATTTACATTGTGCGTGACAGTTTGCAACTTACGCGGCTAGATTCTAGAATCCATATCCAAAATCAATGAAAAAGGTTTATGGAAGGAAATATATCCTCACAAGTATATACATCGTCCAAAAAAGAAAAGAAAAAAACAACAACAACAACAAACAAGGGACTCAATAAGTGCTAAAGTTTCTAGGGAAGTATCACAATAAGATTACGATGGTTGAAATAAAGATCAATAAAGATCACGACGGTCGAAACGTCACGATCACAGCCTTCGACACGGAGTCGCCCCATTAGCCAAGACCGTTCACATCCTCCAGGTGATTTTCACAGAATCGGGCGCCTCTGTCGACCCACAAAGCTAATTCCAATTGTTTTTAATACACCAATGAATTCAATATTAAGGAGGTATGACAAGTCCTTTCGTAAGAGAATAGCAGTCCTTCACCTCGCACGAATAAATTAAAAATGTGACGGAATGGATCTCGTTAATTTTTGTGACGGACAATCAACCGGTGACTGTATTCTCATTTGGTATTTTGGCATCTGCATACGTAGACCTGGCTGATTTTAATGTGTTGAGACGAGTCTTTCCGAAAGCGACTAACACTAACATCTTATTCGGGTGAACTACGTAACAGCAAACAAAAAATAGTTCTCCTGACGCTCGTTATGAGCGGGAGTGGGGCGCCACTGTTGACCCGCAGGTCCACTGGGCGAGCGGCCACGGCACGCGCTAACGGTGCGCGTGAAGGCGCCGGCCACCGCGGCGTGTGGCGCGTGTTAGCCACGCGTATATATTCCGCTAGCTGCCTCCACATTATCGCACCGCGCGGCGCTTTAATAACGGCTCTTAATGTATCTGCTAATCTCCTCACCCCCTTTTTTTTCGCTTCTTTTTTCTCTCTCTCTCTCGCTAATTTCTCATTCTGTTAAACTGTTATTCTCCTTTCCGGAGGACTTACTCGCTTGATGGAAACGTGACCAATCTGTCGACGCTGTACTTCTGTGTTAGTTTTCTGGTAGATAACTGCGAATAATTGCTCCAGAATGAGAGAGCCTTCAAAAAAGTTCTCATTAGAGAATGCATGCCAGACACACGAAGGAAACTAATTTAATTGGCTTGTTGGTCATTAATTAGTACATTTGACGTCAAAAATCTGGGATTATTGAGAAATGAATAAAGTTTTTAAAAAGCTTGTCAACAACTAAAAACATTGTTAAATCATACGCTTGCCCTAGACATTGCGCTAAGTTTTTTACGTCTTATAAATGTGAAATATGAGTTAAGCAAACGACGAACAACGAGCATACTGTAAGAATAGCAAATGACAGAGCAAAACATTAACCTAGAATTTTCAAAAGTATACTACTGCAATTTGTTACGGGCGCTATATCATATTTCTTTACTTCATGTGACCTCACCAAATTCTGAACTATCAACCCAAAACGAAAGCCCAAAAATCAGGAGTAACTTCTTGAAGAATCAAAATGAAGTCCCTACAAGGATGTTGCATAAGATGCTCTGATAGCCAAATTGACGATTCGAGTGACTTCTAATCCACTTCGAAAATCTGCAGTGTTTACCGCGTCAGCACGAAGCCCTTGTGACGCGGCATTTCCTTCAAGGTGGAAGCAGCTCAGCTGAACTCTTGTCGGCCCCTGTCTCACGCCATGACCTTCTCCAGCATTGAAGCCCACATCCGACTCCTCGATTCTTCTCTAATACCATCACCAATTATGACAATGTTCACTGATTATCACGAAAGTTGAAGAACCGCATTGTTCACTACAATCTCGGCTACCGTGTTGTTACCCTTAGGGATCTTGTTAATATTCGCGTGATTGCTTCGCCATTTTCATGTTGTCATTAATACCATCACATCTCTCTCACCTATTATACCGAGGGGTATCTATGGAATTTATTTGAGGAATCATGATCCTGGTGGAAGATTGTTTTTACATCGTAACATCTCAATACTTAAAAACTTCATTTTTTTACTGGTAACATTTTCCTTGCTTATTCCTTATGACGTCAGAAAATTAGATAATTCAGGGCAGGAAGCATTTTTATACGTTTGGTGAATGGTAATCGATAAAGTGAAAAACCATATAGGTGGCTCATATTTGTCCCACTCGACACTGTCTTCTTACATGTAGTAATGAGCACAATGGTGGCATTAATATGGGTAGTAATATCCGCCGACTAGACTGCACGAACGTCGTGAAAATTTTATTGCCTGTCAAAACTTTTCACCTATCACGTTTCAACCAGTTGTCTATTGACTGGAATTTTGAGGGCCTTCCACTACAGATACCATTTAAGACATGATGATACAATAAGATTAAAATATGTCGAAACGAGAGATGATAGAGTAATGATGGAATAACAAGCAGGGATATCGAAATGCTCTGATAAAACCGCTTGCGGAGTTTTGAGAGCCTTGTGCTACAAATGTCATTGAGGCCTACTGTGTGACGATAATATGCCTGAGACGAATGACGATAGAGAAATGATGGAATAGGAAACAGTAGAAAACCGAGAACACCTGCTGAGAGCTCCCGTAATTTTTACATAGGTTGGTCTGGGTTGCAACCTTGCCCTGACAGAGAAAAGGCAAATTATTCGTAGATTGGTCTTAAATCCAACCCGGCTCCCAGCGAGAAAAAACGAGTGCTTTAGCCACGGCTTCGATCGAGTTTGAACCCGAGAACTTGGGTATAACAGTCCGTTACGCTAACTGCTATACCATCGACGCCGCAAATGGTCAAAATTTTGCTGGTTAATTAAGACGCGTTTTCGGGCGCTGCTATGATCATTAGTCCCGTACGTGTAGTGCATATTTCATCCCAGGAAATGGAGCCCTTCACCACTGGATTGCGAGATCCAGCGGTGATATACACGCGAATTTGCGAGGTTTTCCCCATCCAAGTATCCCCCACCAGCTGGGTCCCGCCCCAGCCGGGGCAAGCATTACTCCAAAAGCCACCAATTCCACCCAGACTTCGTCCGTTTCCACCGTCATTACCATGGCCGCCGCCCGCCGGCCCATCCGGCCTCGCCGCCTTGACATTGCCCGCGGAGCGGCGCGGCGCGGGGCGGCGCGGGGCGGGGCGGCGCGGTGTCACGCGTCACTGGGCCGCGTGCCGCTGTCGAAGGCCAAGGTCACTCTTCACCACTCCGCCCCCACTTGACACGGCTTTCCGCTCTCGTTTTCTGCGGTTTCTCCCCCGCGACCGGGAAATTGCCTGTCACCCGCGGGGGCTTCGCTCGCGCCGCCCGCGACGCGCTCTTGCCACGCCAACGAGTTTCTGGGATCAGCGCTTGACACTCGCCGAGAGCGCACGTGAAGGCTTGTTAAAGAGTAATTTACTGGTGCTCCCACAGCGACTACGCTCAATGTTTTTTACACATTTTGTTCAATTTTCATGCATATTGAACTGAATTGATGCCTTATTTTCTGTGGCGTGAGTCAGGCCATGAGGCTTGCTCTTCCGTCTTACCACACAAAGTCTGCTACGCTCCTGTCACCAACTAGCGGAAAGTGGTATTACTTGGGAGACGAAACAGGTGATTTGAATTTTGCTCAGATGCTTCATTTAGGTTTGAGGATGTTTTACATGCAGTAAATCTACTAACAAGGGACAGCTGGCTTTACTTCCCCTCCGAAGGAAGTAAGAAGGAGTTTTTGCCCTTAAATCGGGTTTGAACCCGCTAACTTGGGTATAACAGTCCGTTACGCTAACCGCTACACCATCAATGTCGAAATCTTGCTGGTTGATAGATTAAGTCGTGTTTCCAGGCGCGTCAACTGCTATGATCATTAGTCCCGTACGAGTAGATCATTAGTCCCGTACGTTTCATCCCAGGAAATGAAGTCCTTCACCGCTGAATTGTGAGATCCGGCGGTGATATACACGCCGATTTGCAAGATTTTTTCCCGCTCCAGCCGGGGCAAGCTCTGATCTCCCGACATATGTGGTAATGTAGTGCATGGAAGTGGGTGCGTGTGTGTGTTTGTGTGTGTGTGTGTGTGTGTGTGTAAGTAAGGGGTCAGGAAATGACAAGGACGAGGATGGGAAGATCGCGTGCGGTCCGTGTGCGGCCTGTTGCTTCCATTAGTTATCTTACCAGCAATGGAACTTGTTCGTGTTTCCATTGGGCTGACGTGATTCTTTTCTACACAATTTAATATCTAGCATGATCCTAAAGAATTAATTTCTATTTTATCACACGTTAGTGTCATGGATTGTCTAAATGTTGGCAAGATTCGTGATTTGCAAGAAATTTATCTCTTGAAGAGTTCGTTATTTTTCCTCAATTACGTTTAAACACCTGGACTCGGATGCATAGACATACAAAACATTTTTATCGCCGCTATTTGTAAATGTTAACTTTTTTAATGCACGCAATTCTCTAGATAATTCTTGTTTTTCTTCGGTGGCTCTCGTCTTTATTTTTTCTGAGAGAAAGCATTAACCGAATTCTGCTGAGATTATCTAAGTACTTAACACCTTTATGCCAGTTGATTTTATTAAAGCTATTAAAAGCCTCTTTAGAGGGTTTTTAAAAAGGTGAAGATAGCACCATTAGCTCTAGAAAAGTAGCTGTACAATTTACCGCCAGAAAATAAAAATTTTAAAAATTGCTATTATGATCAAAATAAAAAAAGATTATGACTTCCTCTATAAGCAACTTATTTGAACGTTTTCGTAGCCATCATTGGTAAATTTCTACTGTGTATGAATTAGCAAAGAATAAAAAATTGAAATATTAGCAAAAACAACAGACTAAGGAGATCTAAGGGAGTGTCTTCTCTCTGACCAGTCACGAGGACGTTCAAAGGCTGTACAATTGTATACATTTTCACATGTCTAAAAATTAATAATGTTACGACCGGAACTGCATTAATGATCTTTCTTGAAAGCACAGATTAAGATCTACGGTTTACTCATGGTGCTTCTCATTACTTACGGTGAAGGTCTCTTCTGCTGCATTGGAGTCCATGTTATATTTCTAGGTCAAGAGAGAGTTCATAGTAATAGTGTGGTGAGAAGTTCACAGTGCGAACTCGTAAAAAAGAAATAAGAACATCAGAGAAAGAAGTTTCTTGGCCCACTTTTAAGTCTTCGTAAGAAATTTCACATAATACACGCAGAAAATTTTTTAAAAAGCCAGAGATCAATCATTAAATACCCTACAACTATGAATAAAGAAATTAATGAATAAAGAAAAGTCTTACTGTATGCACATAACGCCAAACAAGTAAAACTTAAATATTTTCTTCAATACACATGTCTATATTCTTAAAATTAACTTGTGGTAAGGATTATTGCACAATATTAATGTTAGTAATATCGAAACCCTTAATATTATTGTTAACACAATTAAGGTGTTAGAATAAATCTTACTAATATAACAGAAATGAAAATCGAGAATTGTCACATAACTTCATCAAAACAACAAAATAGAAACGTTACCACGTACGGTTTTACACTCATTGTTCCACACACTTTAAGAAACACACAACAATAAACCATTTCATCTGATTACTTTGGATGAAAATAGAGTTAAAGGAATGCATTATTTGCTATTACGTGGATGAAACCTACTATGTTAAATTGAATAATTTTAATATAATATAATAATATGAGAAAAATTCTCTATTTCAGTAGCCAAATATAACTTTTTTATTTATTCTAACAGGGCAAAAACTGACAATTTCCTTCCCTCGGTATCTCACCAATTCATTCTGTAAAAATTATTGAAAAATATTGTAAGTGTAAAATATATACCCGAGATTATTGAACAAGATATACTTTCATCAGACACGCAACAACCAGTCCATGTGGCATTTGTCCCAATTACTACCAGGCTTCTTTGAATTAGTAACGGCGTCATTCTTTTTGCAATGTCATGTGAGAAGTATCGACTGGTGGATTAATCGATGCGGTCGCGTAGCCTGTTAATATATTGCTTTGATGCAAAGAGAAAGGTGCAATATACATGAACTCCCAACTTTGCAATCAATACACATTCACAATATACTCACACACGGGCCCTGAAAGAGAGCGTAATTTATTTTATAAACGTTATGAGAGGGAGACACAATTGTAGTTATTACGGTAGTGCCACAATGCAACTGCACATTAACCGTCATGACTCCAGAACTTGGTTTCTATAGAAATTCATTGGAAAGGAGCCTTTATTCGAGAACCCACATATTACGGGCATAGACAGCGCCATTGGCACTCTACACGTGACGCAAATGAAATAGGTGAAATGAGAAAATAGATAACGCCATAATTCTCCATCTGTAAAGAATTTTACACACAAAACTGTTATTCATCCACATGATCAGTTCGTACTACGCTACGATTTTAGTCGCCACTGACTGGCGGCAAATCCGGTTCTCTGCGGACTATCCTAAAATCCATCCGTCCTCTTAGCACAGTGTCTACTTTTTGCATTATAAACGTCTTTGAAATTGGCCCTTAGAGGGGAGGTCTCTTGTTAAAAGATGTAACGGAAACAAGTTATTAACATCATTTATTTATATGCAAACGTAATACCTGCGTGGTGGACTCTAGTTTTGTCTTTTGAGCCACATGTAGCTCAGCAGCGAATCCACAATAACCCGAGGGAGCTTCAGGCACTTCAGTGACGTCAATCGATGCCTTGAATCACTTCAGTGTGTTTCAATAGATAAACCATATGTTGAGAGTGTGAGGTTTATAATGCATGATTTAATTATTGTAATTGTGTTATTAATTGTTGTAATTATTATAAATGTTTATATTGTATGAATTAATTAATGTAAATTGTTTATTTCCTTACGTTATTTCTGAAACTTAGAACCTAAGAACGAAAAAAATCCTTCATACGCCTTCCTTCGGAGGGGAAGTAAAGCCGGCTGCCTCATGTTAGTAGATTTACTGCATGTAAAACATTCTCAAGCCTAAATGACGCCTCTAAGCTACATTCAAAATCGTCTGTTTCGGAGGAATCGTCGGTTTCGCCCAAGGAATACCTTCTTTCTCTGCTAGTTGGTGAAAGGAATGTAAAGAAATTTGCAAAAGCAGGCCTCATGCCTGAGTCTCGCCACGTAAAATAAAGCAATTCAATTCAATACTACACCACGCAAAAGAAGGTCCACGTACTATCCTGCTGTCTTCGATTTTGACAGACATCATCCGAGAAGTATCGACGCGCGACCTAATCGACGCGATCATTTGCGTCGCGGATATTGCGGAGGCCACGAGTGGGCCACGCGCGCGCGCGTGCACTCGTCCTATCGACCTCCTCCGCCGCCCCGCGTGCGCGCCGCGCGTGTGTTGGCGCCGTCTCCTAGCAACTGCGGGCGCCGCCGGCGCGGCGCGGCGCGGCGCTGCCGCCCATCTATCAACGCGCACCGACGCCCACCGCCCACTGCGACACTCCGACGCCGCGGCACGGGCCGGCACAGTGGGCGAGCGGACAACGCAGAAAGCAGCCAATGCAACAGGCCGCAGTGGTTGCGGCTCTGTTCGGTGGTTCTCTCTCTTTGCAAGCACAAAGTTGTGGTAGTAGTAATATTAGTAATGATGATGAAGATGATAATAATAATAATAATAATAATAATAATAATAATAATAATAATAAAACAAGAAGAACTTGGCTAAACTCTCAGGTTATTCAAAAGACTGGGAGGTAGAAGCCGTTTCTGTATTGTTAACAGCCCGTATTTTGCTTTTTTGTAGAGGAACTGACAGTCGCAAGATCTGTTCTTTAGGAAGCTATTTGCAACCTAGAGTAGATTTTATATTCAATCGACTCATAACATCTTCCGTCGTGAAGTAGAGGAATAATAATAATCGTAATAATGTGCATATTTGACATTTTATGGTCGGATTAATCCAATTATTGCCAAATAATAATTATTATTATAACAATAACAATAATAATAACAAAAACAACTAGGCTAGTTGAAACTATGAAATCGTTCACACATTTTTTAAATAGAAGCCGCAATGAGAATGTATGATGTTGTTGAGTATGAAGAGCTCTCAAACCTTGAAACCCAGAGGAGAAAACATCAGAAAAAACGTTAGCAACAAAACGAATAATACATGCATAAAAATTCCAATTTGTGGAAAGGTTCTTTGAAAAAACCATAATATTATAAGTATATAACTTTCAAATCAATTACATTCTTCAATGTGTCAATTGTGAACAGCAAATTTGAAGCCTCACTATTACATTTCAATTGCTATAATTCGTGCTATTCTTTTGTTCGCCAACAGGTATTATCAGTATCCAACGTTTAGTTACTTATTTTTATGATCTTGTTTCGTAATTATTTTCTTTTTCTATTTACAAGTTTACGATAAATTTCTGAGAAGTAAAACAAATAAATAATAACTTTTTTTAAAACAGAGCAAACAAAAAAAGATAATTATCAGAAGAAATATTTGAATTAAATATAACACAGCATCTCAATCAATTGAAATCGCAGAGAAACCTTCCCTTTTTGTAAGGTTGCTCGTTGCACGAGCATAAGAAAAATCTTCTGCAAGTTTTATGAGTAAGGATAATAGCACAACAGTCTTCGTTCAACAGTCATGGAATGAGGATGTAAAACGCGATGTAGCATGACTTTTTCTATTCAACGATATTGATTTTTTGAATAAGTCATGCAATAATAATTAGATACTAAAACACTTTGTGTGCACCTATTTTTCAGAGCACGAAACTGTATGTTGATGACCTTCACAATGAATATTTATATATTAATACTGCACCTTTGCTTTAAATTTGCATGTCAACCCACAACCTTTGTTTTCAGGAAACGAAATCTCTCGCAAGTGCTAAGATGTATTGTCTTTTCATCATATAATCGGAAGGTGGAAACGGACGACGAACATATTGGTCACAATAAAAAGAAAATTCTGTACTTCTGGTATCTCCAATTTAACATTACATTTAGATTGTAATAATTACCGTTATTACTCACTATCAATCAGTATTCGGGCACTGCAATGTTACAAAACCTTTTACAACAAAAATGTGAAACAAATTACATAGAGAGACATTCTTACTGAAGGCGAGAATGAGAAATCTACTTACTCCTTTTTTCAATGCACCAAATAAGCATTCTCGTGACGAAGATATACAGAATAACAAAACAAACCACCTGCCATGATCCGAACCCATTATCTCCCCAACACGAATAAAAGCCTTCCTACTCGCTCCACGGTCTGGACTATCGCCCATGCATTATTAATCGGGGTGACCTTGAGGTAGCGATTTTGCCCGAGCGGAGCGTCCTTGAACCCTCTGTGCTTGGGGTCGCGTGTTCACGGGGGCATTACTCACGGTATGCAAAGCGGGGGGCGCGTCCCCCACGCCTCGCCGTGCATTCCGCCCGCCCACCGGCATCGGGGCCGACGACGCGTCTTGACTTCGCCCCGCCTCGCTCCGCCCCGCCCCACCCCGCTCCGCTCTCCCTGCTCGCTCCGTTCTGCCCTGCTCGCTCCACTCTACCCTGCTCGCTCCGCTCTGCCCTGCTCGCTCCGCTCTGCCCTGCTCGCTCCGTTCTGCCCTGCTCGCTCCGCTCTGCCCTGCTCGCACCGCTCTGCCTTACTCGCTCCGCTCTGCCTTACTTGCTCCGCTCTGCCCTGCTCGCTCCGCTCTGCCCTGCTCGCTCCGCTCTGCCCTGCTCGCTCCACTCTGCCCTGCTCGCTCCGCTCTGTCCTGCACGCTCTGCTCTGCCCTGCTCGCTCCGCTCGCCCTGCTCGCTACGCTCTGCCCTGCTCGCTCCGCTCTGCCCTATCCGATCCGCTCTGCCCTGCCCGATCTGCTCCGCTCTGCCCCTCTCCGCTCTGCGGCGATCCGTTCTGCCCCGCTCCGCTCTGCCCCGCTCCGCTCTGCCCCGCTCCGCTCTGCCCCGCTCCGCTCTGCCCCGCTCCGCCCCGCCCCTCACTACTCCTCCACACACCGCTCCGCTCTTTACGAACCGCCTCGCTCTGCTCCATCCCTCTCACTCCGCCATACTCCACTCCGACTCGGTGACCCTCGTTCTAGCCCGCTCGTCCTCGGTCCGTCCCGATCAAACCTGCTCCGCTCCTCTCTGGCCTGCTCCGCTCCACCACACTCCACTCCGCTCTGCCCCGCTCCGCCACGCCTCGATCCACAATGCTTCGCGCGATACCGTCCCACCCACCTCCTGTCCTCCGCCCCGCCCTGCCCCGCCCTGTCCCGCCTCGCGGCGTCCCACGCACGCGACCTCTACCAAGGGGGCGTGGCGGGGCGCACGTGGGCCCGGACACAGTTTCCTCCCGGGACAGCTACTGCAGCGCCTCACGTTGGAGGCGTGGCTGAAATCGAGACGCATTCCATCAGCTGCAGACGGCACGAATGCATAGAACTGGGTGTATTATACAAAACATGGGTCCTTTCGATAACACATGGTGACACGAGTGTTCGATTTATAATACGTTTTCCTGAAACACAAATCTGTTTTAAGGATTCATATCAAAAATCTGACAGAATAGACGACATCTCTGAAATACGAGGGAAAGTGATAGGGGAAAGGGTATGGGGGATGAGGAGAATCAACAAGGAATAAGGAAATAGATGCTGGATAGAGAGACAGAGACAGAGCAATCGAGACACAGCAGAGAGGAAGAGATGAAGGGGAGAGAGTGAGAGATTAGAGAGAGGCGAGAGAGAGTCCGAGAGAGAAGACAGAGTAGTAAAGAGAGAAAAAGAGTGACGAGAGAAATATGGAGGAAGAGCGAGAGGGAGGGAGCGAAACGGAGGGAGAGAGAGAGAAGCAAATAGGGGCGGAGACGGCCGACTGGAGAGAGTCATAAAGAAGCTAGATGCACATGTAGACTGGCTCATATGCAAAGCCAATCACAGAGCAGATGGCACAAGAGTAATCAAATTTCAAAACCAATCACAGTGCACTGAGCAAACTGAGTATCCCAACGCTTTCCACTAGATGTTCTCCTGTTCATTGTGAGGACTACATCCGTTAGACGATCGTCCGATAGAACGCGCAGATTGTCCCTCAACAAAGTGATGAAAGGCTTTGGTCGGAAATGCGTCGCAGTCAATTCCTCAATTTGCACAGAGGATGTGAGTCCGGATGCAGAGTAATCAGAAAACTATTAGAGGAGGGAACTTAAAGATTGACCTGGAATTCTGGTCCATCTCACATACGAGTACTAGTGGAACATACAAGGAGGAACATACAAGTAATGAGAGCAAACAATAAATGTATTTCCGCTCTACAGAACTCAGTTTTACAGAATCGTGGTGCTAATTTAAAAACATTATAGACATTTAAATGTGCGTCCTTCTACTTAAAATGTCTTAACTTCTCCCATTTAAGTATGCTGCAATAGGTAAGACTGTCAGATTTCAATGACAGATGCGCAAATTAGAGAAAATTTCCTGTAAAAGATTTGATCGCAAAAGGTCTTTGTTCCGAATTTCTCCGGAAGTGTAAACCACTGAATTATCTTCGTTTCTTCACGATAGCTGGTTAATATTTTTTCTAGGCACATAATGTACTCTGATACTGCGAATTAGGGCAGATTTCTGATAACTGCACACTTTGTGATACTGAGCACCTACTTCCGAACAATGAACGACAATATGAATGCATGTTCCAAGGAATTTGTGATACCTCCTTCAGATTTACACAACAGACCGTTCGTAGGCAACGAAATATGGACTTTTTTTTGTTATTTTAGGTCGCATTAACATCAAGACCATTAGCGACCATTATTGGGTTTTAACGTTATGTAATGATATGGTGACGACATGATATGACGATGACAGGGAGTGAAAGGACGAACACAAATACAACCATGCCCGAGGCGGGACTCCAACTCGCAATCTTGGGTACGAGATCGCTATGACACTACTGTCTTAACGATCTCGGCCACCGTGGATCGGCGAATTGAAACAGAAGTACTTCATGGTAGTATGTAAGCAGAGAAATATTTTGCAGAGTCATGAATTAATTCATTGAAGAGTAAGTAAAGAAAAAAATTAACATTGAACGATTGAACGAATGATTGGACGTAAGCTACTAATGATGACAAAGACAATACTAATTGAGAGATGAGCTTTCACATATGCTGCTACTGTAAATTACCCTCGTATTAATTTGAATTCAGTCCTGCAGAGATGTAAGGCAAACACTTCAAACAGTGCGTCATGGGTCACCTGAATATGGACATTCAAAGGTGACTGACCCCAGCATTGTTCCACGTGAGTGTGATCTTTCAAAAACACTCGGGCGCGGCTAGGTATGAGCGGACAGCAGCAGTGCGTAGGCGAATTGCATGCAGGAGCATTTCGAGGAGTAACCAATTAATAAATTACTGAATTAATTATGTTTATCTGACAAACAGGGTAATGTTGATACATGTTTGAAATTCTTAGGAAATTTCGTGAATACAGAAATATTTCTAGTGATCAATAAAGTAATAGAATTGGAGATTCACAGCAAGCTTTTATTTAGAAATGCAATGCAAGGCAGGTTCCTGCAGCAACACATGTCGATGTTTTTGTTTTGTTGGCCCTAAATTCCTTAATGTCTGCCTGGATTCTGAACGCAGTCCAAACACTGCGCCATAGGTCTCCCTGCCACAAAGGTGAGTGCTCCCAGGCACGTCCTACGCGGTGGCAAGCTTCCGAAAACGACCCAGCGAGGTGCGGCGAGGTGCGGTGCGGTGCTGTGTGCAGCGGTAGTGGGAGGATGGTGGCGGGCGATGGAGGCTGGCAGTAGCGAGTGGTAGCAGATGATAGGGGGAGTTGCGGTGGTAGTGATTCGTGGTGGCAGGTAGTGGCCGGTAGAGGCGGGTAGTGGTGAGTAGCGGCGGGAGGTGGCGGGTGGTGACGGGCAAGGGTAGTGGAAATCGGATGACGGACCCATATGGCGGGGGTGGTGGAAGTGAGCGGTGGCGAGTAGTGGTAAAGACGAGACCGGCGGGCGAGTGTGGTGGTGGGCGGCGGGCAGTGGAGGGTGGGGGTGGGCGGTGGGAGATGAGCGCTGGGCAGTGGCAGGTGTGAGGTGTGAAGTGGGAGGTGGGCAGATGGAGGTGGGAGATGGGAGGTCGAGAGGAAGGCGGCGGGCGGCGGGCGGCGGAGCGGCGCGGAGGGGCGGCCCCGAACAAAGGTCTCGCCGAGGCGGCTGTTTTCGGCGCAGAGCGCAGCGCGACCTTCGCGCCCGCCCGCCAGAGGCCGCGGCGCCGCCCGGCCAGCGCTCCCGCCACAGGTTGTTTACCTCCGTCAGGGGCGCGCAGGTAGACGCCCAGCCTCCACCCACACACCTCCCCTCGCCTTCGCCAAACGCTCACGGCACGTTCGCGTTCCGCAAGTCACCGAAATGTAGATGACAGGCGGACTGAGAAAGATGCATGTTGGTTTATTCAGTTGCAGATTAGTGATTATTTAAATATTAATTGATCGGTTGTTCTTTCATTCTTCAGGCTGATTCTAGTCTTTACACTTTACTTCTGAGCAATTACAAATGCATAAATGATAATAGGAATGACAGTATGCGATACATAATGGTTTTCCCTAACCGTCCGTGTATTAAGTGGAATTCTCTCTCAGTGTCGTATTCCCGTGGAGAAGTAGCCGTCTTGTGGTTTGACGGATTGGAATTGAAGAAATCCACAAATTAATCACTCAATCATTAAATGGTTATTACATGGTGTAGAAATGACCTTACTATATTATCGTATGTTTTTACTCATTTTTAAATAGGTTTTTCATTAAATTACCATCTACAGAAATATATGCCAAATATATTTTTTTGTTTTTGCTACAAGTTATATTTTTTACTGTGCTTCTCGTGACAAAATGATGTTCTCTTTTAGAAGAATCATGGTTTTATTATCTAGTTATTTTCTAATATCAATTCGGGGACAAAAAACACTTCATAATTGCTTTTTTAATTGCCTCATATCGGTATAAGTAATATATTAGCAAGTGGTAATATTGTCAAACATGGTGAAACGAAATCGGATGCATCTTCATTACATGTTTTGCCGTATCAAGATTCAGCAATTGGTGTTACATAAACATGCAAAGAAATGAAAACGGTATCGTCAAAGCTATCGACTACGGACGTAATTCCATAGTTCTCGATGCCCACTGACCGAATAGCTTTAAGACGCAAGCGCTATATATCTCGCGATATGTGTTCCGCGATCAAACATCTGAGGATGCGTGCTGCGGGCGCCGAGACACGCAAAGGTATCGCGTTTTCGCGAGATTTTTGACAGGTCACGAAACGTAGTTTACAACTTCGATCCAAGCTGTCGGAGTCTCGGAAGTATTTCAGCATCTTTCCACTTCCGCGAAAAAAAAATGTCACGTATTTTTCTCTGTCCTGTTTCGGGGTTTTACGTTCTTCAGTTTAACGCCTCATAAAAAAGAACACAAATTTTTACTCGACAAGTTTCTGGTTCGGAGTTGACCCAGTAAGGGTATTTCGTAACTTCCATAGAGCTTCTCTGTCGTGAAGATACTACTGATTCTGCAACCGGGCACTCGTCTCGTGCAAATATTTAGACTTGGAGAGTAAATATTAGGAGAAAGGAAGGTACAAGTGAGCTTTCTACCTTTTACATCCAGCAAATACTCGCGAGTCGGAAAGTTGAGAAAAGTGTCAGAGGTGTTCATACTCATTTCTTAGTAAATGTGTAGCCCTACGTGAAGGGTCAAGATACATGACAGCTGTAAGTTCATGGGAGGAAGGATGTTTTTGAGGGAAAGGCAGTGTTGGAACTATACTAGTTTTTTGTTGTTGTTATTTTACACCTCATACCCTATTCTGCTCTGTCCTCCATTTTTTCCAATTTCTCTTTTAACTAACCTGTTACAAAAACAGTATCTCAGTAAATCAATAATAAACGAAGTAAAATACATGATTATTTAGATATAACAACAATTACCAATAAAATTAACCCAGATATTTTCACAATAACCAGTCACATCAAATGTCAAATAATCAGATGGCGCAATTCTGTTCAAAATGAACTCCCACCACCTACTTGTTTACATACGCACACGTTTTCCCCTCATTGAATGACGACTTCCCAGAGCAATAGAGTTCCCGTCAGAGTAACCGCATGGCCGGCGGCCAACCGCGCGAGCGGACGCAACGGCCCCAGGCGGTCGTAATACCCCAACCGCCGCGAGCTTCGGCCCCGAGCGCTGACCGTCACATCACGGCCTCCCGGATGCGGGCGCGGCACAGCGCGGCGCGGCGCGGAGCGGCGGTCGATCGGCAGTGCGCGCACGCGTGCGGCGCCGCGTGACCTCCGGCGCCGCGGAGGTCGCCGTGACCGGGTCACGCACGCGTGACGCCGCCAGCCAGCCGCGACTCCGGCGGCGCACTCCCGACGCCTACGACGACACGGAATTGGACGAGAGGTAGAGGCTCGGTGGGAACAGGTGTGCCCAACTATACAGGAGATTATTAGTATAACTGTTGGTATACTGCGATTTTTCTAGGAAGAGCTCTCAAGATAACTCAAATCCCATCTTCGCGATGGAATATGTCACGGCATTTCGCGTCTTTTCTCGGTCTTGCCGGTAGAAGTCGCATGATCGCAAGCACTGCTTCATACGGTCGCGATCGTGCGAAATCTAGCGGAACGACTGTGAATGATACGAAATGCCGTGACATATTCCATCGCGAAGATGGGATTTGAGTTATCTTGAGAGCTCTTCCTACAAAAATCGCAGTATAATGTAGATACTTTTTTCAATAAAGAATGAGACACTGATGTTGTCTGGTATTAATGTTGATACCAGACAACATCAGTGTCTCATTCTTTATACAGGAGATACTCTAAGAAGGGCCGATCTGGACGGCCGGGGTGGCTAAGAGCATGGAGCGATTCAGGGCTTCGGTCCGGAAGGTCGCGGGTTCTAGTCCCTCTTGGGCATAGTTATTTGTCCCTTGTATCGCAAGGATGTGTTCTCGCGTTCTGCTGAACCAGATCAGAGGTGCCAGCAAGTGTGTTGATGTGTAGCGTATGGTTGAATATGCATCCCATCGGGACGTGAAGAGTAACCGGTTGTCAGCTAGATAAAAACCCTATCAAAAAGTTTAAGAAAGATCCACTTTGACAGGTCAGGGAAAAAAACGTCATGTAGGGCGATTACACGGCAAGAGATAGTGATGAAGCCATTTAAAAATGAGCTTACTGTAAACGAACGAAATCACAAAATGATTGCATGGACGGACCTTGCAGTTATATTGTCAGCAATGGCCATGCAGTAAGTGTCAAAGCGGTCCCTTCTTATAGTAATCTCTCTTTACTCGGACCTGCTGAGGAGATTAAGGGAATCCACTGATGTCACTGCAGTATCGCTGTCTGAGAGGTCCTAGGGTTCCAGTTCCGACGAAGGCAGGGTTTTCAACTAGCGAGATAGCTTGGTCGAGTTCGGCCGCTGTCTGGACGAGAAATCTATTAGTCGGCTGCTCAGATCGGAAGGTTTCAGTGGTTCACAACAGGCCCTCATTCTTAAAACCACTCTGCCTATGACGGCCAATCGATGTTTTCCCAACAGGCCATGAATTCTCAGGAATGGAAATGACATTAATTTATTATCTTCAA
The DNA here is from genome assembly GCA_031308135.1 of Acheta domesticus. Classification (NCBI taxonomy): domain Eukaryota; kingdom Metazoa; phylum Arthropoda; class Insecta; order Orthoptera; family Gryllidae; genus Acheta; species Acheta domesticus. Next base: position 140,446,945 of record JAHLJT010009355.1, on the reverse strand, counting down.
CTTTTATAGTATTCAATCATGATAAAAGCTTCCTTTGGGAAGCCATATTCTTGAAGAACCTTGAAGTTTTTTCACAAGACTACAATTTCTCCGATTGCCTTTGCGATAGACGTAGTAGTTATTTTGAAGATAATGATTCTTCGTCATTGGTTCATACTCTTTCAGATGTTAGGAGTAATTGCTTTTCAGTAAGCTATTATTCACTACAAAACTTACCATTTTTCAATTGGTACAAAGAACGTACTGCATTGAAACGTTTTCTAAAAAAACAAGTTCTTATATGCGCTTTGAAAGGAATGTTTTCGATGGATTCAACCGTCCCATTTCCTGTCCTGGCTCCTACTTTATTTTACTATTCTTTCTTTGGCTCTATCTACACACGGAATACCGCACTGTTTTCTGCAGATGATGACTTTTGGACTCATATAGGGTTGAGGGGCGTCAACCCAACGACCGACCCTGAGGATGTGGAAGAATACTAACCGGATGGGGAAGATACGATCGCGTGCGATCTGTGGCTCGTTGTTAAGGCATCGCTCCATCATCCACTCGGAACTGACCAAAGGAGACCACGAAAACGACCGATCTCAGCAGCCAGTCACAAAGACCTTTGAATCCTACTAACGTCGTATTCATTGCATAATACCTTCGTCGAAACGCATCTCCTCTTTGAACTCCGTACCCATGTTCGTACTTGAATTACCTCCGAGTTTGAATGTCGTCGCTAGCGAGCCGAACAACAAAGGCCCCTCGTGCCAATCACTGATAACGAGCGCCATGTTTCCCTGTTCAATGAAGGCCCCTCCACGGGGCACCGCGCCCGCAGCCTCGCGGCGGGGACGTCGTCGGGGCGTGGGTGGCGGGGGCGGGGCGGTGTGGGGGAGCGGGAGGGGAGCGAAGAGGAAACGAGGGGGGTTGGCGCCGAGGGCGGTGAGGGCGGCGGGGACGGCGGAGCGGTGGGAGCAGCTTGCGGGCGGGTGGCGGATGAGTGGCGGACGGGTGGAGGACGGGTGGAGGACGGGTGGAGGACGGGTGGCGGACGGGTGGCGGACGGGTGGCGGACGGTTGGCGGACGGGTGGTGGACGGTTGGCGGACGGTTAGCGGACGGGTGGCGGACGGTTGGCGGGCGGGTGGCGGACGGGTGGAGGACGGGTGGCGGAGGGTGGCAGACGGGTGGCGGAGGGTGGCGGAGGTTGGCGGATGGGTGGCGGACGGATGGCGGACGGATGGCGGACGGGTGGCGGACGGGTGGCGGACGGGTGGCAGACGGGTAGCGGACGGGTGGCGGACGGGTGGCGGACGGTTGACAGAGGGGTGGCGGACGGGTGGCGGACGGGTGGCGGACGGGTGGCGGACGGTTGACAGAGGGGTGGCGGACGGGTGGCGGACGGGTAGCGATGTCGGGGGAAGCGGGGACGTCAGGGACGGCGGGAACGGGCCGGGGGGAGCGGGAGCTGTGGGGGTAGGGAGGGAGGCAGAAGTGGCGGCGGTGGTAGGGGTTCGCGGTTGGGAGCTGTGACGCGTGGGTGCCGGGAGCGAGGGGCATGTTTTCGCCCCGCGCTGTGTTTAATTAGCATCGCGTCAACAAGGTGCACGAGGTCGCCCACGCAGTTCGCGTCAGTCCAAGGGAGGACAACGTCACGGTATTGAGCTGCAGGGAGTGTACGAGGTTTTTAAGGGAGCATCCAGTCGCAGCATAGGATATAGTATGCTTTTGACATAAGTGTAACATCCATTTGTCATTCTACGTTTGCTATAGTTTTAGAATTGTAGAGGGAACTTACAAATGGGAAAAAAAAGAAGATTCTTTTTTGTAGTTGGTTTGTTGTTCGAGGCGTCTGGGGTACAGTTTTTACTTTCAATTTTTGTTTAAATGGTATATATTTACATTTTTCTTCTGTATTTCTAAATACTCGTTACAATTTCGTTACAATGAAGTTGAAAAATATTCGTATCTCCGCCATATACTCACTTTATGCCAAAGTTATAAAGGTTTTTCCAATTGTCAACAACTCAGAAAACTCATGAACGTGAACGCTACGTTACGCGTTGCTAAACATTCATATGGTTTAATGAGCACTAGTGTTTCATAGCCTGTCCTATTTTGAAACGAATGACTGGTAAACATAAATATTGCAAGAGGTAAGCAAAGGACATTTGAGGATATATCGGACCATTATCGTTTTACTGAACCATATTGTCCAAGAAAATATTAATAAAGCAAGACGCAAATGCGTGAAACTTTCAAATTTTAGTGGAGACTAATTCGGAACTTGCTACCGAGTTGCTCTTCTTCCAATCCGTACATATTTCCGTGTGCAAAAGGCGTCGGCGGCGAGTGTGGAGGTGCCACCTGGCAACAAGCCCGTCCTCGGTAACCCCGTTGGCAAGGAAGCGCGTAACGGGGCGACTGATTTACGAGAACGCAACTGCTGTCTCTTGTTCTGATGTTACCTCAAGAAGGATTCATGACCACCCGTGTTTCACGCCTTAATTGTCATCTACGAAATCTCAGCCGTCGCGATTGGCCAAGTAAAGAAATCTATGAACATTAACGAATTCTACCACTTACGCGAAAATAATTGAATGCTGTTGTATTAGGTACATTTGCATTATTATCTTTTTTTTGGAAAAAATAGTACCACTTACATATAGCTATATTGTATAGTATACTATACAAATAGTATCACTGTAAAGTATTCTACACAAATATCGTTTTAAAATTACGAAATAAAGAAAGGAATTTCGGTTTCCAAATTTCGTATGTCGTCTCTTCATTTAGAACGTAATATAGGTGTTTTTGCAAAGAAGGTCAATCGTAGTGATGTTTTCCACAAGTGGTGCCTGGTTCCGTTTGGAGGTAACTAGCACGCTTGTTCTCGACTCCATTGTGAAGTGGTGGTGTAAACGCACAGCGCTAACAGGCTCCGTCAGCTGTTCAGGAACGGCGAGCCGTGTGCAGATTTGACGAGAGCATTAAAACGCATTGAGACGTCTCTCTCAGCCTAAAGGTCGAGGGACTGCGGAGAGATACATTGCTTTGACCTACTACTTGGAGGTCTGTGGAGAGGAGGCAAGTGATCGATTTAATGTTGTTTCCGGCGATGATTCGAAAGAAGAATTGCATTGTGGTAGCATGTGAATTAAAAAGGGGGGAAATGCATAAAAATACGATTTCCGATGTATAAAATCACATTTATTCAGTCGGTGTTTCCGATAATAAAGTAAAACGAAAGAATCTTAGTAATCTTGACATTCGTCATTATTCAGCAACGTTCTTGTGATAAATGAAACGCGAAATATTACAATACTATTACTGGCGTAAATTACGGATTGATGTTACGCACACTCATTTACAAGTTTTTCTATCATTCCACCAATAACAGTATATAACATAACCTGTCCTACTCTTCTCCTAGATTCTGGGAGTAAAATGTAGCCCGATTTATTTTTGAAACGTTCAAAAAATAATTATCTTTTAGGGCCACGTGTTCACCTTATAAGCATTTAATGTTAATAAACATTTCATGATCCTGTTAAATGCCAATTATATTATCAGCAAAATTCATTAAATAGTTAATTAAGAGTAAAATCCTCCGATAACCAAACAAACGTTGTGGAACTCCATAAAAATACTCTAGAGCACGAAGAATTTTTCTTGATTTATTGGATAACGTTCAGTGACTTCAGTTGCTTGTACCATTGTTCCCGGATTATAATGAGCACAGCCGCCCATTTTCTGTAACGCAGTAAAAGAGTAACGGAGAGCTCAATAAGGAAGACGCGCGGCGCGCAGTATCTGGAGTGCGAATGCACAGAGAACGCAGCCAAGGGGGCCAGGACTTGCTTCCTTTTTTTGATTGACTGATTGATTAGTGATCCCTGCTAAAGTCATTTGTCAACTGCTAAGGTCATTAGTCCCGTAAGTTTAGTGCATGTTTCATCCATGTAGATGGCGGTGGTCTTCCGCTGCTAGATGGTGAGGTCTGGTGCCGGATTACCGTCGGCTAGCGGGATTTTTCCCCAACCTGGTATTTCCCACCAGCGGGGCACCGCCCCAGTTGGGACAAGCTCTAAGCTTCCCACCAATCTCCCATGTGTGGTAGTGTAGTGCATGTCAGTATAAGATTTCGTAAGTAAGCGGTGAGGAGAGGATAAGGAAGAGGAAGAAAAGATCGCGCGGTCCGTGGTTCGTTTGTTAGGGTACCACTTCGGCATTCGCCTGGTATCGATCGGAGAAGTCACGAGAAACTACCGTTCAGAGCAACCGGCCACTCGAATTCTCCGCCAGACCACTACAGAACTCGAAATAGCTATTCAGCTAGTGTCGAAAATCCTGCGACCGTCAGGCCGAACCCTAGGACCTCCAGGTCAGAGGCACTGAAGTGACATCAGTCGATTCCTGAGCGACCTCTCCCGGTGGTGCGAGGGCGACCGGAGGGGGGGGGCGACGTGGCCTCGAGGGGGGAGGGGAGGGGGAGGGGAGGGGGGCGGCAGGCGGTCGAGGGTCTACGTCCGGCCGCTGCGGAGGAAACAGGCCGGAGAGAAGCACGTGACAGATGTGCAGCTGCAGCTGGCGGGCAAGAATCTTCCTGCAGCGGGCGGGTAATCAATGCAAGAAACGCAGATGGTTGGAGAGCGGATTCTGGGAACGCCTTGAGATTGCTGCTTGCATTACCCTCCTCTAATAGTTTACCTCCTTGAAACCTTTCCGGTATCAGGAAACAATTATCGGAGAAAAGCGTATTACGTAGTGATAGATAGGTACAATAAGTGTATCTGAGAAAGATGATAAATTATATATTGTTTGAAGAGTTGTTTTGATGGGAAAATTATGTAGTTCTTAATGACTGATAGGTGGATGTAATATCTTTACATGGATATGAATGTTGAAATTCAAAAATACTGTTCTTTTTGAAACAAAAATGTATTCTAATAATGATAGTGCTAACTAAACAAACGTTCTTCATACGCTGAAATATTTTCTTTCTACTATTTTTCCTATACATATTTCTATACTCCACCACTACGTTTGGCATACGCCTTTGAAAGCATATTCTTGTAATAAAACGTTTTTTTCTCGTTGCATATAAGAAATTTAGTACTGAATAGACTAAATTTTTACTAGACGAATGTGGAAACAAATAGTGGATATTATCATATTTACCATCAAATTATTCTCTTTGCTCCTGTTCATGTTTTATCATTATTTATAAGTAGAAAGTTGCGATGTATGTAACAAAATTGTGATTTACCATTTGAAAACAATATAAAATAATTTTATTAAAAAATAATCTAGGGGTTGAGATTAGTACGTTTCCAACAAAATAAAATTGAAAGACATTAAATCAGCAACTTGCGATATTTTATTCGTAATAACTCGTTTTCCTATGTATTTCCGTACCCTCCGAGCAAAAAATAACGACTGTTAAAAATAGGAGAAAATAATGGTTTATCGACCAACAGTTCGTGGACCACCACAAAAAGTACGTCCTTGCTAGAACTGCGATGCTAAGTGCCATTGACAATGCGCTATGAAGGTCAGCGGCGAGCGTTAAGCTATCGATTAGCGGAAACGGCAGGCGAGTTGTAGCCACGTGGCACGCTATCGTTGCCGCCCCCAACCCGCACCCTCACCCGCCGCCACCCCACACGCCACCGCCTCAGCCGCCTCCGCCCCCAACCATCAGGAGACGGCGTTCAAACGAGAGCAATTGGAGTTAGGGCACGGAAATAGGCGGCGAGAAGTCGTAATGGTACAGACACGGCGTGGGTGGAATCACAAAAGTAACGGCATAGGGACAGAAATAGAAGCACATTGCTGGAAAAGTCGACGCGAAGAATGTTCTATTCAGAGAATTCGAAGTGTGTGTGTAAGAAAACAAACTTCATTTAAACGTTCAAATCCAATTACAACTCGGGCAGCACAAGAGCGAAGAGCATGCTGGAAAATGTGGGAAGGGTCACATGGGCATGTTCGCATGCAGAAGAGCAACAGTCAACATACGAGGCGCCTGGTACCAAATTCATAACGTACGTACGTCTCACTAGAGAATCGATATACTCGTACTCTCAGTACCTTTTTATGTATCGCGATGTGATATTATTGACTAACTATATATTTCAAGATTGTTAAATTTGTTTTGTGCTACACTTTTTACAGATCAGAATTCAGCGAGATACAAATAAAGAAATATTCGCTTCTGTATGCGTCGTTCACTGGTTTGTATTTGAACTTCCGTCGCAAAATTCGCATAATAGGTTCGATCACCTAACTAGGTTCACGTGCATCAGACCCAATTCGGTCTGATCACCCGGAATCTACTTGTCCGCGTAGGCTGGTGCTATTACAGGAGACGCGCCTCTTCGGACTTGTACACAAGCGCTTGAGCCAGGTCACGGAGCGCGCTACTGGCAACCCACTAAGCGTGCGACATCTTCAATGGGTTTCCCCCATTCGGATGCTTGATACTCTTTGTTTGAATGGAGATGAATAGATACGTCTGCCGCCGTGCGTCTAAGGAGTGCGTCCAAAACGTAAGGCAGAACATGACGCTGCAATTGAGCGCGACATGACACAGGATTAATCACGGTAATAGGGTCACGTGTTCGCGAGAGACCTAATTTTTTTTCAGGGACGCGTACAACACCCCGCCATTCACTCTCATCAAGTCCATTGAACCCCATTTTGGGGGAGCTAATAATGCGAGTGTACTTTTAAGGAAAATGGGTACTACTGTTACGAAAACTTAATACAGTCATGCAACCCGATACTGTTATTGATTTACATCATAATAGGTCCCTTATCTTTAGTGAAATCTAGTGTGCACGACTAGCTATTATCCTTCATTCAAAAGTAATTTATACTTTGAAATAAATTAGAAAATTACCTTCATTATTCTTACTAAATAACCAATAACAATGTTATGTATCCTTTTCAAACTTCGATTCCCTATACACATTTTCAAGCGATGTACAATTTTGTACGCGTTATTGATCAATAATTAATAGTTGGAAAACAATATTCCTTCCATTTGAAAAATCCATTTGAATATTTTGTTAATCCTATTTTCATTTAAAGCAGTAGAAACATACAAACTCAATAGGTCTCTTTAACAGCAATATTAATGTGAGTAATAGCCAGAAACAAAAGACAGAGCTAAATGAAATGGAGCATGGTACTGTATTTATTACAAATTTGATTCATCACAAAACACAATAATAAATAATAAAACCTAATTTAGTTCGCACAATCAGTTTCTAAAATAAATGAAGCATTTCTGAAACTACGACTTCATCTTACAGTGCTAACTCTAACTGTGATCTGTTGGAACTTGTGAACCTGCGGTCTGTTGGAAACACAAAGTTAGCAACAGCTCAAGAATCGATCAAAAAGTTGTTATTAAACAACCTGCATCGCAGGAGATGAATGAACCGGCGCGCGGGAGAGAGTCCCCAACCGGTTACGATGAAACGGTTACAGCGGCAGCAGGCGCTAGCGGCTCTGAGCTCTGTCCCCATTCGGCCGGCGAGAAAGGCATTCAGAAATTCACATACACGCGGCGCGCCACTCAATGCAGAGTGGTGCCAAGTCGTACCGCGGCGGGCACTGGTCAAAAATTGGTAACAAGAAGAAAAAGCGCCACCTATCTATACTGCGATTTTTCTAACTTTGCCCCTCAAGACCGGTCTTCACGATGGAATATGTCACGGTATTTCGCGACGTTCTCAGTTGTGCCGCTAGGTATCGCATGATCGCGACCGTATCAAGCAGTGCCTGGGATCATACAACTTGTAGAGGTACGACGGAGAAAGACGCGAAATGCCGTGTGATATTCCATCGTGTCCATAGGGGTTTGAAGGGCAGAGTTAGAAAACTCGCAGTATAGGATTAAAAATGTAATTTTAAGCTACGAATATAAATTCACGAAATGGAACTTACTGTTTGCCATATTGTTTTGTTAATGACTTTATAAAGCATACAATATTCAGGTAAAAGCAATATTCAAGTAATATTAGTCGAATCAGTGAGACAATATGTGAAAACAAAAAAAAACGCGAAAAAATGTTTTATTTTTCTCAAAGTCATATTTTATCTATTTTTGTGAATAGTGAAATTGAATTTGGGAGTTTGGATGAACTAAATTATTGGATATTTTGTTTTTATTTAAGTCACAGAACAGTGAAAATGTATAGGTATATGAACATGATTTTTCACTATTTCTTAAAAGCCATATTATTGGTGGAATTAAAGCGTGGGTAAAATGAACGAGTTTTATGAATATATCTAGAAAAAGATATTGAGTAAACAAATATATTAGAATAATTGTAACTTGATTCATCTCAAAACACCGTTTTTGGTCTCAGTGTCTCTTGTATACCGATGATGCAATAATAGCTTGTAACTGGCTCCTTATAAAGGACAATTGTCTAATAGTCTTCATCAACGAAATTAGGTGTATTAAAAATTATTGTCTGGTAGTCTATAACATATATCGTAACTTTGTAGCTTTTAAAATTCCTAAAACACTTATTACTTTATACTTTTCAAAAGCAGTATTTAATCAAAATTAAATTAAATAAAAATATTCAAGATTTCGGGTATACGTTTACGGAGATAATTCAATAATGCAAATTAATGTAAATCATACACCGTTTATCTACCGCAATCTGTAAATTTTAAACAAACTTTCAACATAATATGCGTGAGCGTTAGGGCGCATATAGTCGCATTGGAGGAAGTATTTCCTCTTTGATACCATCAAAACAACAGTCATGCAATGAACGCTTTCGGAAAATAAATTAATAATTTAAAATTCACCTCTGATAATACATATACCACTACTGCACGAAATTCCATGAATTAGGACACTGCTTATAAGAATGAGTACCTTTTATAACACACAGCATTGTGTGTATACGAGAGTAGAGTGACATTCGCTCATAGTTCGTCTATAATATAGAACACTGGAAGTACATAGCAAATAAGAAAGGTTCGACTGTCGCCAACTTCTCGCCAGGAGTTTGAGAGGACGTTACCCCCCCTTCCCGAGTGTGGTGCCCTAAACTTTCCCGAGGTTATGGCAGTTAAAAAATGGTGAGTACCACCAAATACTATGGAGATAATATAGGACACTCTACGATATAACGGGAGACACTTGAAGCTAGCGAGCTTAGTAGCCCTACCTGTCATAACCATTGTGGTATCAAGTACGAAGTGAACAAGTTTGAAAGATTTTTAGTTACTTATGATCATGTTTACTTACGTTTCGCAGAGTGATTCGAGTTACTGTATTTGTATTGAAATTTGAATCAGTCGCCGATTTTCCAGGTCACTTCACCAGATTTGCTAGTGACCAGTTGTCTCCCATTAAAAATATGAGAAAGATTCAAAGTGTGTATTTGTTACCACGTCCCAAGTAGGGGGCTGCTTAAAAGCATAGCCCTTACTAGCGATCGGGCGACTTTTGCCCCACTGTACACCGCGACGAGCCGCGCCGGCGAACCGAGCTGAGCTGAGCTGAGCGGAGAGGAGAGGAAAGGCTGGGCGGGTGGACGGGCGGGCGGGGCGAGGGGGGCGGCCCCTCTAACCCGAATCCGAACCGGCTCCGGCGCGGCGCGGCGGCGGCGCCGCCACCGTCGCCACAGCCACCGCCACCGCCGTCGCGCGGGCCTTCTGCGAAAGACGCGTCGCGTCGCGAAAGAAGCCGCCGCCGCCGGTCGCGACGCTGCCGCTACCGGAAGGATGCGGGCGCTGGCCGGGTGCATCAATGCCCCGCGCGACGCACCGCCGCACGCACGCGCGAGGCCTGGCTTTGCGAAAACGACGCGTCCCACTTCGTGGGGGACGGCGCCGGTTTACTCGAATTCAGTTGACGCTAATTATATTATGTTCCCTTCCGTAGACGTCATTATTATGCGTATTTCAATATTTTCACTATCATTAAAATTATTATTTGTATTATTGAAATTGATTAGATTCTTCCTGCTGATCCTGGTATTGCTCTTGACAAGGCAGGTACTAAACGTATGAAACGTTGAGCCAAAAATAAATGTATTTGAAGTTTTAATTCCTGAAGTCAATATTGATTGATCCTTTATGGTCAAAATATATATATATATATATATTCGTACCATCTACGCATCCAATTATTAGTATTATTATTATCATACTTCTTTACTACTCCTCTCATTCACAAGAAATGGAGCATTCCTGTTCAAGACACGGCCGTACAAATAAATGAAGTTGCAACAATGAAGAGCTTCCGCAAACTGGGTTCTAAACAACTTTTGTGTAGTCCTCCATTAATGATGATTATGGTGATGCATTTGCTTCTTAGGCTGTTGATCAAGACTCACAAACTTGAATGAGTATATTTGAGTTTTTTGTTTGTTATAATAATAATAATAATAATAATTATTATTATTATTATTATTATTATTATTATTATTGTTGTTGTTGTTGTTGTCAATATGAATCTGTATTACACTACGCTATTCTTGGTCTATCCAGACGAAGATTCGGCGATTCTAGTGCTCTCTCAATTAATTTTTGTAAACAATTTTTTGTTTAGTTCTTTGAAGAATCTCGAATGACGCAATATTTAATAAACCCTGAAAGCGTAATAGAGAGTCATTTTTCAATGGAATGGCTTGGAGCTGAAACAAAATGAGCCACAGCAAGATTTCGTGTTCGTATATTTTGGTAAAATTTTGCCTTATCTTGTCTTCACATGTTTTGTTCATAGTGATGGACTTAAGGTAGTGAAAAGAAAAGCCACATACTCGCCAAAATCCAGACATTAAAATTTACGAAGGAGAGGCTTGCCCTCGTTGGAGGGGACTATTTTAGTACTGTCCCTAGCCCTTCAACTGTATACTCTGTAGTATATTGCAACAATTGTGATGGATATAATATGCAATATCTTTATAATCCGTTTGTATTCTGATGAAATGTTTTGAAATACAGAAATCATTAAAAATATTTGCTAAACTATTGCTTCTTGGTTATAATGAGACGAATAGCAAATCAAGAATCTTGAATTGCTAATGGATTGAGTACGGATATTAATACAACAAAAGTGTAAAATTCATCTGGCCGAACAGATCTGTCCCTCCGGAAATCGACTATTGTTCCTTCAGACTATTTAGGGTCAGAACGTTAATATTATTCCCGAAGAAGACATAAACCTTATTTAAGGAAAGAAGTAAAAATTTCAATATGAGTCGTTATTTTTTATCTCCCACTTTGTTAATTCGCCTTCCCCTTCGTCAGCCGTAAATCATAAACATGGTTTTGCTCCATTGATTTCATGTCAATATTGCATCACAATTTCAAATCATGTTGGCAAGTTGTGGAAGATCTTGTCTGTTAGCTTTTGAAAATTCGCCAGTGGATATATTACTAATAATTCTTTAATGTTCAATATTATATTCCGTTTAATATTTTCATTAATTAATTGTTTAGAGGTATGTACATCTGGCGGGGGTCCTTCAATTTCTAAGATGATGAAGTAATCCATCACTTACAATCAGTGGTACAGTTAGCATCATTGTTATCAATATTAAATAATGTATTTTGCCATATTACTATTAAGTTTCAAAAAGATAGGAAATAATTAAAGAACAGCTTAATCAGCACAAATATCAATAAGAGAACGAACGGACAAACAAAATCAAAATTTAAAGTAATATTTCAACTATTTGACATGTACGTTTCCGATTGCAAACAAACAGTTCTCAGTAAGTAGAGTATCGTGATTATTTTTTTCAAAAGTTTGAAGTTCAATCCACTTACAGATAGACCCGTTAAAAATTGTATCAGAATGAAAGACGTTGGATACTTGTAAGGAAGATTAAAATACTTTTAACTTTGGAAAAGTAAAATAAATTCTCAAGCAATGTTCAAATTGATGTACTCAAGCAATCTTCTCAAGCAATGTTCAAATAAATGAAAGTTGAAAGAAGTGAACATATATCGTTCGGTATTTAACATTAGAGATACCCTACACTACACATCAAAACCAACCCTTTCAGTAACAAAAATATTGAAACAACAATTTTTGTAAATCAACAATGTAGAATTCTACTACGAAACACATTAGCATTACTTGAAATTGTGCAGTGTTAAATGAATCAAATTATGCAGTGTTAAAATTAAAATAACGACACAAAAATATATCTTTCATGTGTTATTCAAATGGTTATGTTCAGTAGAACCTAAGTACCTAGAAATGAGATTTTTGTAAAATACTTGTGCGATGCTCGAAAGATCAAGAAAATGTCTCAGTATTTCAAAGAGGATTTTATACACCGACTTCGTTTAAGATGATCTGCAAAATCATTTCTACTAAGTTCATGGTTTCGTCGGAAATTAGATGGAATTCCAAGATGAAGAAATAGAGTCAGAAATAATATTACTTAGTGGAGGATTGTTTCTAGACCTTTTCCTTCACTATCTCTATTCAGCAATCACATTCTTCGTGTATGCATTCTTATTATTCTTTAACTTCTTTCTTTGAAAAAGTAATCATTATTGCCAAATAAATTGCTGTTTAAAGCATATTTTATGGCAGAGAGCTTTTGGTAATTAAAATCCAATTTAGGTTTTTTAAGTAGGCAAATTAGTTTTTTATTAATAAAATAATATACCAGCATATACTTTCATGATTTCCATGGTACAAGTCGAAACGAAATGTCAACATATTACAATATTTTATGGAGGACTCTCTAATCAAATGCGACGATTGCACATTTAATCATTGCATTACATTTTTAATTGTATTTCCCTACCTAATTTAAAAAGATACCTGCATTAAAATTCAACAGAATGTAGGATATGCAATTTCGCAAAAATACAAAAGTATTTGGATCAGAAGAAAAAATCCACAAAGAAAGGCCAATTGCAAAATTTTCTGATTACAACCCTTCCAAGTATGTGCAAGCGCGCCAGCATCGTATTTGTGACTTCTTGGAAGGGTGTAATTCACGGCTTCCACTTGGAAGTCACCTAAATCAGACCGGTTAAGATCCTATGCATGGTTCAATATCAAAAAGAGATAATATCACAATGAGAATTCGTGTCTCTCAGGCTAATATCAATTGAGAAAATCAATAACATAACAAATTCTCCATTTTGAAAAGTTAAGCTTTTACATTTTAAAGCATTTATGCATCGTTTAAAATTTTAGATACGGTAAAAATGAAATATCTGACGTCTAGCATGTTTCAATAAATCCACAAAAAACAAGGAACAAAACAGATAAAAATTTAAAATTATGAATTCTATACATTCTATACAATTTGCACTGCACATCGATCACTGTTTATATCATACCTGGCAGCAATTTATGAGTTTAATATTTATATCCCAATATTCAGGCAATACGCAATAAACAATAAAACAACTTTCGTATCGCATACCTACAAGTGATATACAGTGGACATCAAATATCTTTCTCTGTTCGAATCTGATATTTTTTTTTAAAAAATGCTTTCAATAATTATAAGTTAGGTAATAATTCATATTAACATAATTTTTCGTTTTGTTTGATCATATTAAGAATTGGAAATTTGTGGATACCGACAAAATGTATTACTTTGTAAAAAGTCTGGAAATAAAATATAAAAGTACTATTCATTATAAATTTTATGCAATTTACGATAAACTTAACGCATTAAAACTTCTGTTGGAATATCTATTTTGAATGTCACAAAAATCAGCTTAATCGTAATAAAGGAATCATCCTCGTAATAAACGTAATAATCATGATACAGTAATCCACTGTTCCGTGGATCAAATAAAGTATATTTGGGCCTTTAATAGTAGATACACAGGGTGAGATTTGAAAATATAATAAAATGTTTTAATTTATACATAAACTTTATACAAAGGATGCATTCTCGGACAGACTTTAAAGCGTACCACACTAAGCGTATGTAATAGTAAGAGACCTACTTGTTATTCAACATTGGCATAGTGCTGTATGTAGAGCGTGAGTTATAATGGATGTGAGTTCCTTAGTCTTCGTTAAAGAAAGAAACAGAATATTAAACACGTGTGTGAACAACAAACTGACATTCTACCTACATAACATTTGGAGCTCTTCGTCAGAGAGAAATAACCCTCTACGAGCTCCAAACAATTTATGAACACATTACAAATCTATTAGTAATCTCGACGTAGTTTTTGACAAACAATAATTTTAAGAGAAAATATTTTTTTCAAAAACAACACCATTAGTGAGAATACGAGAGTCAATCTGTGAATGTTGTTTCTGAATAAACAGACAAACAAGAATGTTTAGAAAATATTCATGTGTACTCACCGAAAACGCCTGTTGATTAATCCTTAAGCTGTGTGAAGCCAACTAACAAATACACTTGACGCCTCTCCAACACTACACTTCTCCCTCCGTCACACACCGCACACTGTCAGTCCACTCGAGTCACAGTCACTTGTTGTCACCACCGCCGGCAATCCAACGTGAACGTACACAACCACTCTCATCCACCACCCACTACCACAACAAACAAACAAACAAACAACAACACCCCCAGCACGGGCACACGGGCGTGCGTCACAGAGGAAGCCGGTCTACGGCCGTCGCGTGGTCGAACGCCGCCGGGTCGCGGGCAAGGCTGAGAACGAGCGACTCGCGGGCAAGGAAGAGGGCGGGCGGCGCGCGCTGCCTGCGAGCATGGTCCGCGGCGGGCGCTGGCTGGGAAGGCACTGGCTGACTGGCGGGCGGGCGCGCGGCGCGGCGCAGCGCGAAGCTCCGCGCTGCCGTCGCCGGCGCACCGGCTGCCGCCCCCCCTCCCGCGCGCACCTGCCGCCGCCACCGCCGCCACCGCCCCGCCGCGCGCCGGAAAAGTAGGCTACTGTGCCTGCGCCACAACGCATGCGCCCGCGCCGCCGACGTCGCCGCCGACGCCGCCCCGCGCAGGCGCCCAGCGGAAGGTTCCGGCTGCCGCTCGGCGACGCTTCTTCAATGGGATATTGATTTTTTAAGACACATGAAATGCAGAATTTCCTTCGATTTGCAACGCGATCAGGAAATTTAATTGCCTGTTTCACTGGTTTATTTCTAATTCGTCAAAATATACTAGCGTCTAAAATCGTAATTTGCTTTATTTCTGCATATCTTTCTCTTACCTGGCATTCACTGTAATCGCTGGTGGTAGAAAATTCCGGCTGCAACTCGGCGACGCTTCTTCAATAGGATACTGATTTTTTCAGACACATGAAATTCAGATTTCCCTTCGTTTGCAACATGATCAGGAAATTTAATTGCCTGCTTGACTTGTTTATTTCTAATTCGTCAAAATATACTAGCGTCTAAAATCGTGATTTGGTTTATTTCTGCATATCTTACGGGTACCTGGCATTCACTGTAATCGCTGGTGATAGAAAATTCCGGCTGCAGCTCGGCGACGCTTCTTCAATGGGATATTGATTTTTTTAAGACACATGAAATGCAGAATTTCCTTCGTTTTGCAACGTCATCAGGAAATTTAATTGTCTGTTTGACGTGTCAAATTCGTCAAAAAATACTAGCGTTAAAATTTGCAATTCAAAACCATGTGTTTCTATATATTTCTTGCCTGTACCTATCGTTTCATGTGATAGCTGGCAGCAGAAGTTTCCGAACGCTTCTTGAATTGAATTTTGGTTTTTTAGCCCGATAAAATTTAGATCTTCCTTTGGTGCCGATAAAATATTTTAGTTCGATAAAATTTAGATCTTCGATTCCTTAATAGGAAAATTTAATTGTATCTTTTACGTGGTCGGGTTTATTTCTAATTTGTCAAAGTATACTAGCGTCAAAATTCATAATTTTCTTCATTTCTGCGGATCTTACTTAAACCTACGTATATTATTGCTTGTGATTGCTGGAGGTGAAATTTTCTGGCTGCCACTCCGTGCTGCTCCTTGAAAGCAATATTGATTTTTTGCCACATAAAATTCAGATTTTCCTTCGATTTGCAACGTGATCAGTAAATTTATAGCCTATTTGACTTGTTTATTTCTAATTCGTCAACATATACTGGCGTCAAAAATCGTGATTTGGTTTATTTCTCCATATCTTGCGCATATCTCGCATTCTGTGTAATCGCTGGTGGCAGAAAATACCGGCTGCCACTCGGCGACGCATCTTTAAAGAGATATTGAATTTTTAGGCTCAAACAACTGAGATTTTTCTTCGATACACGTGATCACGAAATTTAATTGGTTGCTTCACAGATTTATTTCTAATTTAATTTGTCAAAGTATATGAACGTCAAAATTTCGACAACATATTTGGAATTCGCAAAACATATTTGTTTAATTTCTGCTAATTTCTTGCGCTTATCTGTCATTCTATGTCATCGCTGGCGGCAGAGCTTCTCGGCTGCCACTCGGCACCGCTTTTCCAATGGGATAATGAATTTTTAGGCACAGACGATTCAGATTTTTCTTTGATTTTCTTCTTGATTCTTTCTTTGATTTAATAGGAACATTTAATTGCGTCTTTCACGTGGGCGTGTTTATTTCTAATATCTCAAAGTACACAAACGGGAAAATTCGTGATTGGCTTCATTTGTGCAGATTTTGCGCGCACCTACTTATGTTATTCCGTGCAATTAGTGGGGGCGGAAGTTTTTATCTGCCACTCGGCGCTAGTTCTTCAATAGAATATTGATTTTGTAGACAAATTTCAGATGTTTCTTCGGTCTATAACTTGATCATAGAATTTAATTGCGTTTTTGACTTGTCTAATTTGTCAAAGTACATTACCGGCAAAAATCGTAATTTGCTTCTCAGCATATCTTGCACGCCTCTGTTAACCCGTGTGATTACCGGAAGGTTCCAGCTGTCATTGAGCGTTACTTCTTCAATATATTGTTTTTTAACCCTCAATTGTTAACCCGTTTTAACCCCCCTTTTAAAACTCAGATTTTCCTTTGGATTACAACATGGTCAGGAATTTTAATTGCCTGTTTGACATGTTTATTTTTAATTTGTTATCAACTATACAACCGACACATGATTCGTAATACCGTATAGTATTTGCTTCCGTGTCTGCATTCTACTTGGTCTTCACCCAAGCCTCATTTAGACGCTGGCTGTGGACTGTTTCGGGGGAAATTCTGCGCTTCTCCTTGAATAGAATATTGATTTGTCGGCCAATACAATTCACATATTCATCGGTTAGCAACTTAAATAAGGAATATTTAAACGCGTGTTCAATATCGGCAATTATAATTAGTTTTCAAGTATATTGTTGAAAGATTCATTAAACAATATAAAAGGTCCATCATTTTGTCATATTTCTTAGGCGTCTGTGAGATCACCTGTAGTGGAACGATACGTCTGCCACTCGGCGATTCTACAGCAATGGAATATTAGTTATTGTTCATCCATATAAAACTTTTATATTTAATGGATTCTCAAATTAACAAGGAAATTTAATTGTGCATGAATGAATTTGAATTTTTCTGATCTGTTAACATACGGGTTGCGAAAATATTCGTAAATGAAACATACAATTTTCTTTATTTATGGATACATTTGAGGCGTCCAAGTAATTTTGCGCAATTTCTCCGTGCAGAATGATATGTCGTATTCAGCACATCTTTGTCAGTAGAACATTAATTTTTCATCCGCATAAAAATTACATTTGCCTTTGGTTCGTAACTCGACCAAGAAATTTATCAGCATGTTTGAGGATAGCATTTACATTATTGAGTGTAACGTCAAAAGATCCGTAAAATATACAATTTTCTTTATTTGTGCATGTTCTCGGAGTTCTTTTCTCCGTGCGGTTGCTGGCGGCGGACATTTCCGACTGCTACTCTTTCTTCTTCAATGGAACCTTGTATTTCCGTTTCTGATGCAGCGAAATTTACATTTCCGTTCTGTGAGAAAGTTAATAAAAGAATTTGTTCAAAACCCGAATTTAATATTGTATTGCATGATTTGTTTTTTATTGTAATATGCCATGAAGTAAACAGTCAACGAGGATACGTATACCATGAAAGTTTCCGCAGCCGAGACTACCCACGAAGCCACCGGGAACAAAAAATTCCGGTTGTCACTAGAGTTTCTTCCTCTTCTCTTTGACATCTGTTTTCCTTTCGGATGCAAAGAAAATGTAATTTTTCTTTTGCGGCGTGGAACTTCAACAAACAATTTGAAGAGAGAATTAATTCAAATTATTTTGGCAGTTTCTTCGTAGATTTTTTTAAGATCATTGAACTTTTAATATCCAAATGAAAATAATTACTTTGTAACAAAATTAAGTGGAATGAAATGACACGAGATTATTTCTCGTTACTTAAAAATAATATAAATTTGCCTAAGCCTCAGAATTGATGGGTATAACGGAATATATTTTCTGTATTAAACTGATATTTCGACCACCTCAACTGAAGACGTTGAGGACAAAATCTTGAATTTAGAATGAATTTATTATTATTAAATATGATTTTTAATCATTTTAAAGCTATACTCCCGTACAATTTGAAAAGTTATTAATTTTTTGAAGTAACGCGCTGATATATTTCATATAGTTTTCTTTCGCTGTACTAAATTATTAATAGTAAATTATTAACCGATAACCTTCAGTTGTCGTTTTGAATATAATCATTCGTATTTGTCATTTTAATAATGGGCCACATTTTTGCTTTCTCTTTTGGTCCTTCAGGTGGATCCCTGATTGTTAGGTCGCAAGAGTAGACTTCCGGACATCAACGCCGCCAGAAGTTTTTTCCTGCTCGTGCTTCCATTGTGTTCGGTGTCAGGTCGGGAGCAGCGCGACCACAGGGCGAAGACGCGTCTCGGTTTCTAGGAGGAAAAAATGAAACTGAGCTACTCCTTTAAATTGTCGGTTTCTTTCACCGCTGTCATAGACGATGTCTTGCAATGATTGTCAGAATGGGTTTCAGGTATATTGTTCCGCTATTGTATACACTAGTCTCATTTGATCTACTAACCTTCCTTTTTTTCCTTGAGAGGCTGTGTGGGGCTTTTTATATAGAGTGAGTTGCATCGTACTTATGTTTCTGTAGGTGCATTTTGTATATAGTAGTCTAATGGCTACTACATTATGAGCTCATGTATTTAACACGCTTAATAGGAGAAATTATTTTGAAAAAAAAAATGAAACTTATTTGTTTGCATTAAGTTTTAAGGTATTATTTGCAAAATAAAAATGTCTACTTGTTTGGACATTGTTGACAAAAATTATTTAAATTGCTTGTGATTCACATATTTAGCTGCTTAAATACTTAAATAATAATGTAAACTTCTGAATTAAAAAGGGCAGTATAAGATACGAATCCACCGTATAAATAAAATATTGGGTTTGCAGGAAATGTATTATAATTTAAAGTTAATACTTGTATATAGCACACCACATCACAAATTATTTCAAACCAAGAGCGCATTCCAAGTAACACGTACTTTTTAAGAAATTGTGGAAAAAACTACCACGTCCCGGTTAGCGACTTTCTTCGCTACTTTACACGACCCTTCAGAAAATTAGTGTGTACCGTGACGAGTTCAATTACAATAAACCATCCGACATTGGGCGCCGCTCCAAATTTCCCCCTCGGCGCGCGAGAAAAATCTTGAAATTTCTAATTTCTCCGCGGCACGGCGCGGCGCCCCGTCTCGCAGGTCGCGAGTCACGCCGCTCCCAAGCACCCAGCACCCAGTGGGGCCGCCTCGTCGCATGACAGCAGACCGTCGCCGCGCGGTGGCGTCGCTCTGCGGAGAGCTTTTCCCCGCCATTTCCCACCGCGCCGGAAAACGACCCGCTGGCGTCCGAACGCCACGCCACGCCACTCCACGCCACGCCGTGCACCGCCGTGCACCGCGACTTTCTACGGATATTCCCAAACGCGAGAGCCCGCGTCGATGTTTGCCCGAGGGAGGGAGGAAGAGGGAGAGAGGGGGGGAAGGGGAGGGAGTTTTGCCCGATATTTGCGCTGCTCATTCACGCGTTTTCGCCGCGACGCGCGGTACATCACACGTGGGACTGGCGCGAACGACCGGATCGGCGGTTTTCTCCGCGCTTACGACCGGCTGGCACGAGACGCGGCTATGGGAATGTTGTGGCCAGCGCCGGCTCTCCCTCGAAGGATCGCGTAGGAAATGCAGCGCGAAAGAGGAGAGCAGAGACTCTTTTCAATGGAGATATGTATTTGACTTTGGAGATGGTAAGAAGTATTAATTTTTTTTTCTGTGGGCAAGACTTAACAAACTAAAAGTTCTTAAGTAAAAAATATTTATTTCCACAATGTAAGGAATCACGAAATAATTAAGTTGACAACTGGGTTATAAAATATTCTTACATATTTTTAAACTTACCACACTATAAAATGTTAATTACATGTATACAAGTGAATGTTAAATAAATGTAAATAAAAGATAAAGTACGAGCATTAAATTATGAGCGCCGAACTTTCAACATGTTTTAACCTTTAATTTACGTAACACAATTACATACGGAAATTACGTAATACAAATAATTGAAAATTTGCAGTCATGAATTGTTCAAGTTTCGACTTTTTGTATAACTATCGCTTTGATAGTTTCGATATTTTTGTGCCTTGAATAACGTTTACAACTACTACCGATAAATTAACGTAAAAACTGAGTGTTCATGTACGATATTTCAATATTTTCATTTACATCTTATCCTCCCCTTGGGCCATATATTTGAGTCCATTTTATTTCACACCATATATTTGTATCCATGTAAATGCTGAAGAAGAGACGGTTAAGTACGTAGGTCTTCTTCACAATATGCCAAGCTGTGCGCAGAGTTCATCACGTTCACTTACAGGTATCTCACCGTGTGTAGTCAGCAATCAGTCACTAATAACATCAAATCCGATAACCCACTTCCTTTCGTCAGCCATTCGAGAAGCAACAAGAAAGTTCCCGAGAGAACCAGAAAAACCTAATACGGCAACCCTCTCAACGCGGCTGCATAACGGGTTGCATCACAGGCTTTGCAGGGGCTTTAGTGGCACGGAAAGGTCGTGATGATTCAGGAAGCGGAAGCTTACGTCAGGTATTCTAGAAATAAAAGGACTCTGTGCGCTTGCATTATTTTTTAATTTAATGGGATACCCCTATTGTGCCTGAGCCAGTTAGCATCCCCAGCAGGTGTTTGCAAAGGAGCTTCCCGTTTGCGGAAGTTTGGATGATTCAAAAGTGATGCATGGGATGTGACTAAGCATACACATACTGCAGAACGAAAAAGTCCCGTCATTTCAGTTATAAAATTAAAGTTTACACGTTTATTTATAAACTACATGCTCGTATGAATACCTCCACTTTCATACATTCTAATCAATACTCAAATCAGAAATTCATTCTTAAAGAAAACTAATGATGCAATCGTCATAAATTCTTAAATTCGAGGAAGTCGCTGTAAGTGTGTTTCAACATCAGTGCACACTTTAAGATCTTGAAAATTAGCGAAAAAATATTCATCGAGCAAACATCATTTCAAGTGTTGAGGATGAAAGTACAGAAGGTATATTACATGCGGCATGAGGCATGCGTACAAAACTAATTTTACTGACACTGAATTCAAATTTGTACCGATATATCAGTCATAAAATAAAACTGTAGATGTTATATTTATAAATTATGTGCAAATTTGAATTACTTTAATTTTTTATTCTTGTAAATAATACTCAAACCAGAAATTAATTAACTAAGGAGACAAATACACTACTCATTAATTACAGACTTCTAGAAATTCTTTTCAATTGTGTCTCCACATCTTTGCACTCTTCTGATCTAGAAAAAAAGTTTCAGAAATAAAAAAAATTCACTACGCAAACCATTTTTATATGTCTGGCAAACAAATTCAGAAGTTACATTATTTTAAAAAAATGTAAATAAGCACACAGTATGCATAAAAAGTAATTTTAGCTGAAAATGAAATACATAAAACTGAAAAATTGGAACATATATATTATGTCTGCAACTGAAAACTTCGTCTGTAAAGAGAGCAGATTCATTAATTTAAAATATTATATAAGTAAAACATGACGAAATCCCTCGAAGACACATATCAGGTTAGAGTATTGGGCTGCCATCAGTGATTTAATCAGCCCTTGACATCCATTCTGTCAACTCGCATTGTGTGTTGCTTCAGAGTAGCAGTGTCAACGAGAAACTCCTGTCCCGTCTCCTCGACCAACATTTTTCAGCTGTCAGAGCGTAGTATACGTCATGTGCTGAGGTTATGTTGGAGACGATTGAGGGAGCAACAAATCTAGCTACATTCCTTGGTAACATATTTGTTCCAGCTTAAAAGAAAATTGTTTTCATTCATAAATTAATTCAGAAATATCATTTCAATAAAATTTAATTGCATTTCCTGATAAATGCACAGAAAAGTGAATCAGATGTAGGAAACATTATTCATTGAACTAGGACAAAATTCTATTCCTTGTTTGTTAAGAAAAGAAACATCCTTCCAATGTGTAAAAATATGTTTTCAAATCATGTATAAAAATTATCATATTTCAAAATGAAAGATTTTTTTACAATTTACATCATTTATAGCATAGATCATTTATAGCATAAGAGCATAATAATTCTTCAACATTGTATTACTCTGCAGAATTAACAATATATTTACTGCTCAAAATAAACACATTATTCTTTTAGCAATATAAATTAATTACATCGTTAGTGTTTCCGTAATATTGTCATTTGAGTCAAACTAAATATACAATGCATTAAAAACATTAGTTCTGCTCTAATCTTATTCTTCAATCAGAAGAGAAAGTATTTCATTTTATCTCATCCTACATAAACTAACTTTATCTATCTAACCTCATTTTAATCTGAAACATATGAAAGTAACCGGTTTGATGCGTCTTCCTATTCGGAGATGTTACATAAACTTCACTTTCGCGGCGTTCGAAGTGACCGATAAATTCGAGATGCCTCCGCGGGGTGCGCCAACTAGTCGCGTTCAGTTGCTGGCGACAGGCGCGGCCGCGGGCGCGGCGCCCCCGTGTCGGTGAAGCAACTTGCGACTCGACGTTGCGACACGCCGCACTGGCTGCCAGGCAATAGGAGACATCGCGGTGCGCGTGAAGCTTGATGAAGCTTTTGATTTTGTCTGCTGGATCAGCTTCCAAACTGGCTGTGCTGGCACACTGAACGCGTCGATTTCCTTTGCAGCATCGTTGACAGGAAGGTCTAAAACTTGGAGCCACGACGGTAGTGGATTAGCGCTAGAAATGCATACATTGCTGGGTGGAATTCACTGTTGTCTGGTGGAGAATTCTGGCGTCTGATTGGTCATTTTCGGTTGTTTCTCGCTTCAATACCTGGTAACGAATATGGGAACAGTACAAGCCGCGTACCTTTCCTTCCTTTTTCCTGACTCTTCCTTTACAAATACCCACGATACACGAGAACTGCTAGAGTGATATCATTCTGGTACTGATATCTGCAGGAGGGAAACTGCCCTGGAAGTCGATGCGTACCTCGACGCCGAATCTCACGTACCATCGCAGGAGAAACACATTCACTTCCTGCAATTTAACATGAATTACTCTTACGGGACAAATTACCTTAGATATTACGCACCCGGCGGCATTTAATACTTATTCCTTTGCCCTAAGATATGTTCCTTCTTTGGCAGCCGCTTTGAAATTTCCTAGACAGGCAGATTCTCTGCTATCTGAAAAATTTCTTTGCACTCATTTTTTCGAAAAAATATTTGACGTCTTTGTTGCAAAGAAATAGTCGTATATAAATTACAAAAGTACCATAGTTTTCTATTCGTCCAACTAATTCATTTAAAATTGATGTAAATAAATTGAAAGAGTAGCACAGAATTATTACACTTTGAGTTTCTCTAGAAGCACGTAGTACTGTTACGCTCGTCGTACACATTGAAGTGAACCACAAATAATACACATTTAGGGAACAGTATACGAAAAGTAATATTTTTAATATCATTCTAACTAACCTTACAAAAGCTTTTGATGATTAAGATGGATGATCTGTATTTGTGTCTGTTTTGTTTTTCCGCAACAATAAATAGGTTTTATAACATTTTCTAATTCACACTCGTATTTTCATAAGATATATTTTCTTGTATCGTATGATGAAATTAATACTAGATACTTGTACAATATCAAGTATTCTATACACACTGCTTTTGATCATAGAGCATTCAAGAATGTGCTTGAATATCTTAGCTGGAATTTCCTCATGGTCTTAGATATTTGCTTATTTATTTCTATATATACTTGTATATTTAATAAATGTCAAAATTTGGTAGATAAATAAAATTAAATATTTAAGTTTTTGTTTAATTACAAGAAAAGTAAAGCAATATCTAGAAGTCTCCCTGCCAAGTCATTGGTTCTGTGTGTTTAACAATAAAGAAAATCATCGCAAATATTATTCAGTGAACAATGTTTTTCATTTAATTTACCAAAGAGTTAACAAAATACTATTTTCCTTCTATAAAGGAATTAACCAAGAAATAACATTGTATGTATATTAAATTATTCGTTACAGAAGCACGTTTACACGAACATTCAGATTGGACAACACTGAAAGCAAAAAGCAATTTCGACTGGACTCTCATCTTTCTCAATATATTTCGGGAAGATCCTAAACGCCACTCCGTACCGTAACCTGCAAGGCACCGACATCCGTAAGAGCTCCCTCCCAGCCAGGGCTTGTCGCTAAACGGCGGCGCGGGCGGGCGGTAAGTGAGCAAGTGGCGCGTTGCGCATTTCGTTAGCACGGGGCCGGGACCTGGCCCGTGACCGGTGCATGGGGGAGAGGGCGGGGGCGGGGGCGGGGCGAAGGTGGGTGTTGCGAAATGTCGGAATTCTGGGGCGCGTGCGACTGCTTTCGAGACTGGTGCGCCAGCAATGCAGCACGAAGCTTCTTCAGTAGGACGACACACATTGGGTCGAAAGACGCTCAAGAGATTAAGAATAAATAAATAAATAAATAAATAAATAAATAAATAAATGAAGAAAAGAAGAAAGAGAGAAAATAATTAAACTCATACTTAAAGGTTCCTCGCATCTGAAGTCAGCAGATCGCGAAACCTCATCAACGCAACACATACGGAAAAAAGACTCGGAATAACGTCTGTGCCCAGAGAGGGAAACGGAAATGAGAACCTTCGAACCGAACCATTGAGTACGTACGTGTTCTCTCCAACTTGGCACCAAAACCGTTTTATCTTTTGAATCGAAAATAAAAAGATACTGGATGGTGTACGATATCCGCAGCAATGATGACACCAAGAACCGCAATAGCAATTATTTGACTTCTCTTACTTTCACTCGCATTTGGCGATACTAGTAAAGATAAATAGTAAGTAAATCACGTGAATGAATCAATCAATAAATTAACGAAAACTTTAGATTATAGAACAGAATTAAAACTTTTAGTGCACTTTTTAGTACGTGTAAACTGGTTCAGATTCTTTCGGATTTCTCTCAGCGAAAAATAAACACTGAAAATTAAAAGACAACGAAAAGACATAATAAAAGAGGTTAATTATCATTGCGTGTTATTTCTTTTCTTTTCCATTCTACATACATTTTTACAAGTTCCTTGGAAGAAACGGTAGCCTTTAAGTGTAGAAACATTCTACAAGCACGCTTAGGGGGTCATTTGGAGCCACTGTGCGGAGTTAACGCTTCGGCGAATCCGCGTGCGACAGATTGCAAAGAGCCGGCGCATCGTCCATGATTACCTCACGGCTGGGTTGATCGGTGTCAGAAAATCTCCTCGAAGCAGGTCTTAAAAGTGCTCAATAACGATGAGTGTTCAGGGAATCGTTCTGCTCGACGCACATTTCGTCTCTATGTAACTTCCAGATAGATGCTGTCAATAGATTTTCTAAAGTGGGTAAATTAGCTGACCTTGAGAAAGGAGGTTTGTGTGTATACTGAATAAGATTGAGGACAAAGACTTATTCAAATAGCTTCTGTTTGATTTGAGTGATATTTTTTCAGTCAAACGTACAGTGTATAAGATTTAGGAAATTAACCATTTCAATTGTCACTCTCCCCTTATTGTCTGTAACAAGTATAATAATAAATAATAAATTATATTTGAAGATACTAGATCCTTTAAAATAAACAGCATTTCTTAAAATAAATATTCAGAAAACTTCGTAATTTAGACGCCATGCTCCTTTAAAACAGTTTCGTTTCTACAATACAATAAATTGTTTACTACATTTCACATAAAATTATCCCCATTACATTTTTAAAATTGGTCTTTTTTATTTTTCATGTGGTTGCATTGCATGAAAATATTTTGTTAACCTAATTTTTGAATATTTACTTTTTATCAAAATCAACGTAGGTATTAAACTCATTATAAAAATTAAGACGTTCTCTTGGAGAATCGTCCGTTCTCAAACTAGAAAAAATACGGCTAAAGGGTAAAGCCGTAAAACTTGCTGTTAGCACAGAGACCGTCCATTGACGCGTTGAAAAAAGGTTATATGTGGTAGATGGGTTTCGATATTTCGCAAAATTTACGTTTTGTTCATATACAGATAAATAAAATAGTAATGGGTATCTGATGGAGTTTCTAATGTTGCGTGTATATATCATAGGAAGTAATACAGAAATGAGGGCAGCTTTGCGAATGATTGCAATTATCTTTATAAATATCTTCGATACATATTTTCCGAAAAGCATACTTTTGCACTCCTTTTAGATACATGGGTAAAAAGTACGTATTTTTGCTAAGTTTGCTGATGAAAGAAATAATAATAATAAAAATACATATGTTATGAACAATGTTGCTATTAGAAACATGATATCCATTTCCTCTTCATAAAAAAACTATCACAATGTAAAATAACATAAATGAGACATTTTTACCATTCACCGACCTACTAATGCAAGGCACATATTTGAGCTACGATTTATACAACGTAGAATATTCAAATTGTGTCCTTCGAGTCACTCTCACCATTAAATGAATCCCACATTTCTGTTACATCGAGTTAGCGACCTCTACCACTTATCCAAACCGAAGAAAAAAACTTCGGGAAAGAAGAGTTTGAGGCAAATGTGAGGTGAAAAAAAGCAGTTTTGACCGTTGACCGGAAGACAATTAGTGATTAGTCTTTCATTGTCAAAGGATTTTGAAGTTAAGCGGTAGAAACCGCATTTGTATAATATTTTTACAGCCGCCCACATCAATACTATTAAAAACATTCATCACCTCAGTAAAGCAAGTTATAATTAACACCAACAAACGAAATAAATAATAAATTTCAAATCTTGCCGTCTAGTATTCATCGTATTAAGACACAAAACTCGTCTAGCTTCGTTTTCCTATTTCTGTCCGAATTCACCATCTCGTACATTTTGTTGGTAAACATATATCATAGGTTTCGTGTGGCACGTTCATGTGTTATACAAAGGAGAAACAAAAGGAGGGTTGTTGATCGTAACTAAGTTGTAATGATTTCTGTCTAGAATAAAACGGAATATCTCTTCACAAAAACCCGTTGTATTTATTGTATTGTATTTACAGTATTACGTAAATTGATAAACTGAGCTTGTTCTCCAACACATTTTACAACTCTTCGAATGTGAAATAGTCGCTGCGTCTCCTAGACAAGAGCAGCGCGGCCGCAACCAACTCGACCGGCCTTCTTCGCGTCGTCGCTTGCCGGTGCAACCTGCGGAAACCGGCCTGAAGTCCATGTCGTCAACGACGCCATCGTCGTCGTCGTCGTCCTCGTCGTCGCCGCCGCCGCCGCCGCCATCGTCCGCGGAATACGCGAGAGCTTCCTGGATGCGTCGCACCCGGTCAGAGTCCTGCTTCTACGCGCCTCGCCGCTTCGACTGTGATGGAAGCGAAGACGTTTTACACAGCAGCGTTTGGTGTTACGTCTTCTCCAAAATTAGCCACCTTCCAAAGTAACCCATTATGACTTTGCCACCACCTACCAGCTCCCAACCAGAATAAAAAATAGATACCCATTAGATTCATTCCTCAGCACATTTTCAGACCTGAGTTTATCGTATAGGTGCCCTGTGAGTTTCCTATTCATGTGTATTTAGATATAATTTTAAGATTATCATTTAAGTTAAATATAAGTAGAAAAAAATACATATGATGTAGTATATATAATACTGAACTATGTATATCCATTCAATAATAAATGTATATTTTTAAAAAAAGGTGTTACGTGGCAGATTCCGTAAGTTTCTGGCCATACTAATTTCTAATTTTGATAGAAAGAAAAAAATGCTTGACTTTTCGACTTAATCATCCTTTGCTCAAAACCACTTTTCACATCTGTATTTTAACATTTCTAGACTTTTGAAAATATACTCCAAATTTTTGTTCGCAATTTGGTCAAAACTGCGTTTTTCACCTCACATTTGCCTGAAACTCTTCTTTCACGAAGTTTTTTCTTCAGTTTGGATAAGTGGTAGAGGTCGCTGGGTGCCTAATCTGAACTGTAGGGGGAGTGGTCTAAGTCGTTGAAGCTTTAGCTCTTCACAACATTGCTTACAATCTGAACAAAACGCACAGTTTAATTGTCATGAAGATGTTAAACACCATGAGATTTTATACACTCCATCCAACTCAAGTACCTTTCTTCACAAAACTCAGCGAGATGTCGGCTGCAAATATATAGAATTACAAAGATTAAAGATAAGACTAAAAACCGCTCAGAAGGTTTTCTCATAGATGAGCGATATCATGGTCAGGTCGTTTGCTTTTGGAACCACCTATGTATGATCAAAGATAAGAAGGAATTACTATATTTTATTTATAATTGTTTATAAAATACAAATCGTACCAAAAAGCAAGCCATTTATCAATTTAGCAAGGACAAAAATACAAAATCCGAAGCATAATCATAGGCAATACCACAATTTGGAAATTATCGATAAATCCCCTCGGAAAGCGAGGAAGGGATTTATCGACTATTTCCAAAGCACTCGTGGTATTACCTATGACTATTCCACGAATGATATTACGTCCA
Organism: Acheta domesticus; assembly: GCA_031308135.1. Lineage (NCBI taxonomy): Eukaryota > Metazoa > Arthropoda > Insecta > Orthoptera > Gryllidae > Acheta > Acheta domesticus. Next base: position 140,417,917 of record JAHLJT010009355.1, on the reverse strand, counting down.
ACTGAGTTACAAAATGTGCTAAATTTTGAAAGTAACTGAAAGCTATATTAAAATCACAGAGGCTGTGTTACAGTATATACGCGGTTTATTGGACATCGACATAACGATCGATGCATACCCCCTCCTAAGATAGATGAGACACAGTTTATGATTGGTCAGTAGGGAGAATCGTTAAGAAAAAAATGGATCGAAAAAGCGATAAACGTTTTGAGATACACCACCCTGATTTTTTTTGTATGTATATTTAAACAATATTGGTTTTAATTTCACGCGTGGAATAGTCTTAGTAACCTGATGTTCCTGTAGCACAGCACAGTTCACCAACACTCCATAGAAACACCACAGTTTATGGTGTCCAGGCTATCCGGGATGAGCGCGATGAACCAAAAGCAAGAGTCCCGGAAGTGAGTTTATCGAGTGCGGGCGAACCGCGAGCTACAGGGGCGAGTCTTCGCCTGGGGGGGACATAAGGTCAGGGAGTGCCACGGCAAGAGATAGTAATTAAGTTGACAGAACGAGTGCGGTGGTCATTGTTTACTGCCTAAATTAAACTGTGGTGTGGTTGCGTAGGCTTCCGCGGCCGGAATTCATGGTGTCCAGGCTATCCGGGATGAGCCGCGTCGTTGATTTGCTGGCTGACGTTTCGGCCAACATGTTGTGGCCTTCTTCAGAGCGTACTGCTGCCAAATGGCTAGCGAGGTCGCCTAATATAGGGGGAAGAAGGGGTGAACGTGATAGGTCACGGGAACGGCCAATAGGAAGCGTGCAGGTGGTACGGTATTGGTGGAGGAAAGACAGAGCTATAGCGAGGTAGGTGGGCGAGTGGGACGCAAGAGAATGTGGCAAAGCGGAAGAGGGAAACCATGTGGGGCAGAAAATAAGAGAAAGGAAGAGTAAAAATGTAAAAAAGTGTACAAAAGCGGCGCCTGAGAGGCAAAAGGGGGAACAGCCAATCGGCGACCGGGAGGGCGCCCGTCATTGGTCGGTCCTGGGGGAGTGTCCCCAGGGGGAAGCACCGGATTGGCGGATTGAAACACCATGGAATCGGCTCCCGCGCCCGGCTCCCTGTAGCTCGCGGTTCGCCCGCACTCGATAAACTCACTCCCGGGACTCTTGCTTTTGGTTCATCGCGCTTTGCTGCCTAAACAGTCGGCGTGCCGTCTCTTCACTGTGAGCGCTATTTGACTTTCCACCCACCCAAAACAATAAGTCCAGAGTTACCTGAGCATTTGTCTTGCTGTAGTACACATTCCTAAGTACGACAAATGATGCACGTTATGGTCATAAGACTACGATAATATTTTTTTAAATGATCCACATACAAACGTCTCTGTGAGCATGTGGAGGCTCTTATAGGTTATCTACGCCTTTAATAATGTCCATAAATGTCTTGATCGCTGAACTAAATTGTGTCTCTAAATACAGTTGTTACAAAATGAATAAAATACTGATGATGATGATGATCAAGGTGATTAGAATAATAAAGATGTAGTTCCCTAGACTTTTACTTTTTGGGTCATTTAAATATTTTGAGGTTTTGACTGCTATGCGACGATGAACAAATTCATTTGTGGGCTGAGACCCACAAATATTTTCGATAGTTACCAAAACAGTCATTTTTAGCATGTTCGAAACTCAATGCAAAGACGAGAAGATATCTTCTTTTAGATACATGCTGGTTTGAACATGTTTTATATGACTGAAGAGAGCGTTTAATTTAAAAAGTATTATAAATATGTAAGCAAGGATTTTCGAAGCCGTAATCTAATGGACTTACATCCTACCTTTTGAATGAAGTCTGTCATTCCTGAAGTTTTGCAGTTGAGTTTTCATGCACAATATATCAGATGGGATGCACCTTTTTTGCCTAATTTCGTGTATTTGTATCGACACAAATTCAGTCAAAATGTTAAATTATCTTCACATTATTCAGTGTATTATAATTCTGTTCTATACATATAAAATAATTAAAATTGTGTAGTTATACATATTTGTGTATTTCTTGTTTCAATTTCTCTACGTTTTTATTGACTCTTTTGTGTTAACGAGAGCTTGTGTTAAAGATCTCAACATTTTTCAGCTCTCTTTCCTCTTATTCCATTTAATTATTTCGTAAAAACTATTCACTCTCGTTATAGATATCGTTCGTTCATTTAGTTTACCGATGATTTCAGTGCATTGCGTCAGGTCCAGCCAGCTTTCTTCGCGAATGGACTTATGGCAATCGTATGTAACACGCGAATGAATTGCGAGAATAATATGCTGTTACACAAATCATTTGTTTTTATACTGTGATGAAATTAATTAGTGAAATGTTGTACACTAGCAACAGCGACTGCCTATCCCCTAGATCCTTTCTCTTGTCCAGTTATCCCTCATCTACTCGTGCAACATTTCATTCAGGCTTGCCACTTTTTAGCGGCTACTCCTTTAATTAACCTGGCAAAAAGTGCGGAATCTAAACAGCGCCAATTAGCCTGTCGAGAGGCCGCTGCTGCTGCTGGCCCCGAAACATGAGGCTCCGCCCCCGCTTCCGCCCCCGTCCCCGCACGCGCTCTGGCCCCTGCCCTCGCCCGATTTCCGCCCTCCCTTCCGTCTCCTCCTCTGCCAGCCCTCCCCTCAGCCCACCCCACCTCTGCCCTCCCGCTTTCGTCCGCCGCCACTAGCCCACACCTCCATCCCCTCATGTCTCCGCACAGGGCGCCCTCGCCACTTCCGCGATACCTCCATGCCTCTCCCGCCTCCTTCCCTACTTCCAGCCCCGCCCTCACCTCTAAGAACGCATTAGCCGTCGAAACCATACCGGAAGAGGTGGCTCAGGGCATCAATTGACGTCACTGCAGTGGATCTGACCGGGAAGTCTAGGTTCGAGTTCCGACGGTGGCAGGATTTTCGAAATTAGTTACATTATTAGATCGAATTCGGCCGCTACCAGGAGAATTCTAGCGGCCGGCTGCTCTGAACGGTAGTTTCACGTGGTTTCTACGATCAATACCAGGTGAATGCCGGAGCAGTATCCTAACAAACGGGTCACGTATTGCGTGCTATGTTACCTTTCTCTTCCTTCTCCTATCATCACCCTTTCTTACACACACTTACAATTACATGCACGACACCACCACACATGCCGGGAGACCGGTCGGGAGCTTAGAGCTTGTCCCGGATAGAGCGATGTTCTGCTGATGGGAGATATCTGATATCTCCCATCAAAGGAAAACGTAGGTGGCGAGACTTTAGCTCCCAAATAGGCCAGTGACCTCAGTGGTGTTTATACACGACACTTCGGCAGTAACGGGGTAACCGGAACCTATGTAAAGTCACGTACGAAGAGAAATAAAGGAACTGAGGAGGGGTTATGACGCGCGGAAGAGAAAATATATTTTCTTAGATGGGTCAAAAGGAACATACTATTTTCACTGTAAGTTCATACATACGAAGAAAGTACAAGAGAAAGCAAAGTAAAGCTAAGCAAGAACGTGTAGAAAGAAATAATATATCGATTAGTGAAATTATATGAAAGGTAAAAGACATGGTTTATAGCAGTAGTGTCAAGGTCATCTACTGGTGGCAGTACGCTTTGCACGCTTCGTGACACCGTAGCATGCCACGAGCTTCTCTGCCCAACTAGCGTCGGGAAAGGAAACTATGAGTAGTAAACCTGCCGTTTTACAATAGTGATGGCGTTGTCTCTTGTGGCGGGGTGATGAACTGCGTGGAAGGGCGATTTCATCGTGACACTTGTGCCACTGCCTCTCGCTCGTGGCATCGACCTTAGCAACACTGGTTTCTAGAATAGTGCATGGGGCTGCACCGGCAATCGTACGTATCAAGGGTCGTAGTTCGCATTCCTGATAAAAGTTTTCAAAATGGAGACTGGCGAAAAACTAAAAGGCAAACCTCCAACATTAACATCCATAAAACATCCAACATAACATGCAACAAACATCCATAATTTCAAAGTACTCCGGGAGATTTAAGTGTCTGTTATCTGTTCTTTTGTGTCTAAAGTTCTATACATCAAAGTAATAAAGAGAGCATCTAACATAGGACGTCTACCACGAAAGAGGAATAATTTAATTGCAAGGAATGTGGGGTTCAAGGTGAAGCGGACGTTAGTAGCCGAGTTGGCGGGGCTCAGAGAGCTACGACCAGAGCGGAGGTATCCAGAGGTAGCGTATAGTGCGGATGCGCTCCGCAAGTTACTGCGCACGCGTCGCCCCACCTCCCCCCACACCCCCGCGCGAAATGGCGGCGGCGTGCGGCGAAATGGCGGCCGCGAAATACGGCGGCCCGCGCTTCCGGGGTCGCTCGTCAGCGGCGCCTCCGCCGTCACGCTTCACCCGCGCCCCCCCCCCCGCCGTCCTCAGCCTCCTTACTCCTCTCTTCTTCCCTTTCTCCTCTCCTACCTCTCCTCTCCTCTACTTCCCTTCCTGATCTCCAACTTCCCTCCTCCGCCACCTCTCCTCCTCTCTTTTTCCTACTTTCCCCTCGCTCCTCTCCTCTCCCTCCCCTGCTCTCCCGCCTCTCCTCAATATCCTCTCCTCTCCCTCCCCCACTCTCCCTCCTCTTTTCTCCTTCCGCTCCCTCCTCTTCTCTCCGTCCTCTCCTCTCCCTACTCTCCTCCCCCTCTTCTTCTCTCCCTCTTCTCCTCCCCCTCTTCTCCTCTCCCTCTTCTCCTGTCCCTCGTCTCCTGTTATCAATAAATTTTTAATGCAGGAATGTTCTCAAACTAGTTTGAGTGGATTACTACTAGTTTGAGTTGAAACCTACCAGATTAGTTCATTTTTTACAATTGGGTCACATATCCCCAAGCACTACATTATATAAACAATTATTTTTTAAGAAAAATTATAACAAATAGACAAAAAATCTTATTTTCATTTAAAGATATTTAAAAGCATCAGAAACTCATGAAGTATCTTAATGCTCACTAATGAAGGATGACATAGACCAGAACTGTACAGGAAGGTTAAGAAAAGAAGGGAGAGCAAACGAAACTACTTGTCATCCCATATGATACCAACTTTAGGAAGTCTACTGAGAATTATTGTGGAAGTGGCAAGCATTCTAACACGCCAGAAAAAGTTGGATAAGCAATTGTCAATGATTTTCTTCACATTTGAGGCTGAAATCTTCGCGAGTTCAAAGAATTTATTAATCTATTTTGTAAAAAGAGAAATGATTGAATAATATAACTTAAGGTTTATGTAGTATTTAAATGATTTTGGTAATGAAAGTAATGCAAATACAAGCAAAGTTTTAAAATCATTTTCACTTTATTTAATTGTAATCACAGTCCTTTGAATACAAAATTAATTATAACAAATCATTAGCCCTTTATTGTAAGTTAAAAATATACACTAGTAGTAAAACTTATCCTCCAAGAAGATTCATACAAATCCTATAAATGAAAAAATAATGAATTGTCTCATCGGAAACAACAATATTCTGTGCATTTTAAATAAAAATATAACAGAGTTTAGCTTTCTATCTTTACTTCTTTAGTTTACAACGCATAAAATAGTTATAGCTCAATTGCATCACGGCACTGCCACATAACCACCACCAAATCAACATCACCGATCTCATCAGTAGTGCACATTAAGTGGAGTATAATCTTCGGCATTTAAACAACGCACCGCAGGTTTCTCTAGGAAACGAGCAGATGAGAAAGGAAATCAGATTCGTGAAAGTCTTCGGAGAGTAATATGCCAAGGAAATATTAAAGGTGAGAGTGGCCTCTTCGCGGAACCGCGCGTAAGTAGTCTGAGGAAGCAGTTCGGGCGCAAGCGACGGCGATGGAGACGGCAGCGAAGGAAGAGGGAAATGGGTAAAGACCTCGCCATAAAACACATGACCTACAACATCTCCAGGGAAGGCTGTAAATACTTTGTAAACACGGTTATGCTCATCCTGCATGATGTGAATTCTGCGAGTGCTGTCTGAATACATGGTTGAGAGAGAATCATGACGACATATTCTTTACTACGATGCCAGTGTCAAGGCTTATGTTCAAACCTGGAATGTATGAAGGATTTCATGGGAAGGTGATTATGAAATTAAGATATGAATGATGTGATACTATAGTTGAATGAGAGTCAGAGAAACTCATTTTGTCCACTAAAAATTCTACATACATTCCACGTTATGAACTCCTCACTTCCTAGCAGTGAAAGGCAACCATTCTGATCATTACCTCGAAGGGCACTCATCATTAATATTTGCACATACATCAATGCCCATTCAGGTCTACTATAATGAGGATCCGTCTCCTTTTGGATAGAGGTATTGATTAAGTAAGAAATCTAACTACGTAAGCTCAACATACCAAAATTATTTTGTTTTTAATTATTAAAATGGTACCTAATCTTTATGTATTGCTTATTAAAAAATATATAAAAGATCGCAAAATGATGGCCAAATCACTGAAAATATGTAGTACAGAGTAACTTCTCCCGTCAGGGACGCTTTCAGAAAGTGTTTAGAAACGGCTTAAAAAATCATCTTGTTTCTTAAACTTACAGTAACAACTATTTAATTTATACCTCACTTTCAGTTTGTAAATTTTAATTTATACCTAAATTTTTAATAAAAAATTAAATAATATTTTCAAGATTGTCTGTGTGGTCTGTGTGGAAGTCTGCTGTGATTACTTTTCTACCAGAAACCACGTGAATTGAAACTTTGAGAAACCGTTTAAAATTTTGTATTAATAACAAAGGCACACAAAAAAGTGTGAGGCCCATAACTTGAACCATGTCTCTGTGTGTATTTTATCGCACTGAATCCGAATCTGAAGGCAGAATTCCGCTACTACCCTCCAATTTTTGTTCGCGGGAAAATACACTGAATTGTATTTTTTTTTAATTTTCGGGGGTTGTTGTCAGACCCGAAGACGTCACACATTTTTGTATATGCACGTCAAAGTGCTGAATCCGAATCTGAAACTAGAACTGCACCACCACCATCTATTAAATCGCGAAAAATCACCGTGAAATTTACAATCTAAAATTTCACATCGTTTTTTAACGAAAAAAAACTGGAGGGTGGTGGCGTAATTCTGGCTTCAGATTCGGATTTGACGCTTCGAAATACGTAGAAAAACATGTGTCAAGACTTTGGGTCTGACAACTTTTGTGTATGTGTGTGTTTGCTTGCGATTGTGTCGTTTAACGTGTTTTTTTCTTCATTGACAATCAATAAACAATTTTAACAATTTACATAAAAAAAGTTAAGCATGTTAAGTTAAAACTAGTGTACCTTGCAAAAACTCTCTCAAGCTATACCCCACCCTCTTCCTTATTTTTCCATTTCCATATTAAGCCTGTAATATATACTTGTCTTCAAGGTCCTCTTATCCTCAGTCACTTGTTCTATATGTCACCTTGTAATTGATAACAATATAATACACCCTTGTCAATACAAACTGTTCATATTTAAGTTTATTATCGATCAAAGAGGTACACCCGTGTAATTTAATCGCATATAATATCATGTAATTAGAAATTCCTGATACAGTTGCAGATTCTACAGGCTCTGAACAGGTGGGGTAGAATCGAGAAGAGTCGAACCAGCAAAAATGTAATAGAATGGTCAAGAAGACCTCATCCTATAGAACGTGCGTGGAACGTTTCTTTGGCCTCAAAATGTTAATTTTAAGGCTCTAGAACGTTTTGTTTAGAAATTATTTCACAATATATATTGAAAAATCCTGACATGTGTTGCGGGTTGCGTTTACGTGAATATTTAGATTTTTTTAAAACAAATCCTTCCCATTTGTAAAAATCAAAGTGCAATTCATCACGTCTCCGTGAAATTCTCTTTCTTTAGAGACCTCATTTATAAAAATTTGTTTCGTGTGAGAGCCGCAAAGGGAAGGTGTACTACTGAAATATTATAGCAGACGATAGGTGGTTTCGTAAGGAGGACCATGGCTCCCAAGCATACTTGTGGAATCGCCAATGAAAGTCCCCAACATCCTATCAGCCTCGCGGCAGCGCTGCGTGCTCGCGCCGAGTAGAGTCCCTAGATGCAGAGAGTAGAGCAATAGCCGGCTTCTCACCATTATATTCTTCTCGCCTGGGGGGGATGCCCCCCATAACCTTGTGGAAACACAGCTACCAACCAAATTGCTGAATGCATACAATAACATGTATAAATCAATCCCATAATATCATGTACACAATATTTCACAATATTTCATTGATCTTATTTAATTAGCAATTTGAAAATTAATACTACCCCCAATTTTTCCTTTTTTTACTTACAAAAATGGAAAAATTATTTAAAATAATCTATGCTATGCAGGGGAGTACATTACTCGTTTAGCCATAATACACGTGCTATTTCATTGGTTCTTTTTCCTCTTCTCCTTCCTCCTCCTCATCATTATTATCATCTTTCTCATCTAATTCTTCCTCTTCTTCTCACCATTGTATTATTATTCTTCATCTTATATTCTTCTTCTTCATCGCCATCATCATATTCTTCTTATTCCTCTTCATCATCATATTCACCACTATTTTCTTCGTTGGTACTTCAGCTACTCTCCATCAGTATCTCGGAGTGGAGTTCCTAGATACAGAGAGTAGCCCACCGGTTGAAATTCTCAATAACAATATCCATTCAGACCGAGGAGTCACTGACCGAGAGATCCTGGGGTTTGAGTGTCGACTGGGGCGGAATTTGTTTACTGGCTATATGAAAAGGTCGAAGTCAGCCACTGTTTGCAGAATTCTGGCGGGGCCGCATCTCTGATCGGTAGTTTTCCGTTGTTTCTCAGATTCATTCCAGGATAATGTTGGAGCAGTATCCTAACAAACGAGCTACGTGAGATCTTTCCTTTCCCATTTTTGTCTCCTCTTCAGCCTGAATATACACGTACACATACTTGCATACACTACGCCACAAAACTTGTCGGAAGATGAACATCGATTCATAAGCGAGATTCATTTCGTCTAAGGTGACTGTAGAATGTTAGTTGAAATAATATGAACCGGTTATATGAAATAATATGAACCAGAGTAAATTGATGACCAGAGTAAATTGATGATAGTTCTCAAACATTTTCATGTCCTTGCACGGGTATCTTTTAGTTAAGATCATTTTTGCGCACCTCGCGTTCATATCTACCTAGTGTACAAAATTCGATGTCCATACAAGAGCAATTATGCTCTTTTTAGAAAACGAATACTGTCGCTTGTTGAGTAACTGCATCTTTACGAACTCAAGCTTGGTTTCCTGGAAACTAGGAATTCTCAACATACAATATGTGTGCACTGAGCCATCGACATAAGTACTGTTTGGTGAACACTGGAAATTGAATACTTTTCTGATCTACATATTATTCAAATAAATACTTAATTTCATTAAAATTGGAAGATCTGTAGTTAAAAATATACCGTTAAAAATCTAAGAATAATTTCATCGGTTCTTTAATGGTTATTAAGGAAGGAGTTCAATTTAGATATTGTCTTCATTATATTACGCCCTAGAATATGAGTGTAATGTATGAGTCTTTTTGATTTGATTAAGAACTATTAAAAGTTTCAACTCTGACTGAAGAATGCAAATATTTCATTGTGTTATTCTGCATATTCTTATATTAACCATACCGACTGAATTCTCATACGCATGGGTCTCTCCTTTCAACACACCTGACGTCATACAGCCACAAGGCTCCCAGGAAGATGTCGGCTACGGTTATATATTTACTATTCACGTGTTCAGCTATGGAAAAGCACTTTTTTATTTACAAGTAAAAAACTACTGTACCGTGTATCCGTATGTAGAAAATTATAACACTTTTACCGCACGAATATTATACTACCATATTGTTATGGCTTCATTCATGATATTTTTTGTTAAATATTTAATTCATTCCAATTTTATGAGAGAGTATTCAGTTTGTGTATCTAGAGGAGTGTGCATGCTTCTTTCTCGAACACAGTTTCGTGTAGTTTTCCTCAGCAACAATTGTGCTACGGCATACCAGAAGTAGTATTTCAGTAAACTGAACGAGGTCGCCAGATTTTCGCGCAACAGGGGTGGCCAACAAATCGATCGCGATCGACCGGTCGATCGCGAGGACAATTTGGATTGATCGTCAATCGCTCGCAATGTCTGGGCTGGATGATTTAAAATATAAAAAAAATTGTTTTGAACTTATATTTTACTGATCTACCGATACCTCGCCGAAATGCACCTTATACTGAAACACAGTGTATAAGCATAGCATGCATTTCATAACCGTCTTCCCTCTTAGACTACGCCTACAAGTCGATCGCGACACATTTTTACGATAAAAAGTAGATTTCATAAACAGAAAAGTTGGCCGCCCCTGGCCTATAGCAGCAGGAGCTGCTGGCCCTGCCGCGCAGAGATCCCCCTCGCCCCTGCCATCCGCGTGGCGGCGCGCGGGCGAGCATGCAAATGCGCGGCGCCTCGCGGACCCGCTCCGCTCCGCGTGAATTGAGAAACGCGCGGCGCGCGCCGTTAGTCCCCGCGCGTGGGCAGCCGCGGCCTCTTCCGCGGGCGAACGCTCTCCGGCGCGCCGCCGCCTCCGCCGCCACCGACCGGGAGAGGTGCATCAACTGATGGCACTGCAGCCCCTCTCACCGGGAGGTCCCCACGAAGGAAGAACCTGGTTTCGAGCTCGCTTATTTCGACAACATTTACCGGGAGAGATGGTTCAGAGCATCAGCTGATGGCACTGCAGCCCGTCTGACCGGGAGGTCCTAGGTTTCAGTCCCGACTGCGCGGCGGCAGGATTTTTCGACACTAGCTTGTCAGCTAAGTCGAATTCAGTCGCTGTCTGGAAGAGAATTCTAGCGGCCGGCTGCTCTGATCTGCTCTGATGGTTTCTGCGATCAACACCAGGCGAATGCCGGAGCAGTGCCCTAACGAACGGGCCATGGACCGCGCGTGATCTTTCCTTCCTCTTCCTTGTCCCATCCTCACCCCTTATTTCCACACATTCACACTTACATGCACTACACAAACACACATAGGGAGCCCGGTCGGGAGCTTGTTCCCGGCTGGGGCGGTGCCCCGCTGGTGCGAGATACCTGACTGAGGGGAAAACCCCGCTAGTCGGTCGGCGCCGGATCCGCCATCCAGCGGGGAAAAGATCACAGTTACTTTCCGAGGGGAAAACACGCACTACACTTACGGGACTAATGACTTACTGAATCACGAAACAATCAATCCGCCGCCACCGGACTTGACGCTAGAGTCCCTCGATACAGAGAGTAGCGCATTCCATTGTTCCACCGATCCCGCCATTTTATATTCAGTTGCAAGAGCCTCTGGAAGAGGAAGAATTCGATGATGAAGAGAAAAATGATAATAATGATGATGAGGAAGGAGAAGAGGAAAAAGAACCAATGAAATAGCACGCGCATTATGGCTAAAGGAGTATGTATTCCCTGCGTAGTATCTGGCGCTGTTTGCGTCGGGTGACTCACGTGGTCCAGAGGGTCACTCAGGTCGTCGCTCAGAGGCTAACCGTCGAGGCCGTCGGGTGCGCGCGGCAGCGGCGGCGGGGGTGGAGACTGGGCGCGACACCAGCGCTGCCCGCCGCGCCGCGCCGCGTCGCACAGGTGTCGCACGGGTCGCGCGACCTTCGCACCTCATTCCGTCTCGGGATTCGCCGCTTAGCGCCGGTGATAAACGAGTGCTTGCGCAAGGCGGAGCGGCGCGTGGGTGACGCAGGCAGGCGTTTATACGGGCGGTGAGCGAATTGCGAAGTGGTGGTTTTAGGAGCGCCGGAGACGTTCGGTTACTCTACAGGCGCCTATAGATGAGATCTTAAGAGAGATTGTTGCAAGGGACAGAAGATAGGGATCAGCAAATGAACGTATTATTTCAGTGTTTACCGCGAACGTGATGTGAGACCAAATGCATTTATTTATTATTCAATTTTATTTATTTATTTATTTATTTATGCAAATAATAGGCTTCTCAAGTAGTTCAATTTGGTTATCAAATGCATATACAATTAGTTAAACTTATTTAAGGAAGAAGGTCTCATAACTTTAAAATTAATTGATATTTGAACTCTGCGTAACGAAATATGTTTTCAATGAAGTGCGGGGAAAAGGTTAAGGTTTTCCTATCACGACGCAGTCACAAAGTAAAAGCAATTACGCCTTACATAGGATTTGAATTCACATCCCTTGGACATAGCTATTGCCGTCATGGCCATCTAAGCAATTTAGGTAAACAAATGATATTATAGAATATGAAAATGTAAATTCATGTAAAATACATTTTAGTTTATCTTATTTCGTATTCCACAAAAACTCTTCATTAAGATTAATTTACCCTCAACTTCCCACGACGATATCAGTTCTTTACAACTTTCTTTTCACAAGAATTATCTAAAACTCATTTTTTAATTGTGTTGCAATATCTTCCCATCCTAGAAATAAATAAACCTAAACTATTTTAATGGATATAAATTATTTTGTCCAATACGCCCCACATTCTTGTGATGTCAATTTCAACGTGTAGCAAAAAATTAAGTATTACTCGCAGGAATGTCAATAGTCCTGTCGTCAGCAAGTGCCATCACCTGCAGGGCGTAAACAAATAAACAAGGCGAGCTGTGTCGAAAGGGGACATTTGCGCCTCCCCGTGGCAAGCGAAGGAGCCCATCGCGTCGCCTCGGAACGAGGTGTGACGAAACAGTTGACGCGGAATCCACTGCGGTCCCCGCTTCCCTTTTTGCTTCTTTTAATTGACTTTGACTGCAGCATCAAATTAGAATACATGTCAGGGGAGTTGGATCTTTGTGGAGCGGGATATGAAAAATTAATTGTTGGAGAAACTTGCATCAATAAATTCCTGCGACTGTTTCGAAAAAAGGCCATTGACAGAGCTTTGTGTAAATATCAAAACTCTTCTCTCTAATCAATGCACGTTCTTCATTGAAAGTCGAATGCCGATTGCTACTATTTAAATCCTTAATTATACCAACTATGACTTATGCGTGTCCAGTTTGGGGATGTGCCGCGACAAGTAATCTCCAAAAATTATCAGCCATTCATAATATATTTTTAAGAAGAACTTTAAATGCCCCCTGGTTTATTCCTATCATTCAGATTCAAACTGAAACCTCGCCTCATTTACTTTAATACAATGTTTTCGTTCCTCCGAGTAATAAAAACCACTGCTTGTGGATGGCCATTCCCAAAAAGTAAAAAACTATGTACTGCATCATTTAACCTTCTCGAAAGACTAATATGTCGAACGAGAAGAAATAAATTTAAAAAAAAGAACTTTGTGTGAGGCTGGTGCTTCATTTGTTCCATTCCATTTGCTCATAAGTATATTAACACATATGCAAGCATCAATGTACAGCAAGTAAGGTCGAGAAATTTTAGACTTGCCGTGAATAACCGCCTTCATTGCCCACACGCCCGCCCGCCCGCTTGCCTTCATTGCCCGCCCACCCGCCTTCATTGCCCGCCCACCTTCATTGCCCACACGCCCGCCCGCTCGCTTGCCTTCATTGTCCGCCCACCCGCCTTCATTGCCCGCACGCCCGCCCACCTTCTTCGTACGCCCGCCCGCCTTCATTGCCCGCCCGCCTTCATTGCCCGCCCGCCCGCTTGCCTTCATTGCCCGCACGCCCGCCCAATTTCTTCGTATGCCCGCCCGCCCTCATTGCCCGCCCGCCTTCATTGCCTGCATGCCCGCCCACCTTCTTCGTACGCCCGCCCGCCTTCATTGTCCGCCCGCCTTCATTGTCCGCCCGCCTTCATTGTCCGCCCGCCCGCCTTCATTGCCCGCCCGCCTTCATTGCCCGCCCGCCTTCATTGCCCGCCCGCCTTCATCGCCCGCCGCTCGGCGTTAAAGGCGCCCGCGTCTTCATTAGGCGCCGCAGATTTACGGGGCTTTTGCCGCGCGCTGGCGCCGCCGCCGCCGCTCGGGGCTGACGTTCGGAGGAGGTGCCAACACGCGCCGACCAGGCAGCCGCATTGCCACTAATTGGCTCGTATTTTAACGGAATGATCAAAAGTGTCTCATTAATCCATATTGCATTTTATTAATTTGAGGATAATTTTTACACTTTTAGAGGGAGATACGATCACACATACTTTTTAACAACACAGTAGTAATTCCTTCTAATTCAAAGACAACTCTAAAATTATATTATTTTTTTAATATATCTTCTAATTTTATCGATTAATTAAATAGTTTTAAATTTTTTCCACGCTTCAAAATGTTTGAGATTAAAGAAAAAATTGTACTGGTTTGTAAAAAAATGTGTACTAGACTTCTTAATAAATAGTGCCTATTGCATATCACATTCGTACAGACGTTTTGGATACATTAATGAATGGAAATCACGTAAAGAATTTCCTATGTTATTCTAAAGCACATACGCTGATCTAAAATGATAATAATAAAAATTATTATAATTATTATCATTATTATTATTAATATTATTAGGCCTGCTCTATCGCCTAACCATATCAATTAGATTAATCTACATTTTCTCCTTAAAATGTACCACCAAAATTAAATGATATGTAACAGCGCACGAAGGATACCTAGAATGTTCAGAGTCAAGGTTCCACAACTTGTAAACCTAGGACTTCAAGTGAAATAACTATCGACTATTTTCTCATGCGTGTAATGTAATAGAAAGACCATGTAATGCCAGAGATTCATTCGAAGAGCGGAGAGGCAGCTCTGGAAGAGCAGGGGAAGAGTAACGATCCGCGTTGCTATCGGAGTTCAACCGTTGTTGTTAATAATAAGTTGATAAAATAAGATGTAGAGAAAATAAGATAATTCTAGTAAATTCTGCTCTATTTCCAGATAGTGCATGATACACTAAAATATTTAGAATTTAATAGTAATGTTTGTTCATTATGTCCTTCTTAATGAACGGCGGAGGATGAATGAATGAAAGGCGGGCGGGCGGGCAATGAAGGCGGGTGGGCGGGCAATGAAGGCGGGTGGGCAGGCAATGAAGGTGGAGTGTAATGGTTGGGTTATGGTTGCGCGGAGGGCAGGGAATTGGCAGGATAAATGGGCTGATGGTTGATGACGGGCGAAGGGTAGTCGAATAGCGAACGATGGACGGGCGATGAGTAGGCAATGAACGGGCGATATGCAGGGCGACAGACCAAGAAAGTAGCGGCGTTGGATCGTCGTGTCGCTTCTATTTACGCCTCGTAAAGTCTCATCCACTTTCGCGCCGTTGGCTTTGGCCGAAGAGCAGAGCGGGCGACAGACAGACGGGACCAGGAAGTGAATGAGTCGGGTCCGTTGCCCTCGGAAAGCGATAGTCATCATTTCCCAATTCGTAGCAGATGGTGATGGCTAGTGTAATGGACTGAAATGAAAAATAAATCTAAGAAGCAAAAATTACAAAAAATCAAATGCATATACTCATTCGCTGACTGCTTTAAGCTATAAACCAATCTTTCATACTTAACTTCACATTAAATATTTATTAGTGGAAAGTTAATTTGAAAATCCATTTTCACTCCGTGTAGTTTTATATATCAAACCCGTTAGTAAAGCTTTGAAGCCTCTATATTCACTGGATGACATTTTGAAAATATATGGAAATAAATGTAAAATGAATATGCAAGATAACAGATGGGTTGAAATGAATGGTAAACAATTTGGTACAGATGAAGGAAATGACCGAATGATAAATGTTTTTTTAATCTTACTTCTAGCAAGATAATCAATTATCAATATATTTAATTACTGTATTTTCAATTTCCGTTATGCAAAATTTATTGGAGGAAGAGAAACAAATCCACAACATCAGAGAAGAAAGTGAAAAACAAACAAGAACCGAATAAGAAAGTGTGTGTGTGAAAAAAGAGAGAGCGAGAGAAAGAGACAAGGAGAAAGAGAGAGGTAGAGAGAGTGAAAGAGAGGAAGTGAGTAGAAGGAAACAGTTGTGCAGGTCATTGCTCTCGACCACACAAATTTGCGCATTTCATGTCAACAAATGGTACCAGCAACATATGTGCTTTCTGTCGGAAAGGGTTTTTGCTTATTCATTCACAATTTATTCAACGGTCTATTATGGGTTCGGAATGGATGATTCTGATTGAAGAAGTGAAGCGTACTCTTAACTGTTTCCATCGTTTTCCTGAAGTCGTTTTTTATCAGTTTTATTCTAATCACAATAAGGCTGTTTCAAGGAAGTGCATAGTGAAGGTCGTACAAAATACAGAGAAAATTCTATATTCTATTAGTACGTTAAATGAAAAATCGATCAAAAAAATTATATATTTTTATTTTATGGTATTACAATTTCTTACCGTGAACACTTGAATATATTTTGTTAAAATATTATACATGATTTACCCATAAAATTATTTATAGATGAAATTCATAATTATATCGGCTATCGGAAGATACGCTGAGGGTGTGGACGTGGCACATGTGCAAGAAAAAATAATATTTAGAAGTACATTTTAAAAAGGGCGATTAAGTCAAAATTCTTTCAAATAACCCTGATTTAATGTTATTTAAAGATAGATTTTAAACTATAAATCTTTCATGTTGATATGCAAGTTAACGATTTAACACTTTAACTATATTAAAATAAACATTACAATTTTAGCCACTTTCCTGCTCAAAGATTATTCCGTAAGACAGGTCCGTCAGTAACAAACTTGTGCTTCTCAGAGCACACCATGAATGTGGCGGCCCTCATTGTGTACTCTGAGGGAAGCAGAGGAAGTAATTATGATGGGTCGTAAGAAAACCTTTAGTAAGTATCATTCCAAGTCTTTGAAAAGTAATTCATAAAAATTTCGAAAATATTTTTAATTATAATTTGAAATAAAAAACATGACTTTGAAATCGCGTTTTCCGATGTTAGGTGGGGTAGAAACCAATGAAAAAACATTTATTTTGAATCAAAATAATTGGGCTCACATTTCCTTTTTTGCTTTTAACCATCTTACTCCGCTTACCCCTTTTCTAAAAGAATAACAATCAGTTTTTTATGATTTTGATTTAAACTTAAATACAGATGCACAGAACTAGTAACTTATCAACATCGGTGCACCACTGCGCGTGGGTCGATCCAATCTGAAGGTCTGGCGACCCCGCCTTACGTAGTAGCAGGGGCTTTAAATTTACCAGACAGTATCAACAACTTTGAAATGAAAATAATGTTATCGCCCTTTTGAAATCAAATATGCATATTCTTCAGAAATCAATAAGAATCGTAAGAAAACATCTTTACCGAAACAGATTCAAAAAATGATAATTGTTTTTAAGCGTAACTAGCGGATTTATTTGTTTTTGTAACAATTAAGATCAAATTATTGAAACTAAAGAACAGTCAGATACTTGTAAAAATATTTATTTCTACTGTTATGCATGTTGTTGTGCTGTATTTTTTATTGTTGTTTGCAATTTCTAAACAAAAAAATAATACTAGTTGCCAGAAGCAAGGCAATACATTTTTGTTTTCGAATTTTAAGCTTTAAAAAATTTAATTAAATGATTTATTTTTCCAATCAAAGTATCAAAATAAACCTAAAACGAACAAGCAGAGCAATATTTATTAGTTCCATCTGACCTCATTCATTGAGACCAAACATCCACAAGCAACGTACGCCATGAAATATCAATGTTCCCGAATGTTTCAAACTCCTCGTATGATGAGAGACCGTGGAAGTGTCTCCGCAGAGGAGCTCGTTGGAAGAGCCAACGCCGTCGCGGCACAGGATGGCGTGCGCGCCGCCGCCGGCCCGGGTTCGTAGCCCGCCGCCTCCTCTACATATTTACGGCGCCGGCGGCCGCTCGCGGCAACGACGCGTGCGCCTCTTCCGGGCCGGCGCTGGCGCTGGCGCTGGCAGTGGTGGCGGCGCTGGTGACGGTGATGGTGATTGCCTGGCTCGCGCAGAGTGCTTCGGCAGTCGAGAGACTCCTTGGTGGACGTCTTGGAGGAAAGGTTGTCGAAATAAGTGAGCTCGAAACCAGGTAATTAAAAGTTTAGTCAAATTCCAAGCGTAACGACAGTTTATAAAACAAATGCGGACTTTTTAACTATGTCCCGAATCAAGTCCAAAACGTAGCAAGTTACACTAGAGTCCAGCAGAGATACCAAATACACGATATAAAGCAGTGTTGTCATGGTCGATGCCACAAGCGGGAGTCCGTGGCACGAGTGCCATGACGAAATCGCCCCTCTACGTAGTTCATCACCCCGCCACCAGAGACAACCACGAAGCGTGCCACAGTGACCAGAAGAAGACCTTGACACCACTGATATCAAGGATCAAATACAAATTACAAGTTGCACGCGCACGGAATCAAATGTGCCGCTCTTCTTTGGCGCCATAAATTACTCCGCCCCCGTTCAGGGTGAGAACTGTCCTCCCTCTCTGCTTCAAATGAAGGATTTCCCTCTGCTCCCCGTCGCCACCCCTCTTCTTGCCAGGGGAGGAGCAGTTGAACCGACTAGTGGCAGGCCTTTCGGTTGATTGATTAAAGATTCCTGGCGCGTCAAATGCTAATGGCATTAGTCCCGTAAGTGTAGTGCATTTTCACAGCCCGTGGTGGTGATCTTCCCCCGCTGGATGGCAAGATCCGGCGCCGACCCACATCGGCTTGTGGGGGTTTTCCTCAACGAAGTATCTCCCGCCAGCCTGGCACCGGCCCAGCCGAAACAGGCTCTAATCTCCTGACATGAGTGGTGTAGTGCATGTGTGGAAGTAAGAGGAGAGGAAATGACAAGGAAGAGGAAGAAAAGATCCGCGGTCCATGGCCCGTTCGTTAAGGTACTGCTCCGGCATTCGCCTGATGTTGATCGGAGAAACCACGGGAAACTACCGATCAGAACAGCCGGCAGCTAGAATTCTTCTCCAGGCAGCGGCTGAACTCGACCTAGCTGACAAGCTAGACTCAAAAATTCTTTCACAGTGGGGACTCGAATCCTAAGACCTCCCGGCCGGAGGCATTGTAGTGACATCAGTTGATGCCCGTAACCACCGTTGCCCGTGGCAGGATCTTCGGGTATGATAGGTTTCGACATCACGAAATGTCAGAAACACAATCAATCACATGGCCAAAATAATGTGTTGTGACTAATGTGACAATTTCGGTGAACATTAACAATAATTGAGTTATGAAATATTATCTACTAAAAACTGATTGTAAGGTTTTTGAAGGCTAACTCTTCCCAAACATCGTTACCGATGTGAATAATTTTCGGGCATACAGATCAAGACCCGACTTAAAATCTTTTCGTATCATTTACTGCATGGCTATCAACATCCGGCGATACTCAGAAGGGAATTTACTCAGGTCGTAATTGATATTTGCCTTATCTCTAAATAGATCTGAAAAAGCATTACTAATAACAAAATATGTAAGTCAAATGTATCTCGTGAAATAAAATAGGTACCAACGATCTACAGAGAAGTGAGTGTTCTCAAATGTAATGTTTTTTTTCAAACTAGTATAAATTTGAAACAAGTGCTAAGATTTGAATACAACAAAATGTCAAGCAAAAGAGGTTAAAAGACATAGTATTCAAACAGTTATGGCAATAAACAAAATAGCTTTGATTGCGCAGAAAAGTCTATATCCATCACCTTCAACGTCTGAACGATTTATTACATTTTTATTTTACTCACTAATCCAAAAATAAGGACGGATACTGAATGTGGTCGATACAAGATACAATAGATTCCATTAGAATCCGGATTTAAATCTTCTCCTTACATTTGGACTTGTTACACAGTACAATCAAACAGCTTTCCTCTCACTAATTTTCGGTCACTTAAATGAATTGATACAGATCATGGGTGCTTCCTGATTAAAATTAGACAACACATGCAACCGATACTTTTCTTGTATCGTGGACGTTGTTTTACTCTTTGGAGATCTTCACTAACTTCGAAGTCAGCAAATAACAAAGTGTAGCCTATGTCACTGAAAATGAAGATGCTGTTAGATGACTGTGTATGTATCTGTTTAACTGCAAACAGTGATTTCTCTCTCCCTCTCTCTCTCTCTCTCTCTCCCTCTCTCTATCCGCTATGCAGCTTTCTCTTAATGAAGTAGTAATTAAACTGATGGGATGAATTGACGCGCGTAGCAGATGGTGCAAACACTGTATGTGGAACGCTGCTTAGTTTTCATTCTTGCAGTAATTAAGTAATACGCAAATCAAGCTAATTATAAAGATAAACTTGTTGAAATTGACATGAACCAAAAAATATATTGGTATAAAACATATGGCATTTTTGATCGTATATCAGCAATTTTCTATTATTCAAAATAAACAGAATACTTTACGACATTCCGTTTATTACTAAAGCCCAAATCATTTTTTTCTCTCTTCGTAGTTGTAGTAAAACCATTCTGTCGAAATTTTTAATGTGAGAAATATAGCAGGAAAGTTCATATTTCAACATTGATTGTCGTTGCTTGAATGAAATGAATTGAAAAACGAAGACGATTCCCTATAAAAATGTATCTAGCGTTTGG
Organism: Acheta domesticus; assembly: GCA_031308135.1. NCBI lineage: Eukaryota > Metazoa > Arthropoda > Insecta > Orthoptera > Gryllidae > Acheta > Acheta domesticus. The sequence goes on along the minus strand of JAHLJT010009355.1, from coordinate 140,397,427 downwards.
AAGAATTGTGATATCGAACCAATAAATTTTAGTTTTCAATATCTCATCTCTCTTGAGAAGAGGCGGACGGGTGAGCGGGCAGGTGGCAAGGGGAGGGGAAAGTGTGCGAGCAGGTGGGCAAGCAGACGGGCGGTCGGTCGGCAAGTGGTCGGGCAATCGAACGGGCAAGCGTACGGGCGGGCTGACGACAAGCGGACGGGCAAACGAATGGACAACATGGTGGCGGGCAAAAAGGCGGCCAAGTTGAGGGGCAATCTGGCAGGCAAGCGGATAGGAAATCGGTCGGCCGGTTGGGCAAGTAGACGGGCAAGTAGGCGGGTAAGCGAGAGGGCAAACAGGCGGACAAGAAGGTGGACAAGCGGGCGGACGGGTATGCAAGCGCTCGGGCGAATGGAAAAGAGGGCGGTATGGTGGATCAGCGGGCAAGCAAGCGGGCGGACAAGCGGGTGAGCAAGCGGGCGGGCAATCGGGCAGGCAAGCGGGCAAGCAAGCGGGTGGGCAAACGGGCGGGCGGCGGCCAGTCAAGCAAGCAAGAGGGCAAGTGGGTGGGCGGATGGACGAGCGGGCAATGCAAGCAGACAAGCGCCCGGGCAGGTGGGTGGGCGCGCGGGCGAGCGAACGGGGAGGCGGGCGGACGGGCGTCGGGGCCGGCAAGGACAGCGCTCGGCGCGCCGTGCCGGTGGGGCGCCGGGCGGGCGGCGCAGGGTCGCTGGCGTTTATTGCGACGGGCGGCGCGGCGCCCAGGCCGTAAACGCCCCATGGCCGTCGCCGGCGCCGCCGCTGGAATGCGCCCGCCCGCCCGCCGCAGGTCGTTCCCCGCCGCCCAGCCAGCGCAAAACACCACGGCGGCGGCGGCGGCGGCGGCGACGGCGGTGGTGGCGGTGGTGGCGGTGGCGGTAGCGGCGGCGGCGGCGGCGGCGGCGGTGGCGACGACGGTGGCGGCGACGGCGGTGGTGGCGGTGGTGGCGGTGGCGGTAGCGGCGGCGGCGGCGGCGACGGCGGTGGCGGCGGTGGCGGCGGCGGCGACGGCGGTGGTGGCGGTGGTGGCGGTGGCGGTAGCGGCGGCGGCGGCGGCGGCGGCGGCGACGGCGGTGGTGGCGGTGGTGGCGGTGGCGGTAGCGGCGGCGGCGGCGGCGGCGGCGGTGGCGACGACGGTGGCGGCGACGGCGGTGGTGGCGGTGGTGGCGGTGGCGGTAGCGGCGGCGGCGGCGGCGACGGCGGTGGCGGCGGTGGCGGCGGCGGCGACGGCGGTGGTGGCGGTGGTGGCGGTGGCGGTAGCGGCGGCGGCGGCGGCGGCGGCGACGACGGTGGCGGCGGCGACGGCGGTGGCGGCGGCGGCGGCGACGGCGGTGGCGGCGGTGGTGGCGGTGGCGGTAGCGGCGGCGGCGGGGGCGGCGGCGGCGGCGGTGGCGGAGGCGGCAGCGGCGGTGGCGGTGGCGGTGCTGGCGGTGGTGGCGGTGGCGGCGGCGGTGGCGGCGGCGGCGGCGGCGCGGCGCCCGACGCGGGCGGAGGGCGCCCTGTAAACCAGTGCAGTCTCCCACTCCCCTTCCGTTGCGGGAACCGCGCCGGAAAATTGTACCGCGCGGCGGGATTGCGAGAAAGGCGGTATTCGTTTTTATGCCGGCAGATCTTCCAGCGGAGCGCTTTTATTTTTAAACACATCTCTCAAGACCTGCCTCGGTGGCGAACCGGGTTGCAGCATCGTCCGAGTACGCGGCTTCATGCCATGCATTAGAAGTGCTTGTTCTGACGTGGGTGGCTGTACATTTCTCAACTTACCTCGGGTAAGCATTATTTTATCCATGTTGATTCACCTACCTGTATCATCGTTTACCTGTCATTGCACGTATTCATTACTTATGGAAAGGAATGGCAAACCATCACTCTGTTCAGACGGTCAGTCTCTCTGGCCATCAATCTGGACAGACGATGAATCTGGTAGATTTCTTCGCGTACGCTAGTCAATCGATTATTGTCTCCATCGTTGTCGAATAATAATTGTCATAATCATCATATCCCTCAGAAAAGTTGGATGCTCTTCCTTTTCACTTCTGTGTAACATAGTTCAAATCACGGTCGATTCTTGAGGAATTTTATGTGGACAGCGAGTATTCACGTCAGCTCTCGCCTAGATTCTCGTTCCATTAAATTGCATTCCATCAGCGTTCCACGATTTGTTCCGTACCAACAATATTTGTATCAAACTAAGTACGTCCTCGTACTGAGGTACCGGATTGGTATTGAATAACACAAGTATACTTCATCAAAGTGAGATATTTCCAACAGGGAAGATAAGGACATTTTAAATATCGGCAGACCATTTTAAATAAGAAAATCACCTACTTTAACCTATATGTTTACAGACTTCCCAAGTTCCCCCTTCCTCATGCGACCCACGGGGCAATTTATTGTGGCCCGCAAAAAGATAGTCAAAGGTCCCTTGGAACTATGAACTTGACAGACACCCTTAGTCCAAGTCATTCACTTGGGATAGCGAGTCTCATTTAGGCCACGCCCAATATTTGAAGTTTAGTTCAGGGCTCTCTAGGCTCATACCACTGTGCTTCCACCGATGGTGGAACGTAACGCACTTCCTAAAAAGTATTTCCCCAGTATTCTAGCAAAAATTTGTTCGTGTTTTGTATTACTATCGGATTACGTGCGAGGAGGAAAATAATATTTCCAATGAACAATGACATTCGCACTTTTCTTCTGGTTTTGTTGGCAGGATTTTCAGTACAATATCTTAGAACTTGCTATTGGAAACACTTAGCGCCCGTACTTCAAATTCTAAGAGTAAGGCCATTTCATTGAGACGCAGCAGGTCACCTGCAGATAGAAGAAGAGAGAAATGGGAGGAGGACATGACCCAGGTGATGGTACAGGTATTTTCAGGAATACATTGCTCTGAGTTCAAGGTAATTAGGTAGACCTGTATTACATGTTCATGAATATTCGAAGCTGAGCACTTTCATTTTTAAAGTAGTGATAACAACCTTTGAATAATATTTTTTTTGTGTGTAGCTCAATCCAAATCTTGGCTTTATATCCAAATACTTGTCAGTGTATGTTCACCAAAAGTTAAATGAACATTATGAGTTTCAGGGATCAGTCTGTTTTTCAGTCATAAAAATAGAAAGGGATGTTGAAGAAAAAATAGATTGGGAGCGCCCGCGGTTCATAAAAAAACATAGAAATTACCAATTACAGTCTAAAGATCTCTAAAACTCTCTTATAGAAATTTAAATCTTCCAATGCAACATTTTAATAGCATTTGCTAATGCACGCAGTACAAATCTATTCATTCGCTACGGCTCTCAGTATAAAACCAATCATCATTTAAATAATATTCATCCCTCAATAGTATTACATATTTTACTGCTACTGCACGTAAGTATTCATGCACATTTATTCAGAGATTCGAGCATTTGCGTCTGCGTTCAGCACTTCCTAAAATCAAGCAGTGTGGTATTTCTTCGATCTTCATTTTCTCTCACGAATTCTCAAGCCCACCATTTTCATTTTTGTAAAGTTGTAGGAGAGAAGTTGTAGGAGTTTAAAAGAATTAAAAAAGTATAAAGATATTTTTGTTATTTCCATATTTTAGCGTTGGCTATTTACCATTTGTTCATGCACAAAAGATTGTTTCAACTGCAACAAGTATGAATATAGACCTCCCAACATTAGCTTCTATGTTAAATAGAGTAAAAACAAGCAGTATACTGTTCTGTGAGCTTGTAAACGCGTGTACTTGGAGATGATTCTCAAGTAGTAACCATGGGCATGTGCAAATTGCCTGGTAGTTTGAATAACGCGTAAGTCCGGTCAATCAACAGAAAACCAGTAATAATTATTCTGAGAGGCAACATGAAACCTTCCCAGAATTATCCCAACATGAAATTTTCAATCTGCACAACGCATCATGCATCTATGTTATTACAGTCGGGATTATACTGCGTACCTTCACATTAAATTTGACATGCTGCTCGTAAATTTCTCATCAAGCTTTAGGTTGGAAAAAACGTAACGATAAAACCAGCGTAATAATAAATTTCCACTGGAATAACGTAGCCGTTGTACAGATGCACAAATGGTGTGCAGCAAGATTTCAAATGAGGCGTACCTTTTCAACTTATCAACAATTTATTCAAGCAGCAAGATATGTTTTTCATGAATTCAAGATTCCGTTAAATACCGTATTGCAAAGAGTTTCCTCGCCAACTTTTTAATTCCACTGTCCAAGAAGAGAAAATATAAATTAGTTCCCAATATATCCCCATATGAGTTCTCCGTGCACGTAACTGATGTACCTTTTATGGGCGGTAAGAAAACTTCATGACGCAGCAATATATTGGACTGCTAATGATGCATGACGCATCTCTGCTCTATAAAACAGGGAACTAATCTTGTTTGTAGTAAGCCAACCGATACTTCCTCAAACTAATTAATAACTGAAAAGCAGTATAAACGGCGTCAATAGTTTACACATAACGAATGGTTAAGCTGATGCAAGAGGAGTAAATAGTTGTTTTTTTATTATTTCAATTACATTGTCAGACATAAAATTTTAGAAGTACCTAATGAAGATGTAGTATTCAATAAAGAAATCAAAATCTGAGAGGAGATTTTTGGAACACACAAATGAAACAAGAAGTGAAGGCATCGTCTGATAAACATGATGCGGGACCTTAAGCAGGAATATTTTGAAATCACGTGGCATATGTGGAAAAAATCCACTTACTGCGTCTAGTATTGTGAGGCGCAATTGCTATCTCTCTGAATGCCTTGACGAATGGAAAATATAAACAATTTGGCTAGCATAGAGGTATCAAAATCAAAGAAATTATTGAATAAAGCATGGAATTCCTCTGCACTCTTCTTCTGGGACACCGTCTTACTCCACGACAGTCGTTTTTCACTATCCCGCGAACTTATTGCTCTGAAAAGTATTGAATTATTAAGTATTTACGTTAACTCATATTTGTAATTTATTGTATTTTCCTTGCGATTTTCCTATTATCCGGAGTGAATCCTTCAGGTCCTATTCCGAGCGCTTAAAGTCAGAACATATTTTGAAAATTTGTGTACATATTATTGTGTCAACTTTATCTTCAGTGGGAATGATTTTTTCCTGCCAAGTGTGTATGTGAAAATACAAAAAAGCTTAAAATCATTAAAAAACAGAATACCTCACCATTTATCCTTGGTGAAAACTGAAAATTAAGCGATATCTGACATGCACTTAATACACAGCAGTGAATATTAGAGAATTTAATACCACCTGTAAGCACGTAATACATATGTATACATTCATACATACACACATACATACAATATCTACGTATATATAATACACGTATGCACATAATACCTACGTATGTATGTAAGTATGTATGCATTGGCGCATCGTGGAGGGGGAGCTCACTATACTCACAGGGCTTCACCGCTTACTCGATATTTAAAAATAAAGCTTTTACTAATTTTCTGTTGAAATGGAAGTCATTCAATTTATCAATTGCTACCTTTATAAATAAATATTAACACCCAAGTCAATATATAAAAATACATTTCATATTAAGCGTACTTTAAAAATTCTGTATAATGAAATATCAAGTCTCGCGATCATTATACCTGTAGCACCCCCACCAGACTCATAAACACAGTAAAATCCTGGATGCGTTTCTGCATCTATGTTACATACTGCCTGTGTTTATGGGGGAGTATATGAGAAAGGGACGGAGAGAAGGAGACTGGAAGGAAGGGAGTTGAAAAGAAAAGAGATAAGGAAGGAAGAAGAGAGATAGAGAGAGAAAGAATGAAGGAAAGAAAGAAGGAAGACATTACACATCTTAAAATCAATCTATACTGCGATTTTCGTAACTTTGCCCCTGACAGGTGTCAGCTGTTTTGCTGCCATCCAATCAGGAGCTTATATTTCGCGACAGTGACGTCACTATAGTGACGTTCAAGCTCCCGATTGGATGAAACCGTGAACAGCTTATTTCTGTCAGGGACAAAGTTACGAAAATCGCAGTATACGAGCCAATACTGCCCTATGTTACGAAGCACGGCAGCACCGTGGCTGCAAGAGGGCGGCGCGGAGCCGCACATACAGTGGCAGCGGAATCCTGCTAGTTCCGCAGGGGCTCCTTCTTCGTGCTTCTGGGAAGTCGCGCGTTGCCATGTACGGGGCGCGCTGGAAGCCCAGTGCAGGCGCTCCGATGCCGCTAATGATTGCCCCGCACCGACCATGGCGCCGTAGCACGGCGGCGCAACGGAAGTCTCAACGACGTAGGCTCACGGCACAGGCACTTCTCTAACAATGTTCACGGAAGTCTCAGCGTGGTGACGACGCTGAAGGTGATTCTGTCTAAGAAACATGGGAAGTCATTTTGTATCGGTCCCTCCCTGACTACACAAGACGTTGTGGACAATCCAGTGTGTGGTGGCCAGAATGTTACTCTTGAATCCGTAGGTTCAAAAACTCAGCAATAATCCATTGCATTTTAAACCCGCAACTGGTGCGAGTATGTCTTCAACTCTGCAACCCCATCTGTAGCAGTGTTCGATGAAGAGTATGCTGTGGAATACTATCCCGGATACCACTATTATACCTATGAATAATATCTCGATTGATTAATTGTTTCCGGGCACGTCAACTGCTTTAGTCATTTCTCCCGTAAGTGTGTAGGATAGGGTACAGCGAGGAAAATTATTGAATGAAACACAAACGTTTCATTAATTAACTTTAATCACTAACTGATACAATAACACGCACGCCACGTTTCCTCACAAACCCCATCATACATGTCACTGTCTCTCTTTTACACATAACCTAAAGGACTGCACCCCGCATGACCAAACACGACCGCAACTCAGCCACGCCTCTGCTCCAGCTTCGCGCATCTGCCCGCACGACACTGCAGCCTACTGTGTCAGGGTGACAACTTCAGCGAATGAACTTTTCTCAGTCCCAGAAGTGTAGGGTGTTTTTCTCGCGCTTGATGACAAGACCAAGCGCCAACCTGCACGGCTTGCAAGGTATTTCCCCTCCAGTATCTCCCAGAAGAGCACCACCCCTACGGGAACAAACTCTGAACTACCGACGTGTGTAGTAGTGTAGTGCAAGTAAGTTTATGTAATTCAGGAGAAGGAATTGGGCAAAGGAGAGGAGAGAAAGATCGCGTGTGGTCCATAGGCCCGTTTCATAGGATACTGCATTGGCATTCGCCTAGTTTCGAAAAAAACAACATAAAAGAGATCAGTGTAGCCGACCGCTAGAATCCTCCTCCAGAAAACGAACTGAGTTTGGCCTAGCTATGCAGCTAGTCGAAAATATGTCACCGTCGCGACTCGAAACAAGGACCCGGTCAGTGTTGCTGCAGAGACAACGACATTGTATCTGATCTAATTAAGCCTGTGTAATATCTTAAAATATATTGCTTAAAATATATATTATAATTGCTCCAAACAATGTGTGACAGTTTGTGCAACCATGCGGTATTAATGCGTCATGTTTGAAAAATAGTCGGACTGACATGGCGTTTCTTCATTCGTATCACAACGTTTGATATGTGCTTATAGCGTAGGCACGAGCTCATACGAGTCAAGCTGTTTCAGTTTCAAGACGTCATACCATCTCAACTCAGTCTTTTAACACCTATAGGCACCTAAGTTCCTTTCCCATTTTCACGCTCAAACACTAACAGTGTGCCTGTGGAATCGCCCCACATAAACCATGTCGCTAACGTATCAGGAGTAACCCTCCGCGTTCCAAGCGAAAACTGTTCTCGGGTTGCGGTGGTGTTAAGGTATTGGCATGTATGAGTTCTCATTGCATGAAGAAATTGTGATGAACACAGTAGGTTCATAACCCATTTCCTTGGAGTTTTTCAGCTTTTCTACCCCTAATTCAACGATTCAAAGTTTGGCCTATCATTCTTAAACTGATCGCAGCATGGTGTGGAGTGGCAGAAGACCCACCTTCTGGTAGACGGCGCAGATTCTTATGTTGATGCCATGGGTAAAAGGTGGAAGCATGGTGATAACTCGGCAGAAGTTTAATTGGCGTGACTAAAGGCTCAAGGAATTCCGCTGAATATTTCCTCAGCTCAGCCTCTGTTTCACTTGAACATGTCGGAGGGGATCCGTTGTGTGTCGGTAGAGATCAGAGAGCTACCTTTCCACCCGAAGTTTCCGGGCCGTGAATATCTACTCCATATAAGATTCGTGGTTGAAGTAAGCGCGTTTGCAGTAAGTTTCCTCGGGTAAACCCATTTTCACTCTCGTATATGCAAACGATGGGAGAAAGATTACCTGTTGTATAGCTGCCAATGCGTAGGCTTCTTTTGTCTGCAGGTTCTCTAATTTGAATCTTCGCTCAGTAATTTGAAGGGCGTCGATTTTGTTACACGTCAGGCTCGGAATTATTTCCTTTGTCTCTTGTTCCCCATTGGATCATCATCATCAACACATGCTACTCGTTAATTAATTGATTATAACAGTCTTGTACGATCCACAGATTGAAGTACAAAAAATCAAAAAACAGAAAATGAAATAATCACAAATATGCATTCGTGCACTTGTTATTTCATCATTGTATTATGCGACCTAAAGCAATTGTAAGCTTTCTTTAGCCTATGTTATCATTACAATTCGGTATAAAAGACTGATTATGTAAACCAATTTAGAAAATCAATCGTCCTATACAAGCAATGCACAACTGTTTCCTAAATGATCCATATTTTGGTAATCAATTGTATGCGTCGCAAAAGCAGCGAATATTCTGTATGTTAAGGTGTTCCAAGAGCGCATTGTACGAACAATGATTTCATCTTATTCGTCAAAGAACCTGAAATGTAGGCTTTGATAAACAAATGCAATTTTATCCTTATACTTTATTAATATCTGGTATGTCTTGTTTGAATTCTATCAACATTTTTCATCGACAAAAGACAATAAATTTTTGTATGGTTAGTCTTCTAACAATTGTTGTTTTCTTGTTGGAATTTTACAAATTCACAACAAATTCAAAGTTGCCCTTTTCACAGAAAATATGTTATGAGTTTTGCGGTTTAGAAATGTTACTAGTTGTGTATTAACCTACGAAACGATGCTAAAAGAAAAATCACATATGACTTTGTGAACATATCTTCTTTTCAATGTGAGAACCTATTATTTCAGAATTATTCAATACACAGTACCTTCCAGTTGAACAGCAGGTCAAACAGGATTTCACTAGATAACCAGCGTCGATACGGCTACAAAGGTGTAATGTTTGTGCGAAGGCTGGCACAGGTTGTTCTTCTTGGCCCAAGCGTGTGATTTTATGGCACCGGTTTAAGCAATAAAAGAATGTTTTGAAAATAAAATAGGTTTTCTTGCAGCTAAAAAAGGTTACATGAACGCTTCAATGAGGGGGATAAAGTAAAATACAAATAAGGTACGAAATGAGGTTCTCACCCATGCAAGGCTCACACTCATGTTAGAAAAACTGTTCACAATATCAATGGTTAAAACATAATGTATAATTACGGATGCCATAAACGATACCATAGAATATAAAAATACATTTTCAAACAACCACGTCATCCTTGAGATTTTATTTCACACTGAAAAGAATCACTTTGAACTGCTAGGAAAAACAACCTCACAAAAAGTACACGATACTTACGCCACCACTTCACAAAAAAGGCGAGACGGATGTATCGCCCAATAATAACAGATCAAACAGATAAATTCAAGTAACATAATACATAACTTTAAGAAAGAAATTTAACAAAATATTACATAGAATAATGGTAAAATTAATATTAAATATGATGGCTATGATGGCAGCGGAAATCACTAAGCCGGGAGAGCTAACACAACCCCGCCTGGAAAGAATCGCGCTTTGAATACCGCCTTGAATTTTAAAGTTTGTGTGTTCGTTGTTTGTGTGCTCTAGGGCTGGACAGCCCCAGAATTAACATGTGACTGATATAAAAATCCTCTCGCTTTATGAATCCTTAAGATATCCTTAATAATTGACCTGAGATTAGCATCCATGGAATTTAGGGATCGATGTGGAAAAAATATTGCTATTTATGTATCACGAATAAATTGTATTTAAATCAAACTTTAACGGACAATGTCACTTGAAATCCTTTAAAAATGGACTCTTCCCTTCGACTTCCTCTGAACTACTGGACTGTCAAGTCTTGTGAACCAGAAAAGTGCTAGGTTAATGTTCCGCAACAGGTGTTTCTTCCTCATACTTTTCTCTGACGCTTCTTTCAGCAGACCACTGCTTAGAAATGTTTTCTTATAAAAGATGCGTGTTTTTTGAACTTGTTTCGAGACTCAGGCGTAAACAAACTCTACTTTCCCGGGTGCGCCAATTTTAAATTACGTATTTATCTGCCTGGCTTTATACTATTTCATTGTAGAGCATTATCTTTGATAGTTGCTTTGAAATACTCTTTCCCTGGTAAAATAAAAATGTTATTTAAGCAATGGAATTCCGTTACTACGCGTTCGTCATATGACAGATCTAAGTTAGGTTACTTGCTGATAGACTCCTTTTATAATTATATTATTAGTGCTCGTTACGTTGATTTTGTAAAGTTACTTTATACAAATTACGACATTCTTATGGTGAAAACTATTATTTGGTTATCTGATTATGAAAATCCATTGACTTGAGTAAAGAGTACGAGAGCTGGACAATGTTCACAGTAGAACGTAACCCCTCACACTTTGCTCAGTGGGGTTATTTCCAATATATGATGTCACTCATGAATATTGAATGGGTGTGGGGTTAGTGATTGTAATGGACATTGGCTGGCCAACACGAGACACACGCCAGCCAGCCGGTCGGTCTCCTTACCGCGGCCGAGTGCCTCCAGCGAATGAACGCGACGCAGGCGACGGGGCGGCGGTGGCGACCCGAGCGTCGACGCGAGCGCGCGCGCGCGCGACCGACGACCGCAGCGTCGGCGTCGGCGTCGGGCGACGGCGACGGCCGACACGGTACGCAGCGCGCGGTAAAACGCGGGGCGAGACACTTGAACGACAGGACAAGACACGAACTTACGAGCCGCCAGGTACACAGAACTCATGCAAATGCAAGGGCGACCGCGCCGGAGACTTCAATGCCCCGGAGCGAACGAACGAGCAACCGCGCGGGACGCCGCGCCGCGGCCGAGGGCGGCCTTTGCCATGCAGCGCGCGCTGCGACACCGCCGCGCTGGTTGCCTTTACAGCGAGCCAGCCAGCCCGCGCGCCTTGAAATAGTGCCGCGAAAGAAAGGATTCCGCGGGAACTAACGGCACAAGCGAAATGTTGCCTGCCACTGCTCAATGCAGCTATTTCTTCTCATTCTTCTGCTTCGCTTTTCTGGTTGGTTTGCTCGTTTTCTTCGCCGGTTTTTACGTTTTTGTCTGGTTTTGTGTTGGCGGGTTCTTTGTTGAGATTGATGATTTAGTGAGATGGGGACACATTAGCGTAACCATATATCTGTTGCTAGCTGTATATTGTGGTTGTTTAAAACCAGCGAATATGTAGTGAAAGGAAATGGCAAGACTTCATTAAAACACTATCCCAAGAACCACATATATATATTTTTTAATATTGTGATTTTAAATACTCCTATGTTTGACTTTCAGAACCTCTCCTAAACATGAACGCAAAATAGGAGTAAATTTCGAAACAATCTAATAATTTTATAATATGATAAAAATCTTTTCTATTTCATTATACAATATTAGATAATATTGTATTCCCTAATTTAACTACTTTCTATTACTTTCCTAAGCTTACTTCCCCTTTCATTTAGTAAGTTATGTTGAATTTTAATCATTTAATACATTTTATGTTATGTACTATGCGAAATTGATGAGAAATTATCAAGAAAAATATTTATTACAAAAATAAAATGTTAATATCTATAGAATATAAGGCAATGCATAATACAGGGTTCCTTAAGAACAATGCAATCTCTTCATCTGCACTGATGACTTAAAATTAAAAATTAAGAAAGGCATTGACTTAATATCACATGTCAGCCTTGCTGTACTATATCCAACATTGCTGTTTCATCTTGAAACATTTGCAAACAACTTCAAACCAATACCGCAAATCCTTTTGATCACCATCATATAGCAGAAATAAGTACCACAGAGGAATTCATTACAAAAAGTATTAAAAACATTCTTCCTGAAAAGTTTATTATGGTCGTATTTCAAAGACAATCCGCTATGTCTTTAATTCATTACGAAAGAGAAAATAGCGGCATTGCGGGAAAATGAAGTTCTTGGTTGATCATTCGAAAATGGATGGACATCTGCAGTACTGTACACCAGAAAGAGAATTCGACTTGTCAACATGGACAGGGCACGGTATTCAAAAACAAAATTAGATGAAAGTGTCTTAAATGCAACAGGAAAATGATACGCTTCTCAGCTGATAGTAGCAACAGAAAGAGTAGTAGATGTGAAGAATTTGAAATTGCTATCGCTCTTGACTTCGTTTCTTAAATTCTATCGGCATTTGTTAGGGGAATTAATATTATATCAAAAAACTCTCTGAATATCCGTTTCTGATTATATTATTACTTCATCAGGACATCTTTTACAAACTTATTGAAGAAATTTATGCGATAAAGGCTTAAAAACTGCAGAATCCTTGGGGCGATTTAAAGTATTGTATTATGACCTAATCTCTGTATAATTCCAAGAACGTAAGATTCACGTAGAGGCAAAGTCGATGTATCGCCAAGGGTGCGACTGTACGGAGAAGATGGGGGGGAGTGGGTATATCGAGTTGCAGGGCGTGCGCGCGCGTCCGGCGTCACGCGCCACACGTCACGTGTTGCGCAACCGAGTCACGGCTCGCTGCAACGCGCCCTCGCGCCCCACGCAGCATCCATATGCAAAGATTCATCGCCCGGGGCCGTGTACGCGTCTATGCGACCCAATGCATGAACCTCCTCCCTAGGGACGGCATTGATGTTTCGTGGTTTTTCCATATTCGGTATTGTTTGCATTTAATAATATGGAATAAAATATTGCTAATAAAGTCATTTTCAAGTAACTAGTAACCAAAAATATTTTAAATAACAATAGCTTTATAAATAATTCATAAAGCAGTTGTGGAAAGCTGCATGGTTCTGAGTTGTGGGAGATCTCAGAAAACAATGATAAAAGAATAATGGCTATGGAATCCGAGTTTTCAAGTCGCAGCTGTAGAGTAACGTTAAAAAAAAGTATCAGAAATAAAAATGTAAAATATCATATGGGTGTCATTTCGGATATAATGGATAGTGTAGAAGGGAGAACGTTAAAATGGTACGGCATCTTAGAAGAATACCGGAGGAAAGATGGCCATTAAAAACTTGAAGGTGGCAGGCACAGAGAGGTAAACCAAGACTTATATCGTACGATGGTGTGCGACAGACAATGAGAAATTTTCCTTTTTTTACTTAGTCATTTTTAACTTGACACTGTTTTTGCAATTTTCATTAAGATATTCTATCAGAGACTCGCATTCCTACTATCTTTCTATTACTCACATTCGTCTTTCTCAATATGGTCCAACTTCTACTTCCTCCTTCTTGATCGAAAGATACGGAGTCCCAAATTTGATTCAACGATATATTTTTTTTAAATTCACGACCATCAAGTAATTTATTCTTTTGGGATGTTTTATGAGGACTTGATGATTAAATACATTCACTTTGCTTGCCCAAGTTTCTTAATTTCATTATTTTTAATCATGGCAGTCTTAAAATCTTCGTTATGGAGAAATGTGATGTGCTGTGGAAAGGCTCCTAGGAAACATATAGTGGTAACATATGACCATGTGTGATTACGTAATGAAATAGCAAGCCTTGACGAGAGAACAATAAATCATCTGGATAATCTTCTCAGTAAAATCTGAAAAAACAAATATAACCTTGACAAAACTCGGGCCAACAGTTATATCGAGTATTGTCTATATATTTCAATTGAAAACACCTCAAGTTGTCGATAAAGGGGTATTCAACACACTTTACTCTAAATTTAAACTTGTATAAGTAATTAAATCTTGTGTCACTCAGATGGCTCATGGACAGCGTGCTAGCTTTCAGTGGTGCGAACCCAATTTTCGATTCTGGATGGAAAAAAAATAAATCTGTAGCTTTCTAATACAATCGTTTCAGTTTCTATAGTTGTGTGACTTAAGATAATTCAAGTACGCCAAATATACACGGTGAGGAGAATACGTCGTACTCGTCACTTGTCTCCCTTACCTCCTGGCGTGGATAAGAAATAAAAACGGCGCCCTGAGAACTCCGCTAGGTGCTAAAAGTCGGATGAATCCGATCCTAAATGCCAAATGCATACATAAGTCTTATAACATTTTTAAACTTCTTTCTCAATGAGTACATTTTGTTTTACATCGGTTTTAAGTTCGAAATGTTTCTAGCTGCATATATATTAATTCTTTTGGAATGCAGACAGGATTTTTCCGCTCATTAAATTGTTTTTATTCTATTGCACTCTCAAACATAAACCAATTTATCTAAATTACGGTTTATTTAATACATTTCAATGGATTTTTTTAAATTTTTAGTTATTTTTTTAAAATTTTGACACATTTGTTCCTAACATTCACACTCGCATACTCATAAGCCTCACTTACAGTAACATTTCCCTTCTAATTCCGCTGATGATTAGAAAAATAAACATTAACCGAAATATGGAACAAGATGAATTGTACAGAGTATAAAGTATCCCGAATAAATATTAAATAAATATTGTAAATAAATCACATGTATCAATGAAATCCCTGGAAATCGATGTCAACAAAACTGGTTCAGTCATTATACACTTCAAATTTGACTGTCTCTTAGCCCAATTAGCAGAATCGTGGGTGTTCTAGAAAAATAAATGAGGAGTATTTCCCAATCATTATAACGAAATGAGCCAGTTAAATTATTACGTTCGTTAATTTAAAGATTGAAAATGATAATACCTTTCGAAAGTAACCAGTAACATAAATATTGTTGGGGTGGTATAACTACGGGATTTCCCCAACAATTTTTTTCATACTATCATTATCTCTCCGATGGATTTCCTAACGGGAACTTACAGAGAAGTAAGATCCTCAGTAGTCTTAAAACATCTCTCAAAGAAATGTGCGTAGTTAACACTGTGTTATGTAAGGAAAAAGAAAGTAAGTACGATATTTCGTATCTACAACTGAATGGTGAGTTAATATCACTTTGATTATGAAAGTAGATTTTTATCTTTGTAGGAGGCAGTATTGCAACCGAAGTACAGTATAATATTATTTCCAATTTTTTGGTATTCAATTACATTGCATCAAAACATGATACGTATCACTGAAAAGGAATTAGCATTATGAAAGAATGGATGAAAATTTAAAGTTATTACGACGCTTTCGTAACAGAATAAGATTAGACTTTTTTGATATTGATATGTAAATATCAGAGGAGATTCCATAAATAATGGCAATTATGCTGTACCTTCGGAAGTAACAGAAATGTAGTTCAGTATATTCGTTTGCAATCCTGTCTGACACGGTACGATATTCCACTGCCGAGTCTGTCTCCTTGCTTTGGAGACTAGTTGACATCACACCCAAAAGTTAGTACGCTAGAGTCTGTGTTCCAAAATATATGTAAGTAAAGTAATAGCGATCAAGTGTATGAAATTTGCAGTTCGTGGCAGAAATGCAAATTATATGCTCGTCAGTGGCATGTTACGAGAAGCAGTGGGTGAGTGCGTTGCTATAGCGAAATGTTGCAGATAGGATGGAGGCTTTCAGAATGGGGACATTCGAAACTGCTGACAAGACATTCACTGCCGTGCAGTAGATGTGAGATGGTACACCTACAAGAAATTCTTTCTATTTTTAAATTTATTTTTGCTTTCTAATCAACCAGAAGACTTGTGATGGTTTTAGAATATTAGAATATATACAATATTCTTCCACTATTTTCAGGTGATGCTAATCAAATTGAGTTCCTGTAATGCTTTTGTAAAATCAAATTGTAATCCTTTTAATTGTTAATTTTGTGCATCATTAGGTGGTAGATGATAGAAAGTGTTATATGGGAGAGAAATTATTATTATATGACATCATAGGGATATGGTTTCTTAATTCTTGAAAAGCGTGAGGATGTTTTTCCAAGTGGAAAGTTGTTACATTTGGGGCTGAAGGAAGACTGAGGAAGACTGAGGAAGAAGTTTCGGTTTAATGGTTTTATGAATGATGTCAGGAATTAAATTTTAAGATTGCGGTGAATTTGAATTCTAACAAAACTTTGTGATTTTACGGCAAAATTTATTTTGAAATGTTTTAAAGCAATTGATAATTTTTTAACCATGTTGTGGAGGAGTAAGTAAAAGTGGGGCATAGAAGAGTTGATCACTGCCAATTTTTTCAAGGGCTGCCTTATCGACAAGAAAGATTAATAGAAAGTTTGGGGGATGATTTTGAACCGTATTAGCTGTAAGGAATGTACGTTATTTCCTTTTGAGACTAATAAAATATTTATTTCTATTCAAGCATCTTTCAATTTATCTCTCCACCAACAGTCAATTTGGTACTAGCATTGTGAAACACAATGCAGCATGTAGTAAATAACTATTCCTGTAGCTACATTGATTTAATATAGTTGATGAAATGATACATGTATGTTTGTGATATACTTTATATCATTTTTTTCGTTTCGTGAAGTTTTGTTGGTTAATCATCGCGATCGTAGAACTAAATTCAGTGAATAACACGATATATATTTTACCCTTGATCTGCACCATATTCTGATTGAATAAACATATAAACAAATCAATTACTAACATATATCAGTTTCTCATTAAAAATTCGAACCATTTTCAAAGTTTGTGTTTCGTGTGTTGACAGTCGGAGGCGCGCGGTTGGTGAAATGAAAGCAGGTCAAGAATGAGGCAAGAAAGGAACCTAGGTGGTCGAGAACTCTGACCCGATGGCTAGCAAACAGAAGCAAGGACGGCAGCCTGCACAGATGGCAGCGAGCGCAGCGCAGATACGACGACAGGTGCAGGCTTTCAGAAGGAGGCTGTGGACAGTGGAGCAAATTGTTTAAGGACTTTCTCCTCTGAGCAGAATAAGGTAAGGTAAAACGCGTCCCCATTTATGTTTGTTTATGCATTAGTCTTGTATAAATCATGTAAAGGCAGACAATTTGTTATTGTCTTCTAAAAGAAGCTTACGTTATTCTTTAAATTTCACATGTGTCAAATATTTTAAAATATTAAAATTCAGCCTTGTTTTAATCGATTCCATGTTTCCCAAATTGATATTACAACTTTGCAGAAGTTTCTGTCGATTTAAGTAACATTTTTCTTTCGTTATAAAATATTTACTCTCATTAACTGTTAATATTTACCCAGAAACTCCCAGTATCTCCTTGAAATTTATGAAAGTAACTACATTCTACTTAATTGAATATTGTGCAAAAAGCAGAAATTAAGACAGAGGCTAGGCATATCCTTAGAATTGGTATTTTCTTATGTTAGGTTCAGGTAATTTAATTAGTACATTCCATAATATATAGTTTTCGCAATTACGAATACAGTATGTTAGGTTTCATATGAGAAATGACACGTTGGAAGCGACTTCATAATTTCTGGTAGTACTCAAGTTCCTTATAACACTTTTGGTTTGCATCATATTATGAACCACGTATCTCAAATACACTGCTCTGAATATTACATTTTATTTCAGAACTTAAAGTATTATTTCGCTCTTGTTAAACGTACATCTAAAACAGTTTTCATACTGTTATTGACGGTAAAGTGAAAACGAAAAAAAGTAGAAAAGTCATCGTAATATTCTTCTTTTTTTTTACTTTGAACTTTATTTTCAATTTCGAGCTAATGTATCGTATATCTTTCCTGGTGTATGTTTATATATTTTTTCTGCAAAACCAAACAGGAAAACTTCAAACACCCGATGTGCAACCATACGGGTTGGCGACATCACGTGCTGATCATGAGATACCTGACGACGCAAAGGCGAAGAGGATAAAGACACACAACGTAATCAGTGAGAATTAATGCTAAGCTTGCGCACGTGAGGTAACGTCATCTAAGTGTGAAAGACAGCTAAAAGGTGAAGATTTATGCGAGTGTATACATATACAGCCAATGGGGTCGATGTCAAGAAAACAGAAAAGCACGTACGAATTGCTACATAAAGCACATAATCTACGTCTAGCACTTCATTCACCTCCTGAAAACATTATACTGAATCGAATGAAATGTCAAAACAACAGGCTAATAATAAAAATACTAATAGTTGAAATTTGTATATAAAGCTGGTTTATAATTTTTAGCTGAAGATGACTTATAAGGTAAGGAGTTATAAGGTCCTCAAGAAGAGGTATTTTTATTTATATTTTTTCTATGTCAATAGGCGGTATAACAAAAACTACTCAGCGCATGGCCAATAGTTACGAATTTGCTAAGTATTTGCGAGACGATATACTACGCTTCAACGGCGTTCGTTCTTTGTTTTATTTTATGGTAATTGAATTGGTAAAATCGGTTCTAAGCCATGTACAATTATTGGCTGTACACCATTCTGAGGAAGAATGACCAAATGACAGGATGTTTATCAGGAGGTCAAAAACCATATAACATGATGTTTTCAGTATAACACATGTTCTTATTTGCATCTTTCAAAATATACAACGTACATTTAAATTTCGGTTTCTACAAGTGGTCTGCAGAAGCAAAAGCTTCTAAAAAAACAGTTGTTCAAAAAGTAGCACACACACTGCCCCAAATCAACAAATAGCTTCCTTAGAACATTGCAACAAATTAAATATTTTAACAAAAAGTGTCATCAGAGATACTGCAATAAAATAGTGCAGTGTAGTTTACACTGAAACACAATACACTAGCGCACGTACCAAGATTATACATACAACTGCTGTACCATACCGCAGCATGTGAATAGCAAATACTAATGGACGAAATGAAACAATTAAATATTTACATTTTCAGACAAAATAGAAACTATTTCATTGTTTTTTGATTTTTCGCGCGCTTCTGGGCATTTAACAAAACCATATTCATCTCATGGCTGGAGTCTGGTTAGATTTCTTTCAATTTTTGTGAGCTTTGAAAAGCAGTAAAATATATGTTTTTGTATTTTTTCCAAGTTCTTGGGTAGATAAAAAAAACAAGAGACATATCTCACATGGCCATTGGCTGCATAGTATATTTTTTTACTTCTGAGCGCATTGGAAATTAATATTACAGATACCCTTAACTGCGTACCTTACCTCCAAAATGGTGCAGATTAAGAAACGACTTGAAACTATTTGTAAGTTTCCTTTCTATTTACATACTCCAAAAACGTTGTCACTTGACTGTTTTGAATATTTCACCCAAATGTTACTCACTCTTCCACGGTATTTGTGAACTAAACTATATACTAAAATCCATTGTATAATGATCAATCCACTGCTGTACAACGCTACATGTCTGATATGTGTTTCAAACTGATCCTCAAGAATTCAATTAAGTGCTGAAGATGATGTGTTTTCCATATCGCAAAAAAATGAAACTGCATGAGATAATAAAGAAATAGATAGTTAGCAGTGTTCAGTTAATACTACATCTACTACTTTGTTAAAATGTAAAGAAAAATAGACGAAACAGAATTAATAATTTACTACTAACAAAGAATATATTACTATACTATAACTATTTTCTCCTTTATAAATATAACTCCTACGCCAAACCGACGAAAAAAAAATCGGGAATCAGCCATTTATTAACTCCACCTTAGCGTGTCTCCACGCGATTAAGCTACTTTTCGCCCTCGTAGCTTAAATCGCCAGGCGCGACCTTGGGCAACTCCATCTTCTGCTCCCAGCTGCGCATGCGCAACTTTCTCGCTAATTCGCGACGCTCGTCGCCCGCCCAGCTGCGCGCGCACCTCCCCGAGATATTTATTCGGTGCGGCGGTTTCTTCTCCGCGACGCCGCCGCCGTCTCCCCCACCGCCGCCGTAGCCTCCACCGCCGCCGCCGCCACCGCCGCCGCCGCCACCGCCGCCGCCGCCACCGCCGCCGCCGCCACCGCCGCCGCCGCCGTCGCCCCCACCGCCGCCGTAGCCCCCATCGCCGCCGCCGCCGCCGTAGCCCCCACCGCCGCCGCCGCCGCCGCCGCCGCCACTGCCGCCGCCACCGCCGCCACCGCTCGCACTTTCTAACGCAAGTGCGTCTGCGACCGCAGACTCTGTGGCCCGATCGCCGCTTAAATAGCGTCGAGAATTGGTCCCGTCAAGTTTCCCTTGATTGGTTTTACATGATTATCGTCCAATTAAAAAAAAAACTGCCTGCGGCTTGTCTACTACTACGCGCTGATGTGAAATTAGCGTATTCGTGCGGACATTTCTAAGCGTTTTAGGAAAGAGCATGTGTCTTAATTGTTATTGTACCACTCGTTTTCAAATGTTACACAAGTAATTAATTTGGTTAAAATTAATCTATTGGCGTTGTAGTCTTGAATATTTTCAATTGTATTCATTATTAGTGTCTTATGCAACTATTTGACTCCTGTACTGTAAAGAAGTAAAATAAATCTTTGATAAGCAAAATAGTTTCGTTAGTTTCAACGTTTTAAGGAAGGAACGAATTTGCAAACTCAATTTTTAAAAAGATTGTCCTTCTTCCTTCGACTAGTTGTATTATTGGAGGTGGAAAAAACTTTAAACTTTCCGAATCTGGATCCTAAAGTTATCAAATACTTCTGATATTTAGTATAAATTAATATCACTAACGATACTAATTAATCAAAACTGTATTAAATTGCTTTCGAATTATTTGTGCCTTTTCTTCAGTTTTATTGTTGATTCCCTGTAGGGCTGATTCTGTTTCTTAACATTCCAAGTGAAATGATGCAAAATGATCGAACAGACACCAACCACGCAATGGCGATCCATTCAAGCTCGCTCTTTTAATTATGTATAGTACGACACATTAAATCAATGAACCCTCTCCTGACCATGAAGTGGTCGTGTTTTAAAAGTTGACAAGTTTCTTAAAGATATGCATATATACTGAATTACTCTGCTTTTCCTAGGTATTTATTAATCCTAATCATACATTAGACAGAAAAAATACTTAATTCATCTTCAACACACTCTTGAATATCTGACTAAGATTAGGAAAGGGGTATCGGAGTAATCTTTATGTAATCTCATGACACAGCAGTTTTTTTTCTTGTTTTGAAGGTCACAGATACAAATTTTCATTAAAATTGGAATAAAACTGTAGCTGAAAAAAACAAACATTGTTCATTTCTTAGAAGGAAATAATAACTTTAAAACAGTATATTTTACTGCGTGCGACTAAACACCTTTTCAGTGAAAATCTCATCAAAATCGAAAAATCGTTTAAGAGGTTACTCACAAACAAAAATCGCAAAACAATTGAAATGTTTTTACCACTTTTAAATAAGAATAAGAGATTATTAAAAGACAGTTATTTTGAAATCACAGTTTTATTTATAGAGATGAAATGAGGAACGAATACAACAAATCTCTACGTTTCTTCCTCATTATAAACGTTCCTTCTTTTCCCCTCATTTTGGAATTACGTTACAACCGCTTAGGATGGTAAAGGAATGGTAATTAGGATGTTAAAGGGCAGAAAACAGAACGAAACTGCTGGTGGAAAAATTGCTCTCAAAGTAAGTCTTATTTGGATGTTAAGGGAAAATTTTTTGTGGAGCAGCATTTCCCGTATCTATTTGCGATGGTCGCCTACATTCCCGCTTCATTCAAAGCGAGAGCGTACAAATGGGCATGAAGTCCTTTTCAAAGGTCGTCCCGTGCCTTTCACGCTTCTTAACGTGTTATACTTTCTGCGACGGAAGTTAATGGTATTAACATGCTATTATCATAAATACAGGTCTCTCCTGCATTTATTTCACTTGACATTTTCAGAGAGCAACTTTTCACTCATTATACAATGAAAAGCGTGCAATTCATTACATAATGTCTGTTGCTGCTTTTTGTAACGTGATTCTGATGCTATAACAAAACGAATTCTTTTAGTACTAAAAAAGGAATGTAATTATGTGATCATAGTTTTAAGACTAAAGATGAAATGTAAACATTCTAGGTTATATTTTAATGTACCACAAATAATATGCGCTTAAAAGTGTAATTGTGTTATTTTGCGATTTTTCGCATTGTAGGGAAAATTTGTTTAAAATCTTGAAGAAAAATAAATTATGAACAATATTGTTGAAATAATTGAAGAAAAAACAGATGTAGAAAAGAATTCGCAAAATAAACCGTGACTCCACAAAGAAATTAAATTAAAGGCTGGTTGAGAGAGTGAGTTATATCAGGTAACTAGATTGGATATTGACAAAAGAGAAAATCAAGAAATAAATTTGAAGGCAAATGTTTATGAATGAAACTGATTATCTCGTTTCCACAAATGTTTTTAAAGGAACATTTAACCAAGAAGTGTGACAAAGAATGCCTATAACAGTTCTTGCCAAGTTTTTTTCGCCCAATATTCACCATTCAGATTTGACAGGCATGTGTAGTCAAAGTATAAATTTAAAAAAAAATTGATGAGAAAAGAAGAAGGAGATGATGGTGAAGAAGAAGAAGAAGAAAAAGTAATTAAGAAAGAAGAAAGAAAGATATCTGTGATGTGTATGTCGTTAATAAAATAATAATAATAGTAATAATAATAATAATAATAACAATAATAATAATAAAAATCATTCGGAAACCACGAACACCTCCCATCTCCCACTACCACACCTAACACCTCACACCATCATCCTAGTCCATTCAGTCTTCATCATCACCCTATCCAATAATAATAATAACAATAACATCATCCTATCACCTCATAATTGACTATTCAAGGTTAACAACCTTGTCTTAACGTAAAGGGATGCGGCCGAATGGCTGATCCCCATAATTCCACACGTTGATGTTTCCAGGATAGAATACGACTGAGTCTCGGAAGAGGGAAACGTGTTGCATTGTCAGTAGTAGCCTATACGCGAATACTAATAGTAATAATAATAATATTAATAATAATAATAACAATAATAACAACAACTCGAAAAACTACAATTAAAAAATAATGAAATGGAAAGGCAATAATTATAGCAAAAATAAGAGACGAAATGAACGAAAGCAAATCAAAAAATAGTAAAATTAGTTGCGTAGCGAAGCGAAAATACGGCGAGAGAAAATAAATCCCAATTGCCTGGGCGAAGGCGGCAAAGGCGCCGACAATAGAGGCGGCCGCGGCCCCTTGTGCGCGCGCCCCGAACAAAACGCGTAACTGCACGAACGCGAGATGCGATCTGCGCTGCCCGCCGGCCGCGCGGCGGGGCGGGAGCGTGGAGGGGGGAGGGGGGCGGGCGCGCATCCGGGTGGCCCGTGATGAATTGGCGGGCCGCTCGAACATGCGAGGGGCGGGCCGCGCGCCGCGCCGCGGCCGCAGCTCAGCCCAGACTCCGCGCCGCCGCCGCCGCCGCCGCTGGGAACAGGTGCACGCCGTAAGTCAAAGAAGGGAAAACGTCGCGGTTACTGCTCGCCCGCTCCCTCGTCTGTTCTCTCGCCCGCCCGCCCACTCGCGCGCGCGCGTCCGCCTGTCCACCCACTCACCTGCTCGCCTCACGTTCGTTCGCTACTCAGTCCGTTTCTACTGTACCCACAATTTTGTTCTGCCGCCCACCCACTCACCCAACCAACCACTCACTGTATACCCACTTGTTTAGTCGCCCACATACTCCATCTACCCTCACCCCAGTTTCTTGGTCGCCCCACCCGCTCGCCCGTTCACTACGCCCACCCATTCTTTCACACACTCACTAGCTAACAAGCGCCACTCTCGCTCGCCCCGTTCCCTTACCTGTTCTGTCGCTCGCCCACTCGCGCCTCCGCCTGTCCACCCACTCACCTGCTCGCCACACGTCCGTTCGCTACCCAGTCCGTTCCTACTCTCCCCACAATTTCGCCCCGCGCGCCCACCCAAGTATTCAACCAACCTCTCACTGAATACCCACTGGTTCAATCGCCCATATTCTCATTCTGCCACCCCTCCCAACATTCTCGCTCGCCAAGCCGATCGCCCGTTCACTCGTTTTCCCGCTCGCCCGTTTTTTTCGCCAACTCACTAGCTGAAAAGCGCATTCTGGTTCGTCCGCCCACTCGCTCACCCACCACTCCCTAACCAGTCCGCCCGCCCAACCACTTTCTCGCACGTCCATTCGCTATCCCTCCAGCTCATTTATTCACCTGCCTATTCGCTCATCCAGCTACTCAGCCACTTACCTACCCACTCGTTTACCTAATCACTCGCCCACTCGCTCACCCACCACTCTCTCACCTGTCCACTCGCTCGACCGTCCTCTCTCTCGCCCGCCCATTCGCTCTCCCACCAGCCCTCTCGTTCATCTGCCTATTCGCTCACCCACCCGCTTATTAATTCACCTGCCCACTCGTTCACCTGCTCACTCGCCCGCTTGCCCGCCCACTCGCTGGGTCGCCTGTCCCTCGTCCGCCCATGAGCTTGTCCGCCTACTCACTGGCTACCTACTCCCTCCCTCATCCTCTCCTGGCTACTCGTTTATCCGCCATCCCATACTTCGCTTTCCTGTTCGTCCTTCCGCCCATCCTCCGTCCTTCCTTTCCTTCTTCTCTCCCACTCTACCCATCGACCAAACACCAGGTCCCAAGGAGTCTTGACTGGGGTTGGCGAAAATATCGATGTTTTTAAACCATCCGATATTTTTAAAACATAGGTATTTTCGAAAAGAAACATCGATATACTCGTATTAACATCAATGTTTCAACGTCGATGTTTTGTGTTCGATGTTTACTTCACATCGATATATATATTTCCAGAAACATCAATGTTTTCAAAAAAGTTTTTCATGATATAAATAAAATTTCAAGAAACTATTTTTTTGTGAATTGCTGAAAACCAACAACCACTGATATCAATCACCGTTGTCGATGCCCAGACGGAAAGATTTCATTACGGTTACTTTCATTACGTAACCGGGAGTTTGTGCAGGATTTATCAGTTGATTTTAATTTTAACACAATATCTATTGTTTCTTGGGCAGATGTAAAGTCCAAAGATAAAGACTCCTTTGCATTCGATAAAGGTTATTTTTAACATTTTATTTTCACGTGACCAAACTACAAAATATAACTCATTTAAGTACATTTAAAATGGAAATAAGAAGGGAAAATACCATCTGTTTTTGTCATATTTAAAACATGCATGTTAATTTTAACATTGATACTCTTTGTCAATACCTTTTGGTGAAGTTACAAAATATCGATGTATCTATGTTTGGATAAAATTGGCCGTCGCTAGTCCTGGCGAGGGCGTGTGCGTCCTCGAGAGAGAAGTGGGCGTAGCGGGCGGGAGCTGTGGTTGGCGGGGCGAGAAGGGCCCCTGGAAGCTGAATGGGCGGGGAGGGTCAGCAGCAGGCAGACAGCGGCTGGGCCAATGAGCTGGGTGTGCCCAAGACGGACGCTGGCGATTAAGTGGAAGGGTAAGCCGATGGGAAAATAAGGTCGGGACACACTTCGCTTTCTCACGGGGATGACGATGGATGAACAGAGAAACCTCAAGAGGAGAGTTAATAAGGGTAATAATACTTGGGATGCACGAAAAATAGAATACAGAAAAAAACAAATGAAGTAGTTTGTGGGAAGAGAATAGGAACACGAAGAATGAATACTTCAGGTTATTGTCCAAAAAAACAATTGCACTGGTTATTTAAGCAATGCATTTTTTTTGCTATTACAAAAATATTACCATACCCATAAACGCTCTTTTGTTTATTCATTTGAATTGTCTTCCTTGCTATTTCTTACGAAAATTAATCTCATCCAGGTAACGGCCAGCGACAAACTTCAAGTACTATCTCAAGCGCGTACTCTATCTTGACATATTGCTCTTGCCATTCACGCGATTAAGCGCGTGTAGCTGTCGACTCTTGTAGAGTTAATACCTAGTCATACAAGTACATGACTCGTAAAGTCAGACTACATATTGAACCTAACTACCACTGGTAAAGCAAGGCAAATTCGGTGAAGTGTGAGATATAGTGCAGCAAGTAGTAGAAGAAGCACGCTCCAAGTGGAAGTCAAATTCTCACAAAGAATTCAGAATGGAAGTGGCATTAATAAATTATATTAATACTAATTCTTAGTATAACTATTGGTAATGTAGATACTTTTTTCAATAAAGACTGAGACACTGATGTTGTCTGGTATCAATGTTTTATTAACAGCTGAAAGATCTTTTTCGATAGCTTACCTATCATCATCAGAGCTATCTGATGATGATAGCTCTGATGATGATAGCTAAGCTATCCAAAAAGATCTTCCAGCTGTAAATAAAACATTGATACCAGACAAATACTAATTCTATTCCTATTATTCCCTCTCGCCACTCCTTTAATTTCCAATAACGAACTTGGAAGGAAAATTTGTTTCAAATAAGCTATACTGGTAAACAAATTCTGGAAATTTTGTGTGATAGGCCATAACAGTATTTTCAGCTTGTAGTGACAATTCTAGAAGGAAAATCAATACACGACAAAGGAGACCTAAATGACTTGAGCGCACCATACGTCTCAAGAATTACGCAGAGTCCTTGGAGGACTTTCTGCCAGCATCATCTATTTCAAGGCAGCGTCAGAATTTTGTGAAAAGCTGAGAAAACATTACAACAACAATAAAAATGTCTTACACCATAATTCTGGTGACTTTTACAATCCAATTGCAAAGTACGCAAAGTAAACGTCATGTCAAAGAGCCCAAACCAAATCAATACTTGGAAATTAAGAATGATTTACAAAAATTATAACGTAATACTGTTTTAATAGAGGATGAAAATCCGTACTCGACGAAGCAGGGGTACACTACAAGCACAAGCACTGGCCAGAAAGGAAATCCCTCGTATTAACCCCACGACCGGTGCCCATACCGCTGCCCCAACCCCTTCAAAGCAGCGCGCAGATAAAATATGAGATGAGAAACCAGAAACTATTAGACACAATAATTATGAATTTTACATAATATATCTATTGGTTTTTACAATCCATATCTGTAATAGGCTGTGTGCCAAGCTAAAACTTCAAAACATGGATATTTTTTTTTGTAAATCATGTATTACTGCTTCTTTCAATCCTTGTAAGAGGAAATTCCGTACTCGACGCAGCGGTCTATACCATATTCGGATTCCGTGCCTTGCAGGCAGCGCCCAGAACGGAGGGCCAATACATCAACCTCACGAGCGGCGCCCATCCCGTCAGAACAGCGCGCGGATAAACTCCGGTCCGAGAACGCGGAAGCGTGGGAGGAGGCACCTGTCAGCGGCCGCTTGTCTCGCACGGCGCGCGAGTGGCCGCCACCGCCGCCACCGCCGCCACCGCCGCCACCGCCGCCGCCGCCGCCACCGCTACTACCGCCGCCACCGCCGCCACCGCCGCCACCGCCGCCACCGCCTCCACCGCCCGCCACCGCCGCCACCGCCGCCACCCGCTACTACCGCCGCCACCGCCGCACACCCGCCCGCCACCGCCGCCACCGCCGCAACCGCCTCCACCGCCGCCACCGCTGCTACCGCCACCCGCCACCATCCACCGCCGCCGCCGCCGCCGTCGCCCGCCGCCACCGCCTGCTACCGCCGCCACCGCCGCCGCCACCGCCGCCACCCCCGCCACCGCCGCCACCGCCACCGCACCACCGCCGCCACCGCCGCCACCGCCGCCACCGCTACTACCGCCGCCACCGTCGCCACCGCCGCAACCGCCTCCACCGCCGCCACCGCCGCTACCGCCACCGCCACCACCACCGCCGCCGCCGCCGCCGTCGCCGCCGCCACCGCCGCTACCGCCGCCACCGCCGCCGCCACCGCCGCCACCCCCGTCACCGCCGCCACCGCCACCGCCACCGCCGCCGCCGCCGCCGCCGCCACCGCCTCCACCGCCACCGCAGCCGCCGCCGTCCCTGCCGCAGCCACCATCGCAACCTTTGTCACTACCGTCGCTGCCACCATCGCCATCCTCGCCGTCGCCTCCACCACCGCCCACCATCATCGCCGTTACTGCCACCACCGTCGCCCCCTCCGCCATCGTCGCCATCCACCGCCGTAATTGTCGCCTCCACTACCGCCATCACCGCCTCTGCATCGCCGTACTGCCACCGCCGTCACTGTCGTCGCCGCCATCACCGCTATCCTGGCAATCACCTCCACCACTTCAACCGCTGCCACTGCTGCCCCCACCACCGCCACCACTGGCTTTACTGTCGCCGCCTGCCACTGCTACCACCACCGCCGTCACTGTCGCCGCCGACATCGCTGCCCCCACAGTCGTCATTGTCGCCACCGCCACTACTGCCACCACCCCCACCGCTACCATCACGCTGTCATTGTCACCGCCGTCATCTCCGCTACCACCACCAGCACCACCACCGCCACTGCAATCCTCCGCCTCAACCGCCAGCAACATCACCGTCACCGTCGTAACAGCCGCCGCCGCCACCCACGGAGTGGAATTACGAGTAGGAAAGTGACCGGGGCGCACGCGGGCCGGAACGGGCGTGGCGTGGGCGGGCCGGGCGGCGACGGCGCCTGCCCGCGGCTGTCCACGGGGCACGGGGCATGGGGCACGGACGCCCGCCGCGAGAGACGCTCGGCTGAGCAGCGGGCAGGAAAGCAAGTGCATGAAGGGAGCAGGATATTGCGAAGAGGGAGTCAAGGAGACCAAGAAATAGCTGGGTACGTAGCGCAATAATGTCCGAACTCAGGAACTGTCTTTGTACCTTCCCGTGTCGGAAGCCTTCTTATGTACAGCGGTCGACTGTTCTGATCGGTAGTTTCCTTGGTTACCTCTGATAAGTTCTGATCAGATACTGGAGAGAGCACCTTCAATAAAGGTCACTGAACGCAGTCATTTCGGTGACACTCGTCATGTTTCGTCCTCCATCCAGAGGTAAAGGCTATGCGTTGGTTTCCCATCCGTATCTGATCTTCTTCTCATTACTTGAAGAGATTAGAGAAAGAGAGAGCAAAAATATTTTGAGATGGTGAGGAAGTATGTGAATGAGAGGACAAAGAGTGTATGAGAGGGTGAAGGAAAGCAAGAAAGAGTACGAGGTTGTGGATGAGAGAGAAGAGCAAACTTGAGTGTGTGGTGTGTGTGTGTGTGTGTGTGTGTGTGTGTGTGTGTGTAGAGTGAGTGAACTCACCATCCTCCTGCTTCGAGCACCTTTTCATGAGAAAATTATTGAGAACTTTTTGTCATTGAATTGACATCTGAATTGTCATTAAAGAGTGATATATGAATATATAAAATGTGTAGAAAAATGACATAAATGAACGTAGAATGTGAAACACACAGAAAACACAATTGGAAATTACGTAAGTCGGAATGAAGCCACTCAAAATGTTGAATTAAAATTCAGACGAAACAATGTAACTTAAATGCGAAAGCAATTAAATAAAAAAGACATGAAGAAGATACAATTATGAAAACATCAGAAAAATAAAACAAAAAGTAAGTCAAGTTTATCAGAATGTACAAACACCCAACAGGGAGCAATGCAAGAATAATTTAAGGGTTCGGCTAAATAGAATTCCATGCCATATTTCCGTCAAAATGAAGACAATCGGAGAAACACACGACGATGATTATATTTTGTATAAGTATTATGATACTGATGTTATAAGTAATATGAAACAAATTACACGATATTAAGATAATATTCATTCTTTACTCTGTGGTGAGAGGCGGCAGATAGAAACTGTATCATTTTCTTACCCGGGATAAACCGGATGTGTTCTAGGACCATCTTGAGTCAAGCACTTTAAATTTATTCTAAAAATCAGTGAAATGTTTGGACTGCAGAACAACATTACAAGCAGCATTCAGACCTCGCCCAAGAGAACAAAATAAAAAAGGAGCATCCAGTGCAAGGAGAAGAGGCATCGTGGCGCAAGACAAAAGTGCTCTGGAAGCGTCCGGGGGCCACGCCCTTGCATCCTCCTGGGCATCCGGGACGCGGCGCCGCTTCTCTTGACCGGCACCGCGGGGTTTGCGCTCTCCAGGTCCGGCTTGCAATAACCTTAACCTTACATTCTGTCGACCCTTTTGATTCATATCGCATTTTCATCGCACGCTAAATACAATGTAACGAAGGAAGTTTGTACATACCTGCTTTGTACGTACAAAGTTAAGTGCACGTGAATGTGATTATTTATGTATCCGGGGCGTCAACTACTATATTCATTAGTGCCGTAAGTGCTGTGCACGTTATATCCCTGGATGTGACGATGTTTCTTTCTCTCTCTCTCTCTGAAAAGTAAGATACATCTCTCACCTATACGTCGGCTTGCTTGATTGATTGTTAGTGGTTCCGGGCGCAGCAACTTCTAGGATCATTAGTCCCGTAAGTGTATTTCATGTTTTGCTCGGGAGGTGGCGGTGGTTTTCACCTGCTGGATGGCGGGCGTTAGTGTAGTGCATGTCAGTGTGAGGGTGTATAAGGGGAGAGGATAGGACAAGAAAGAGGTAGGAAAGATCGCGCGCGGTCTGTGGCCCGTTTGTTAGGGTACTGCTCCGTCATTCGCCTGGTACTGATCGGTGATACCACGCAAAACTACCGATTAGAGCAACCGACCGCTGGAATTCTCCTCCAGACAGTGCTGAATTCGACCTAGCTGACAAGCTAGTGTCGTAAGTCCTGCCAATGTCGGCATTCGAAACTCCCGGTCAGAGGGACTGCAGTGACATCAGGTTGATGCACTGAGCCATCTCTCCGTGTGCTTGTGCTTGTAGTACCCCTGCTTCGTCGAGTACGGATTTTCATCCTCTATTAAAACAGTATTACGTTATAATTTTGTAAATCATTCTCAATTTCCAAGTATTGATTTGGTTTGGTCTCTTTGATATGAACGTTTACTTTGTGTACTTTGCATCAGTTGATGCCTTGAGTCATCTCTCCCGGTATGTAATCCGGGGCGTCAACTGCTATATTCATTAGTGCCGTTAGTGTTGTTCCTGGACATGGCGATGTTTCTATCTGAAAAGTGAGATGCTACGTCTCTCACATATACGTCGGCTTGAAGGGTATTCAACTCCAGATATCTCCACCCCCGTGGGTCCGCCCCAGCCGAGACACGTCAACTGGTCTCCCAATAAGTGTGGTAGTGGATCACATGTATTAGTGCGTACTAGTACACGCACTTCACTGTCTCCAGTGTGTGTGTGTGTGTATAAATAAGGGAAGATGATAGGGCAAAAGAGAGGAAGGAATGTCGGCAGACCGTTTCTTAGGGTACCAATCCGCCATTCGTCTGGTCATAGCCCGCTAGTATGCTTTAAAAGCCTCGGCGCTTTGACCACCTCCTTGTTTTAGCTAAAAGTTCCGCAACTGACCGCTGGCGCGCTGCTCGCCGACCATTCCTCGATCTGCTGCTGCATGCAAATATACGGAGATACGTATTACAAACACAGAACTTTTCGATTTACAGCCTTTGAATTCAAGTATTTAGGCATCTCCATTACTTCTTTAGTAACAGCAGCAATGTTCTTCACGACCTCTGATAAAAAATGTTCACAAATTATGTCAATGATTCGTTATTAAATCTGCGCTCTCGTCACATGCAAGGAAACTTTCTTTGCAAAGCTGGCTTAACATATTTTTGAAGGTTTCTCTTCACAACAAAGCTTGAAAGTTGTGGTACAGCTTTCACAATAAATTGCTCTACCACATATAAACTTCAGGATTATTTAAAGATGAGAATGATTTTTTTTATTTATTTAATAACCACCCATGTTAATTATCTTCACATTGTAAATAAATATTCACATACATTCTTGATGTTTCTGAACGTTAATAAAATATGTAACCCTTACTTCGGCAACCTAACAATTCAGTTTATTCTCAAAATTCGATACAAATCTTGAAAAAACATTCACAAATAGCACAAACAATTTTTGTTTACGTTCAATAAAAACATACTGGCTCCATGTACTGGGAATGATTGTTTGAGACAGCTTTGGATATTTCTCGTATTGTAACACTTGTCAATCAAAAAGTGACACATTTTCTCTCAAACGTCATTGGATATCACGAGATGTCTGTTTGTTGATTTTTATTTCTAATGTTTGATTTATTGTTCTATCATTGTTGTGGAATTTGGAAGCGGACTACGCAAAGAATTAGAAATAATGTCTACATTGTACTTTAGTTGCTCTTATTGAAAATCTCTAGTTTTTTCTTGTACCTCCATGAGAGCGCCTATATGAATTTCGCCAGTCGAAAGTACTTTTATGACTATCTCTAGGTGAGGACGTTTTCACCAGAGCAATAGTGATTTGGAGTACTTTTTTTGAGGTGAACTTTCCTGAGTATTATTTACAGCAGCGTCAGCATTTATTTATAACAGCGCCCGTCGTCCGTTTTAGAACTAGTTTCTTCCAGTTATTTAGTGATTATTTTTTCACGAATACTTCTATTTTAAATTTTTACTTTTTTGAGCGTGTAATATAGATTAAAGAATAAATACAGTTTGAAAATATAAAAATAGATAGTATAAAACTGATAAAATAATAGTTTTCAATTTTTTTCGTTTTCATCCATTGTCTTTAAAAACCTTAGAGACATGTGCATTATGGTTTTCTTTAAATACCTAAATATACAAGTAAATATCAGAAATAATTAAGAATAAATCTTATATTTTATATGTCAAGAAGAATCACTACTGGCTCATTAATCAAGTAATTTCACGTATGCTATGTATTTGAGGGTTAATTTGAAGCATTCACTCCACAATTTCTTTTAAGCAAACTGCACAGTGAAATATAATTTCAGTATTGTTTAATATTACCACCAACACGAGTTTGCAATGCCTCATATGACAGTAAGTGACCAAAATCGTCCAAAATGAGGGCATTTCCCTATGCATTAAAACGGCCCGAAGGTCTCGCGAATGGTCGGCGACCAGCGCTCCAGCGGCCACAATGTGAAACTTCGTCCGTTCGCTGGCTTCCATAAGGATCGGCGAAGTGCCGCGGCTGTTAAGGCATACTAGCGGGCTAGGGTCTGGTATTAGTCGGAGAAACCACCGACTTAGATGGCTCAGGGCTCAATTGATGTTACCACAGTGCCTCTGACCAGAAGATCCTAGGGTTTGAGTCCCGACACTGGAAGAATTGTTTGACACTAGCTAGATGGGTAGCTCGAATTCATCCGCTGTTAGGAGAATTCTATTGGGCTGGTCCGATAGGTATATTTCCGTAGTTTCCGATCAATATAATCCTATATTTACAATCAATACAAAGGGAATGTCAGAGCAGTACCCTAACAAACGGGCCAAAGACCGCACACAATCTTTCCTTCACCATTCCTTGTCCTATCCTCACCGTCTTACACACACTTAAACTACACAAACACACATTCCGGGAGACTAGCCGGGAGCTTAGAACTTGCCGACTGATGGGAGATACCTGGTTGGGGAAATCCCGCTAGCTGACATGTAGGTCAGCGCCGGTTCTCGTCATCTAGTGGAGGAAGATTACCAAAAACTCCGCTATAAAACATGTGCTACACTTACGGAACAAATGACCTTAGCAGTTGACGCGCCCAGAAAGACCAATCAATGAAATCAAATCATAGAAAGCACGGAAAACTATTGATAATAGCAGTAGGTCGCTAGAAGTCTCCTCCTGACTGCGGCTGAATTCGAATTAGCTATATCTTATGAGCCGAAACTTCGCCTTCACCGGGACAGAAAGCATAGCACACTGCAATGCCAATGGTTGTTGCCCTGGGACATATCAACTGATTGATTTTTTAAACTGTATTTCAGCGTGTCGAAATGAGATTCTTTGAGAGAAATAATGAAGGAATTCGAAATAGAGATAATCTAAATTCAATGATAAAATTGCTTTATTAATTCGAATACTAGTTTAAAATACACATACATAATTTAAAGTGAACTTATGCAAGTATGTCAACAAGAACTTTAATATAATTTTTATAATCTCGAAAAGTCATTGGAAGAAAAGAAATATCTGTCGTAATACGGATATCATGAACAGAAATGATTGGTTTTGTATTCATCAGCAATTAACCTTGTCGAGACGGTCATTGAACCATTTTGACAGGGAAGTTAGCTCACGAGAACTTAGGAGTGTTCCTTGAAAAACAAATTATTTAATAAAAGCAGTTCATCTCAACATTGTGTTGAAATATATATCTATAAGTGTAAAAAGGCCTAAGCACGTTGTTACGCAATAATTGTAACTAAAGATAAACCTTAAACAAATCAAAATTCTAAAGATCCATCTTCTTGTTTGAATCGATTTTTAAATTTCTCCCTTGTGATAAGTCTAAATTGAAAAATAATATTTTAAACCCAACTATTATGTGGACAACAACCTCATCTTCACATGAAAAAAAATAAGGAAATTAGAATAAAATCCTAATTTACTTCGTTTACTTTGCAAGCGTATTCGTTTGTAAGGCCGTGAATTAAAGTCTGAAATTCTAAAATTCACGTGTTGTACTTACGACGAACCTCATAACAAAGAAGCAAGAGAGTCCCACGTGAGGGGCTCCTCGTGTAACGGTCAGACTGCTCGCCTTCCCTGCTGCGACCGGGGTTCATATCCAGGTCGATCCAGGGGAAATTTGTGGTGCAAAAGCGGGTTCGCTAGAGGCTTTCTCTGGGTTCTCCCGTTTCCTTTCCCACACATTCTACCACGGATGCACCATGGGGACACCACACTGATTCATCATTCGAATCATATCTTCATAACCACCCACCCATCGAATTTATCCACCGATTTCCAGATGTAGACTGGGGCTTAGTCAGTGGTATGGTAAATAAATAGTCCTTACCCCTTTGCACTCGCAGGGCATGTGTAACAGCACTCTGCGGTCGGAGGTTTCTGAGCACTGCGAGGTCCTACAACTCGTAAGGCATGTCTAGGATGGCAATGGAAAAAGGCTGCACAGCTCGAAGCCTATATTCGGCATTCGCCCTTTCCAGCTCGTTTTCACATTATTGCATCAACATTGTTTAAAAATAGAATAGTACCCCGGATTGAGTCAACAATGAACACTTTATTTTACAAACCAGGAAAATACGCGGGCATCTGTGGAATGATCTACCGAGTTATTTTGGGATTTTGGTATAGCATCTGAGACATGTCCTATGAGTTGTAGGACGTCTCACATTACAAACTGTTACGCAGCTAGTAGCCATTATTCTTGTCGCACCTCTGACATGTCGTACGAGCTGTGGGAGGTGTATTATGTTCGTTGCTTACGAGTGCAAAGGTTTAAATCGACGTCCGTCGGATTGTTCGCTGCTGCCCAGCAGCCATCAAGGCTCCTCGAGGTCGCCTCCGCTGCCCCAACGCGCGCCGGGTATCTCCCGCCCGTACAGTATTTTATCGCATCCGGATGTGGGCAGCATGAACGTGCTCCGAAGGACCCCGACCTGCCGGCGTGCACCGCCCAAGGACCTCCCCCCCTCCCCCCCTCCCCCCTCGCTCCTCATCGATACAAATTGCGCACATTCATCAATGACGTCCGGCCGGTGCACGGTGCGACCGAATGGCCAAAGCGCGGACAAAACCCCCAAAATAAACGTTTTTAGGGACATCCGATCATTTTACATGAACTGCAATGGTTCAATGACAACTTCCGTTGCCGGGGCATTGTCACAGGCTGGGAGGTTTTAATCTTGGTGTCCTGATTGCCCTAAGGTTTGCATCCAGACGGCAAAAAAAAGGTTGTTTTAGACACATCAGACCATTTTCTATAGACTGCAATGACTCAGTGACAATATCCGTTGCCGGCGCATCGTCTCAGGCTGCGAGGTTCTAACGTCGGCGTTCAGACGGTGGTGGATTTCCGACACTAACTGCATAGCTGGGTCTAATTCAACCATCCATTAGACTGCTAGAGCATTCTATCGGCCGAATTGGTAGTTTCTTCGATCAATATCGGACGAATCTCGAGGTAGTACCGAACAAATGGCCTGCGTACTGCATGCAATCTTCCCTTTCTAATCCTTGTGCCCACCTCCTTGTGTCTCTTGCACACATTCTTACACTAACAAGCACTATGATGCTACATAAGTCGGGATACCAGTGGAAAACTTGGAATTTTCCCGGCTGGAGCAAACCTGGAAAGAATGCCGCCGTTGCAAGGGGGCGCGTAGGTCGGCGCTGGATTTCATGTTGAAGCGGTGAAACAGAAAACTAAATACCCACTTCGACCATTGCACTAAGAAGGGGAAAGTTTGATCATTTTTCAAAGTACGAAGCCTTATCCCTGCACATGCTGAGCACTCTGGATGTTTCAAGTTGGCGCACGAAGTTCATAGGCTTGTAACGTCAGAGATGATAGTAGACTGCCGTATCCAATATTTAAAAAAACGTATTCTAAAGCTGTTAATACTCACGCTTTAGCTTAATATTTTCCAATTATTGATTAATTATTTTTATTATATTTATGCAGGTTTCCAAAATGGCTATAAAGCTGCCGAAAGGAATATTTTTCAATTAATTTAAATTGCAGACAAGTTTGTTTTGTTTATTTCAGTCCGATGTAATAATTGCATTAACGCCACATCCCAAAATACTTTCAAATTTCGTTTCGTCATAATGATTACCCATAATGTTTTGCGTACTTTTTATTTATTAACTTATTTTACATCAGCGAGCTCGAAAACCCCAACGACGACAATGACAAATACGACTTGGTAATGGAATTTAAAGTTATTTGGGATTTTGGCCGCGTTTTAATATTTCGGTCACACCGTGCAACTCTGCGCGGAGACGTTTTTCGATATTTGAGCGGCTACGTTCATTAACCGCACGGGAGATTATCGCAACAACGTAACTCATTGCCTGAAACTCGATGGTTATTGATAGAAAAAATTATAATTTATAAAGCATTAGCGGGAAAATGTCGGTGATAAACAGTGTTGGAGTGCGAACTTTTCAATTCGCAACTTTTTGTTCCGAGTTTAAAAAACTAGTCCCAACTTCTTGAAACGTTCTGTTACCTTGTCATCGTTAGTTCTCCTGAACACGTGCGAGGGGGCACACATGGATAATATTAGAGGTAAAGTAGTCAGCTATAATTTTTATATATTCTTCCGTCTGTCAGGTTCCGCATTCGCGTTTTCTGTGATTAATTTTATATCATAAGAAACATAGCGAGTTATAACTCTCTTTCTTAGTTTGATAGCAAAGATTTCAAACCAGTTTGCTCTTCATTTCGAAGTGGATTAATGTTTCAAACATTCCATTGGGAAGTTAGAACTCACTTCTCTTAATTATAAGGAAAGTGTTTCTAATAACAAAGTTAACAAAATCAATCGTGCTAATGAACATACGGGAAAAACTAATTATATGTACAAATAAATGATTTTGCTGTATATACCAATTACCACAAACCGATTATGTTGGTATTCCTTCTTCAAAAAAAAATCCGTCGGAGAATATACTATTTTACAAGTATATTTTGTGCATCGCATAATATGAATCAACTAACATTTGTTTTTAAAATAGACTACATTGAATATTGGT
The DNA here is from genome assembly GCA_031308135.1 of Acheta domesticus. NCBI lineage: Eukaryota > Metazoa > Arthropoda > Insecta > Orthoptera > Gryllidae > Acheta > Acheta domesticus. The sequence continues at coordinate 140,359,767 of JAHLJT010009355.1, read as the reverse complement.
CATTGTTTTCTTCATGAGTGAAGGATCATAAACGCTGCATTAAATCTCATGACATTCCCCTTCGGTGCGTTCTTATTTTTAGCATAAAGCAACACGTTTTTTTTATTTCTATAGTTACATTATATTCTAATATCTAACTCATACAAATTCAAGTCATTCAAATCGTTACAATCTTATGTTTATTTCCGTGTAAGATCACTCGCTTATATTTCTAACACTATTTCCATAAATACCGAGCAACTCGTTTGAAGGTTTATACCATCAATTGTATTTTCTGGGGAATATTCTTTGTGGATTCATTCTATTTTTAAAACGTCCAAACTTTAAGAATATTTTTAGCACGCCAGTATATCTTCTCTATAAATATTCAAGAAATTCTCATTTTCGTGGTAATGGCATGAGATTTTTGCATGTTTGGAGAACTTTCGAAAAAACTTTACTTTCTATAACGTTTAGTTAAAAAAATAATTGTGTTTTGGCATTCTAAAACTAGAAATGTACCAATGTATTGGTAGTTAATATCTGTCGTATCTGTTGAGTAACTAGATAATCTGTGTGATCAGCCGCCGCATGCTGTTGAACCCTTTTTTTCAATAATTTTTATTATTTTGAATAGGATACATGGTTCAGTTTAACATAACAAACTTTTTCACATGTTTTTGATGCTAATTCTCTACATTAAAAAACTAAACTATTACTTGTTTACAACAATTTCTTAGGGAGAGGAAACCCACTGAGCACCTCACAAAGAAGCATCTAAATTTGCAAATTGTATGCAAAACGCATGCTTGGGAAATCTATTTTTTACTCCGGTGGCGTTTCTGGGTGCTTTGCCTAGGTTATATTGGGATAGTTGTGTAATTGATGGTATATCTGTTGAACCGTGGGGGCCCGCGTGGCTTCGTGGGTCGACGCTCGCACCTGCATTCCGAGCAACCTCGTCAACACCTGTCTTCATTCAAAATAAAAGCAAAATACGTCACAAAGATTTTTTGGTAATTATGTTCGTTTATGATAGTCTCTAAAAGCGTAGGAGTACCAAATTTAAGTGGTACGAAAAGTGTACTCAAAGTTCTCCAAACGTACAAAATGTCAATGGATTTGAAATTAAGACTTTAATAGTTTACAGGCATTAGTTAACATTATCAAAATGTGTTTTTTAGCTCCAAAATTGTTTTGTAGCATATGAATTAATATTTTTTAGGAGAAGTGAAAACAAATGACTGTCAAAACTCTCGTGGTCTTAAGTGACAGGTGAACTTAAGTGACAGGTACTGGATCTAGTGGACAACAGGTATTTTGAATTTTCTGTTATGGCGGCTCCACACAATCGCTATTCGGCGAACCGCTCGCCGAATCCCGAGTAGTGTGGATGGGTCGCTTGCTATTTGCCGAGTGACGAACATTCGACGCTCGCCCTACCCACCGCGTGTCGGTCTTTTGGACACATCAAAGGGAGCCATCATTCGCCGAACACATCAGCCGGTCGGGATCGGGCGAGCAGTAGCATGCTGCTCGTCGAATGCCGAATGTGTGGAGCCACCTTTACGTTTGCATCACAACTAATTCTGATTTCTTGCCGAATACGTTCACTCCAAAAAAAAGCAAGACAAACAGAAAAAAAAACGCGGAAGGCGAGTCTGAATAACTCATAAAAATGATGCTTTACGGCGCGAGGGCCCGTGGGCAGCGGGGCCGTCGTCGTCCTTCACGGGCCCCTCCCGTTAGCCCGTGGGCCGGGGGTCCCGTAGCCACCGGGCGAGGGCGGCGCGGGGCGGCGCGGGGCGGCGGGCGTGGGCGGACCCGTGCGATGCGACCATTTGAAGTTACGCGCGCGGATGTCGGCCGCACGGGACGATGCAGTCACCACTGCATTCAGGCCCCGGCGGCCGGGGTCAATACCGCTACGGCGCCCACCACCGGATTCATCGCGGAAGCGGGGCCTGATTTCTGATCCAGGGCAGCAGAGCGAATTGTAGTCAGCGCCACAGTTTGGTCTTCTTAATAGCTGGAGCCCCACTGCCAGAGGGAAAGAGGAATGATAAGTTCTAAATGTCAGATATTTTAATCAAAATCAGAATTACACAATAATTATAAATACACTTTTCTTGAATTGATCAAACAAATCAACGAAAAAAATATCTAAACATAATTCAGAAAATTTTTGAAGATGTCAGAGGGGGTTCGTGTTAAGTACCCCTAAAATTAAAATATCTTAATGATCTCCGGAACAGTACAATTACGTAGATCTTACTTCTGACGTGCTTACTATGTTTCAGCTCAAAAGCTTCTAATCCGAGAGAGTTGTGTGTGACGCACACTTTAACACATCCAATCATACAGACGACTTTTCGGTACAAAACTGAGTGTATCATCTCTCTACACGCACACATCTTAACCATTTTTCGATCAGCATGAATAGATCTTAATCCTGACGTTTGTGCAAAACTGCAGCACAAAAAACCTTAAACGCCGATTTTAGATTAAAAAATCGAGACCATATATAGAAAAAATCACAATAAAAATGTTGGATTTAATGAATAAAATTCAGAATGCTGCCTGTAATTTCCACGTACAAAGTCAGCTTTTTAGTGATGAAATCGGGTGTAAATACACAAAGCTTTGCATTATTTATCAAATTTATAACGTTTTATGAAACCGTTTATCCACATGCCTACAACAAAAATGAAATATTTAGAATCTCCGATATCTCCTTAAAACCAAAACCAGCCAGCCCAACTTTCGCATTTAGAAAATCTTAGATGCGTATCACAAATTGTTTCAGTACCACCGTTAGATCCTCACCAAACACACGAAAAAGGCAACGGATACCCGACTCCTCGCCGGAAATGAGAGTCTTTACGTTGCAATGGAAGACAAAGCTCTCCTCTCACACATTATCCCGGCCGAAATGGCTTAACTGTGCTCGTCCTACGCGCGCGCTGAACGTGCGAAAAATGGTCCCGTATCTTCACTTAAGTCGAAGAAGCTCGCTTTCTTCGGCAAATGCGCTTCTCTGCGCGTGGGAAGGAATCTGGCGGAATTCACGATGCGATGCGCCTAACGAAGGCAGCAGCGGGCGCCCGCCACGGCCCGTTCCGCTCCACCGAACAGCCACACACGTTGGCTGGAAACGCTGTCACAAATAGGCTAGACACGGCGTGGTGCACAGCGGTACGAATGTTGAAGGAGAGCTACGTATTACTCGTTCACTTTACATTCGCAGACGGCAGAATTAGGAACTAATGTTGTTTTGAAAGTGAAGGCTCGAACCAGCACCCTCGGGCAGCACCCTCTGGTGCTGCCCGAACACACGACGAATACACGAATGGTCCCAATCAGCATCTGACCAATGCCGACTCCAGCTAAGACAATCCAAGAAATAGTGATTGTTTTGATTTTGTCGTTTCTGTGATGAATGGAAAACTCAAATCCACTTCGGTGTGGGGGAGTGCGATCAGGCAGTAAGTTAATTATAGAAAATGTAGTGAACTACTGCCGAGAGGAAAAGAAAAAAGGATTATTAATTCCATTAGAAAGACCTGTGGAAAGAGCTGCAGCGTTAGTAGGAAAGAGTTTAAGAACAGTTTTTACGCCAGTATCTACTGCCCAATGGTTATGTTCTTGCCCTGCCGGGGTTCTGTGTGCTGCTCACCGCCATCTATATAGTATTAAACGGTCAGTATATACTGCAGACGCGCAGTATATACTCAGTCGGCGGTAACCTGATGTAAACAGATCGCAGCGCTCCGTCTGAAAATGTAAAGTGAACGAGTAATATGTATTTATATACTAAGGCGCAATAGCCTCTGACGAAGTTTGGGTCTACCAGCGGCCTCCCGGCCTTGCAGCCTTGGGTTGAAGGGTTCGTGTGGTTAGCATGTAGGCATCCCTTCGCCGTATTCTGGTCTTCTAAACCTCAGACGTGAGTTTTCTCATCATCACAGAGCAACATATACTAGGATTTTGCAAGGAAAACGCACATTATAATCTTGTCAAACCGAGAACCGAACCCGGGATCGCATCTTGGAAAGCGAGCACGCTGACCAATGAGATACCCGTAAGCGCTGTTAAAGGGGAGGTAGTTCATATACATTTATAGCATATGCTGTATTCTGGATACACAGCACAGGAGTTTTTACTTACTAAGAATATTAGAAAGTTTCTGTTTCGTGATGCAATATTTGAATAGCAAACATTTAGTATCGGGCGGCCTCTTTCTTGAAGCCTTGCTATCACATGACGTCATCTGTGTCGTAAGAAGTGACGCATTCAGTCGATTGCGAGAATATGTGAAATAACACAACCAAAAATTTGCATTTTCCAGACTATATCGAACGTGTTTAATTGTATTTTGGTTTTCCTTAGAACCTGGATTTCTAACAAAACCATTGACAACGATGGCCGAAAGCTGCATAGTTTTTTTCAATTACTGCGCATTAGAATTTAGTAATAAAGATATTTTTGTATTTTCCCGTGTTCCTGAATATTTAACGATAGAATAGACACCTCTGAAAGGGCCAGAGGCAGCATAATTATCTTTCAATTTCTGCGCGCATGGGAAATTAGAAATGTAGATTACAGAAAAATTACGAAAATGCGTTATAGGTTCAATATAATTCAATACATTTTTTGACTACGATTTCCTATCTAGCAGTAGCACAAGTACGAATTTTATTTGTAGGTTTTTTTATAAATAGTACAAAACAGTCACCATTCCCTAGCGCGGAGAAGATAGGTTCATTTTGTGACACGAGCTGCTATGGGCTCCATGGAAAGATCTGCAAGTAGCTACCTCGGAACAATGGAGTGTTGCACTGCGTGAAGTGCGGTATCCGCGTGGCCGGCCTGACTGAAGAGTGGGATCGCAGGAGGGGGGAGGGGAGGGGAGGGGAGGGGCGGCGTGTGGCCACACGGAAGAGCGCCTCCGCTCGCGGCCGTCGTAAAGCGATTTATACACGCTCCTTGGCCGCACCTGCGTGGCGACGCACCGCAACGCCCCGGGCCGCCTGCTCGCAGGGCAGCGATCCGCGCGCCTCGCCGACGCGCAACCCTTCCCCTCTCTGCCCCTCACCCCCCTGCTATTCTACTCCTCTGGACGGTGCAATGTTTCCCGCGCTGGCGCGGATGAGAACTGCGATAAAAAATATAATACCTGGGTTTGAAAAATAATGTAACTGTGGACCGGCTGACTTCAGAACAGATCAGATCCAGAACAGTGGTGTCAAGATCGTCTACTGGTGGCAGTGGCACCGTCGTGGCATCATAGTGACTGCGCCACTAGCGCCGAGAAAGTGAACTAGTAGTAGTAACCCTGCCGTTTTACATAGGGATGGCGTCGACTCAGGGGGTGGAGTAACGAACTGCATGGAGGGGCGATTTCGTCGTGGCACTCGTGCCACGAACTCCCGCTCGTGGCATCGGCCTTGACAACACTGAAATAGATTTGAGACTTCTCTGAAGTCACTGACCGGGAGGTCCTGGGATTTAGTCCCGATGTTAGAGGATATTCGACACTAGCTACATAGCTAGGGAGAATTCAGACACTATCTGGAGGATAATTCTAGCTGACCGCTGTTCTGATCGGTAGTTTTTCGTGGTTTATTTGATCAATGCAAGGCGAATGCCGGAGCGGTACCCTTACAAAACGGCCACAGACTGCGCGCAAACTTTCCTTTCTCTTCCTTGACCCTTAATTCTCCCCTTACCCCTTCTTTATACACTCACTTTACATTACTATACATAACGAGAGCTTAGACCTTGTCCGAGAAGGGACGGTGCCCTGTTGGGAGACACCTGGGTAGGGAAAGCCCCGCAAGCATTCATGTAAGACGGCGCCGGATCTTATCACCCGGCGGAGAAAGAATACCGCCACCTCCTACGATAACACATTCACTACACTCGCAGCGCTAATTACCATAAACAATTGACAGGACCGGAAACATTCAATGAATCTTGGGACACAAGAAAAGTTATATATCTAAAAAATCACCATTATTTAGTTATGTGAATAAATATATATACAAAAAATTATAATTTATTAGAAAAAATGTAAAGATAATTCACATGAGGGCAAAAGAGAAAAATCTTTCTCTTTGCAAGAAATACACGGCTCAGATTAAAAATATTCTTCCACAAAATGATATTTCTTGAGAGGTTTACTGTTCTTGAGAGGGTTAACAGGCAATACAAACGTTTTGAGAGGAAATAATTTCTAGCGTTCTTGACGTAGTACATATTTCGTTTTCATTATTGGGAGTTCGCAAATTATTCCCGCATTCTGGGTCCGTGGCATGGTGGGGTAGCTTTATAAGTATAGCTTCAAATATGTTTCAGAAACTTTTTTGGAAATATGTTTCCTTTTACCATAACTTTCTACATACATTCTTGCTTTCAAAAATTTCAGGACATGATACAAAAACACATGCTAATGAGAAATTACAAATCACTGCATTGCATCATTAGTTATTTACCTTTGGGCATTACACTAATTCGGTAGCATTGTCCAAAAATTAGCATATCACAATATAATTTCAAGACAATTGGCGGAACAAAATCATTTTCTTGAATTTTGCACTGCTTTGAAATACCGTTTGTTAAAATGGCAATCAATTTTATCCATAATTACTTAATTATATTGTGAATGAATAAACACAATGGTTTTAATACATCCTGCAAAAGATTTATCAGAGGCAGTATGTTGAGAGAAATATTCATTACATAAATTAGCAATATATACAGTTGAATGCCTCTTTAGAATTGAATAAACATGAGGGATCGTAGGATCCTTCGACTTGTCGAACATGATATGCAAAATGGATAATGGTTCGAGTCTTTGACCGACAACAATAGTTCCAGTAGCATCATGTTCCGAAATCGTCATATTCGGGTTCTAAAACATTTAACACCAAGTTGAGTGTTCGGATAACATTGTTCTACAGAGTAAAAATAATTGTTTAAGGAAATGTTGAACTTATCACTGCTAGGGAGAATTAGAAACAGGTTTACTGAACAGCTCACAAAAATTACAATACATGCATTAATATTCATAATTTTCTTACTCGTATCTTTGAAGAGTGTTTAGTCACTTTCATTACGGAAATAAGGCGTTAAAGCAATAAAGAAAAATTTTTGCCGAGACACTTCAACTAATGGTAGGTCAGCGATCATTTCCATGTACTGTAACTAATTTAGATTCTGGCGCATCCTTTCATCATGTAACTATTGAATTATCGTGACAACTTCCTAATATTTCCATAAACGTTGTATCTTCTTATTAAAAAATACGAAAGTTTAAACCATTAGCATTTCAAACATTCCAAAATTACAATACACAGTAGTCCAATTAATAATCGCATGAGATTTCTCCTGATTGCTCATGTGATTTCATCTCCATCAGGAAAAGGAACAAAATAACCATTAGATAGTCGGTCTTTTATTTAAATGATGCGGTTATTTATTTCGGTTGTACATTTTTTTAGATATGGTTATTTAATAATTTATTGAGTATATAGAAGCATTGTTCTGCTACATGCAACATCAAATAACAAAATAATCAAAATACCACAACATTATACCTTGATTACGAGTAAACATTAAACACAGCACATCTCCGGAAGAAGTTCACATGTCGTGATTTTTGCAAATTTTGCTCTCGTTAGGTAGAATGCGCGTGATGTGGGAAGAGATGAAGTTGTGAGCCTAAAAGATGACGTACTCCGCCATTGAGACTACAGACTACACATCTCTGAATTTGAAGAGAATGCACGAGTCGCACCTTTTGCGAATTCGATTCTGATTCGTAAAATGCTCTAATAAGGGAAGACAGAAAATTGTAGGTCTGAAGAAGTGCTGTTACATGCAGGTTTGGAAAGTAATGAGACAAGAATCATGTTTGCAATGTCGAATGAATGTGGATAAACACGATAGGTAGGAGTGTTCTCCAATTTTCTGTACCTATCCCACAAGCTGTGTCGCATTCTACTATTTTTATAATTAAATATAGAAAATAAAAAAAAGTACATATATGCGAGGTTGAATATACACAATTTTCAACTCAAAATGTGAATTGGGAGTGAAAGACTCACTCCTTGCAAATTGATTACTCGTTCGTAAAATTATATCCTCTTGACATAGGTAGAGAGGAAGTGGTGGATCCTACTAAGTAGGCTAGATCTACACAATACACAATTCTAAGCTTGAATAGGGAGTACCTCTCGCACGTCTGCAAAATTTATTCTTATTCGTGATATGCATTTGATATAAGAAGAGAGGAAGTTACGGGTCTGCACAGGTGTCCTACTTTGTAGGTTGGGTCCGCACACAACCCAACTGCGGACTTGAGAAAGGAATAAATGTTGCACCCCTTGCGAATTTTATTCTCGTTCGTAAAATTCACTTGGCTTGAGAAGAGAAGAAGTTGTTGATCTGAACTTGTGCCATGCTGCACAGGTTGGGAAATTAATGAGCTAAATAATGGTGTTTATAATGTGGCTTTAGTGCAAGAGGAAGAGCGACTTTCAAGGAACTGTACCCATCCTACAAGCTAGTCGTCATATGAGATTATTTTTGTAATTAATTGTAGAAAATGAATACAAACAACTATCTACGCAGGTTGGCCTACACATTATACAAAGTCTAAACTTGAAGAAGAAGAAGAAGAAGAAGAAGAGATGAGAAGAAAAAGGAAGAGACATATCGCACTCTTTGCAAATTGTATTCTCGTCCGTAAAATGCACCTGACATAGGAAGAGAATAACGAAGGGTCAGAACAGGTGCCGTGCTACGCAGGTTGGGTCCGGGCAGTGCATGCGGCCGCCGGCGGGCGACGGGTGGGGTGATGGGCAGGGTGGTGGGCGGGAGGAGCAGAGGCCTCTGACCGCAGGAAGTAGCCCATAACCACCGCCCGCGGAGGGGCCCGGCGGCGGCGGGACGACTAGCCCCAGGCGAGGTGGGCGCGGCCTGTAGTGCACAGTGGGCCAGAACGGCACCAAAGCATTGTCTTTCTCAACCTTGCAAACTAGTAAGGAAGAAAATTACTTTTGAATATTCCACTCATGAAATTAAAAACAATAGTGTTTAACTCTGCTTACAAAAAGGCCCCAATGAGGATAATTGTCTCAAAAACTTTATCGCTTTTTCTACCCAATTTTTCTTACCGTTTTTTCCTACTGGCCAATCACAAACTGTAAACTCATCTATCTTAGGGCGTGGTATATCGCTAAGTTGATGTCCAATAAACTGCGTATGTACTCTAACGTAACTTCTTTGATTACAACATAGCTTTCAGTTATTTTCAAAATTTGGTGCTTTTTTGGAAATCTCATGGGAAATTGCGTGTTCTCGCTTCGCGAGCTGGGGATTTTTTCGACAATTTCCAAAGCTCTCTGGGTATTACTATGAAAATGTGTTACATTTCGATTTGGGTTCTCCGCCATTATGGAAATAATTTTATACATAATACTTGCGTACTGGCAATTTCTTTTTTATTTTTTATTTCTGCCAATGTTTGTGTTACTTTTTAGACATTCCTCAATGCTTAGAATTACTTATTAAAATATGTGATGTCCGCCAAAGAGCTATCACCAATTCACAATTAATATACTTATTTTGTTGCTCCTGTTTTCATGAAAATAACAAGAACATAAGATGAGGGGGTCCATTTATTATCAACCATTTTACAATACATTTTCAATGTTGGACTTTTCTGAATAGAGACGTTTGAATGTCACACAAAGAAATATTTTCATATTTCATTCAAAATTTTTCGTCCCTAATCCATAATATTATTTTTCCCTTAGAGATTTTCTTAGGGCGCCACCATTGATGTTTCCCCTATTTGATCACTTAGAAATATTAGGCTTGATCCAACTATTAAATACTGGAATGTTTTGTTCGAATTAACAGGCTCTATTCCTTGATAAACGTATTGCCGTGAAAGTGTGTAAAATCGAAAGAGAAAAGGGGGTCGTGCATGATATACACAGAACGGATACAACTTCGAGTAGACAAGAGATGTTCGTACTTGAGTTAACCTTCGAAGTCAGTGCACAACCACAATGAGAACGGATGTGAGAAGGAGTCGTAATATGATGCAATTCTGCCCGACAGGATTCGTGCCATTGTTATTGCAGAGTGACGACTGTTCAAAGGATACCATTCAACGTTTGCGAGCTACGCTACAATTCTCATTGATCATGGACACGTTTTTATAATTTCTTTTTTTTAACACGCAACTTCTCTAAAATGCGCATTAGTTCACCATAAAAATTCAAGCGTATTCATCTTACTTTATTTCACAGTGCAACTCAGAACCGACCGATATTGCTAGGCAAGATGTTTACAGACTTAAGATTTACAGAAGCTCCCCCCCCCCAAAAAGCGCAACCTCCCCTCTGTACTCACACTTTAAATTGATGCGGCTCGTGGGGGCCCGGCTGTTGTAATTACATTTCCGAAAACTTTGGAGCATGCTAAATGAGAGGTATAGAGTAGTTTAGCACACAACCTTTGTTACGATTAGAACAGAAAGTGGTTGACAGGTCGAGGTCATGAGGTAATGCTACAGTTGCCAACTGAGCAAGAGTGAATCACTTAGCAAATGTTGCCACCTCAAATTATAGAACAAAATTATTCACATGATCCGAATAATAGTAACTCTTTTAATTTATCACTTGAACGTCATGACATATGTGAGATCAAAAGTGCGTTGCAGGAGAGGTAATATTGAAAAGCGTGTGCAGTTAACGTCGTTGCAATGGTTACTTGGATATTGATGCGTTTTAGAATACGTAGTAAGCCACAACATAGGTCTCCTCTACACCCAACAGTCAACTACCTCATTTTATTAGGACATTATGTTATTGACAAAACTCTCTTCTTGAGCGGAACCTCACACCACGTTGGTTGTTTATTTTGTGTCTTTGTGCGCATTATGTTTAGTAAACCCGAAAGTGTAGAAAATGTAATATCTCGCGAGGCAGCAATGTTACTCCCCCGCTGGAATGTAATATCTGGCGTTTACTCACGAATCGGCTTGCGAGCTTTCCTCCTGCACAATCCCAGCCAGGGAAAGCTCTGAGCTTCTGGATGGTCTGCGGACGCATGCACTAGTAGAGCGCAAGGATGTATGTGAGAAGCAGTGGCGGATGCAGCGGGGAGCCTTGGGGGCCATTCCCCCCTCCCCAGAAGGCCTAGAGTTTTCGTTTGTTACCTTCTTTTAATTGGCAAATTGATTTAAATATTTATTTATATTATAATTATTTAATTATTTAAAAATATTGTATAGTATCATTCACACACTACAAAAATTTACAATGTAATAACAAAGGTTAATTAACAAAAATCTGTGATGTCCCCCTCCAAAACGATTGGCTGGCTCCGCTCTTGGGGTGAGGGGATGGGTAAAGAGAGAGGAGGGAATGGGAATGACGAAGGAAAGATCGCGCGCGGTCCGTGGTCCGTTTCTTAAGATACTACTCGTAAATTAGCCCGGTATTGACGTACTGAAGGAGGAACCACAGAAAACCAATGATCAGAGCAGTCGGCCGCTGGAATTCTCCCGCTAGAAGAGGACGAATTCGTCCTATGTAGCTAGTCGAAAATCCACCAGTGTTGGGACTCGAACCTTGCAGAGGCACCCTTCGTCTCGTGTTGTGAAGTCTAAATGATTGGCGCACGCAATTCCCGACCCCGCGCACGCAATTCCCAATTTGGGCCCAACAACACACCGGCGTACCTTTTAGAGCATTTCGTACCAGTGTGCCGCTGGGTGGGGGCGAGGCGGGGCCGAGAGGGGCCCCACCGGGTGTGGCTGGGCGGGGAGGGGCGGGGCGGGCGCGCGCCACCGCCCGCGCGTGAGGGCGCGGGTTCCGCTCGGGGGCGCGTACGGGACCGGCGGCGGTGGCGTTGGCGGCGGTGGCGGCGGTGGCGGCGGTGGCGGCGGTGGCGGCGGTGGCGGCGGTGGCGGCGGTGGCGGCGGTGGCGGCGGTGGCGGCGGTGGCGGCGGTGGCGGCGGTGGCGGCGGTGGCGGCGGCGGCGGCGTTGGCGGCGGCGGCGGTGGCGGCGACTGCGGCGGTGGCGCGGTGGCGGCGGTGGCGGTGGCGGTGACGGCGATGGCGGCGGCGGTGACGGCGATGGTAGAGGAGGCGGTGGCCGGCCGCCACGCACCGCCGCGGGCGAGGCCCCCAAGCGCCCTCCCCCCTCCAGCGGCCACTTCCGGAAGCACTGGGCTCTATTGGGCCGCAGATATGATGGAAATCGTGATGCGCGTGGCGGCCGGAAGATCAAATGAAGAATAGAGTTAGTCGTGCGGGGAATCAAGGGCAAGAGGTGACAAGGGTAGAATAGTTTGGGTGTGGCTTTGTTATTGGGAAGGAATTTTTTCATTTCCTGTAGCGAGATATGTTCGCTGTAAATATTATTCCTTCTTTAAGCTGTTTGTGTTTCCCGTTTAATACCAGAGACTTTCTGTAAAATCGTAGGGTATGATTCGAAAATAATATGCAAATGATATATAAATAAAATTGTAGATCATACTGTGATATACCAGAATACGATGGATTTTATTTAATGATGTTAGTTAGACATGGGGTAGATAAATGGGGATTCAATATGGCGGTATGGGCCTTAGCAACGGCGGCGCAGAGGTTGGCAAGGTCAACAAACTATACGCGGGCCCTGATGACGTCAGGACGCCGGCTAGATGGCTGAAGAACCTAAGAGGGAATTGGTGCAAAAACGAATGACTGTCTGAGGTCGCGGCTACTTGGATTTGTAAGAGACGCACGGGTTGGCTATAAAAGATCAGATAGTCTAATGTTGCCGCCGTGTTTTGAAATAATAGAAGGATGGACGCCGACCGAGCCATGAAGGGTTTAAAAATGCATTAAACAGGACATTCTGACTCGGGGTGTCGTAGAGTGAAGATCGTACATTCTGACTCGGGGTGTCGTAGAGTGAAGATCGTACATTCTGACTCGGGGTGTCGTAGAGTGAAGATCGTACATTCCGTCTCTGGGTGTCGTGGAGTGTAGATCGAACATTCTGACTCTGGGTGCCGTAGCGTAAAGATCGTCTGTAGACAATATAGTGGGAAAGTGAAACTTGTATTTTTCTTGTAAGAGAAGTGATAGCTTGTTTTCGGACTTTGTCTTGTGAGAGAAGTGATAGTTTGTTTTCGGACTTTGAAATAATTTACCAGAAGTGATTTTCGGAGGACTTGTTCAGATTTTCGGACATTGCAGTTGGACTTCAATAGTCTACATAACCGGTGGGAGAGATTAGGAACCGGGAGCGTCGGACAAGACTAACAGATAGTTTAGGCAGTGTGGACTGGACGTGTCAGCGGCGGCGCAAGACCGGAAGAGAGAAGCGGAACTTGGAATTAACAACGGCCAAGTGAGAAGCGACTACGGAGCGTTGGCATGCAAAAAACGGTAAAAAAATACTGCAGTATAAAGAGACAATTTATTCAGAAGGGGTCATGACCATCTAATTAATTGTTTTAATTTAAAAGTTAAATAAATTGTTGAATTTTGTTCTTTGGAAAAGAAAAGAGTTTTTTCATTTGTCAATCATAATTTTTAATTAGTTGAAAGCATAATTATTACATTTCAGATTCCACGCCATACTGTATAGTTGGCAGATCAGGTAATCGGCTATCGAGGCGATAGCGAGTATTTGTATCCGGACCCATCGACCTAAGCTAGCTGGATGTTTAGATAATTTTTGTTAAATCAGATAGAAAAACTTTGATAGTAATTCATGTAACCTGTTTCTGGCGCCCAAATCTTAATAAATTTGGAACAGGACATGATTACAGCCACGCTTTTGATGAGACGTGAGAATGGTATATTTCAAAATGGCGCGCCAAGTGGGGCATATTTTGTTATAATTTATAACAAAGTGAAGTACGTTAATGGAGTTATTATAAATTATAACAAAGTGATCTGATGGAATCTGAAATTTCGTGATTGACATATGAAACTAACGTGTAATTATAAGAAAGAGCCAAAACCATTTCATTGACGGTATTTGAAAGGAATTTGATAGAGAAAATTCTAATTTGTATTATAATTTAAGATGGAGACTAGAAGTAAGACAGCACGTGCCGAAAATATTGAAGCAGATAATATGGCGGATACCGGTATGAATCCCGAAGGAGATATTTCGCGAGACGTAGTTGAAATAGAACAGGAAGTAGCGGTATCTCCAGTAGTTAATACGGATTCGAGTAATTTAATAATTAAAATGTTAGCTGAAATGAAGGCAGAAATGAACGCTAATAATGCTAAATTAGAAAATAATAATGCTAAATTGGAAAATAAACTTGAAAATATAAAGATAGAAATGAATAGTCAAACACAGGAATTTAAGAATTTTCGCGAAGCCATATGTGAGGAGATATCACAATTACGGACCGAAACAATTAGTGAATTCAGTAATATTTATTCAAAAATAGACTCATTGAATTGTCAAGTAAATCAAATACAGGAAGAACAAAAGGAATGCTTGAATAAAATGAATTCGGAAGTTGTAGCTTTACGGGAAAATGTCACCGCGTTAGAACATTTACAAACTCAACAATGCGAAAAAATGACAAACGTTGAATCGCGTTTAGAATGTTTGAATGATATAGCGCAACAACATGGCGATAAAATAGATAATCTTGAATTAAAAATGGTTGTGACAGACAACAAGGTAGAACAGCAGATACAAGAGGGGCTAAGGAGTTTTAAAACCTTGCAAGAGTCCGAATCGGAAAAACAGTTAGCTAATATCAAGGGAAAAATAGACCAATTGGAAAATGAAGTCCTAACACGCGCGCAGGGAAATGTAATAACTTCCGCATCCGCGTTGGTTTTACCAAGCTATTTGAAATTCCATGGGGATGTTAAGGAACAACCTTGGTCATTCATTTCAAAATTAGAAAGCTACTTTACGATCAACAACATTCCGGATAGGTTAAAATTACATGTTGTCGAGCAAGCAATGTCAGCGAAAGCGCATCATTGGTGGACATCTTTAGTTCCAGAACCAACAAGTTATAAAGAGTGGAAAGATAAATTTTTAAGGCGTTATTGGAATGAAAACCATAAATTTGATTTAAAGTATAAATTGATGAGTGAGAAATATAGGAAAGGCGGGGCGGAAACCATGTGCGATTTTGCGACACGCAAAATTGCAGCATTTAAGGCTTGCGAAGAAGGAATAAATAATAATGACTTAATTAGAATTATTATTCGACAGTTGCCAGTTAGTATCCAAAATTTACTATGGAACTCGATGCCCGTAGATTACGAAGATTTGGTGGAGCGGCTTAGCCTCTTTGATCGGACATTGAATGGCGACGGATATCATGATAATATAAATGGAAAGAGTAATGGAACGGGAAAACAAGCCGATAGTGATAATTGCCAAGGAAAGTATAGCTCAGAAGGGAAGGGCGAGCGGGGAAATGAGACCAAGATAGAGTCCAAAAAGTCCGGAAATGGTTTATCCGCGACGATTTAAGGATGACAAGAAACACGAACATGTAGAAATTAATGTCATAGAGCAGGAAAACTCCCATTGTTCGAAGTAAATAGGCGGGTTATTTCGAACAATAAGACTGATGAGACGATGATTACAGAGTTGAATAGCATCGAGGTATCAGCGGATGATTTATTAAGAGAAGATACGGACGAACGGGCGGGAAAATAGCACGTGTTTAGTGTTTGAAGGGGACATTCCGGAATATACCAGTAGACGTTTTGATTGACACAGGTGCCAATGTTTGTGCGGTATCGGAGGAATTGTATAAACAACTAAAGAAAGAAGGGAATAAGATGGAGGAATTACCTAATAGGAAATTGAATATCCGTACAGCTAACGGGAGGCGCATCGAGACAAGAAGTCAGCAGATTTGGGTGGAGCTGGAAGTCCAAGGGGTGACGATACAGTTTCCTGCAATAGTTATAAAGAATTTGATTCGTCCAATCATTTTGGGGATTGATGGCCTGAAGATGTGTGGACGCCAAGGTCGACGTAGGTAACAGGAGTATATTGTTACGAACTGACAAAGGGCAACAACATTGTTTAGGGATCAAGGACCAGGAGGGTGAAGATTTGTGTATTTGTGATGTTGCGGAACTAATCGAAGAGACCAGGGACCAGATTCAAGCTGCAGCCGAGAATGCGGTCGATGAAAATGGTGTAGATGTTAGCCATTCCGTTGAGACGTTAGTGAGCAAAATATCGAGATGTTTTCGAAGGTTCGAAGGATCCTGTAAAGGGATATCAATTTAAAATTGAATTAATGGATGAGGAACCCTTCAATGTTAAGCAATACCCGATCCCACATATATTTAAAGCCGAGGTACGGAAACAAATAAACACGATGCTGGAGGATGGTATCATAAAAATATCTATAACACCGTATGTGAGCCCGATAGTAATAGTCCGAAAGAAAGATAATAAAATCCGATTTTGTATCGATGCTAGAAAACTCAATAGCAAAACCATCGCTCGTCATGAAAAACCGCCAAAATTGGACGAAATGGGGACATATAATTACAGGAACATTAAGCCGTATAAAAGGGACGATACCTACGACTGAAGATTTGTGTCATTGTAAATAGTTTTGTATATAGTAGTGTATAATAGTTTGTTTGTTTTGTTGTGTTGTTTGTCGTTGGAACGTGCAAGGAATTTCAATTAATATGTTAATAATAGGCAATAAGGCGATACGCAATGAAATGGTTCAAAACTATGTTGGCAATATTCACAAAACAAATGTAAATAGTTTAAGGCTGCAAGATACAAGATATGTGTTGTGTAAAGTGAAAGGTGTCAGTGAATATATCGTAGTGAAGTAAGAAAGAAAGTGTTTATTGTAGTCTTGTCATTTAGTTATGTTGTAGCAAACCAAATGACGCTTGGAGAGGGGAAGTTGTGATATACCAGAATACGATGGATTTTAATTTAATGATGTTAGTTAGACATGGGGTAGATAAATGGGGATTCAATATGGCGGTATGGGCCTTAGCAACGGCGGCGCAGAGGTTGGCAAGGTCAACAAAACTATACGCGGCCCTGATGACGTCAGGACGCCGGCTAGATGGCTGAAGAACCTAAGAGGGAATTGGTGCAAAAACGAATGACTGTCTGAGGTCGCGGCTACTTGGATTTGTAAGAGACGCACGGGTTGGCTATAAAAGATCAGATAGTCTAATGTTGCCGCCGTGTTTTGAAATAATAGAAGGATGGACGCCGACCGAGCCATGAAGGGTTTAAAAATGCATTAAACAGGACATTCTGACTCGGGGTGTCGTAGAGTGAAGATCGTACATTCTGACTCGGGGTGTCGTAGAGTGAAGATCGTACATTCTGACTCGGGGTGTCGTAGAGTGAAGATCGTACATTCCGTCTCTGGGTGTCGTGGAGTGTAGATCGAACATTCTGACTCTGGGTGCCGTAGCGTAAAGATCGTCTGTAGACAATATAGTGGGAAAGTGAAACTTGTATTTTTCTTGTAAGAGAAGTGATAGCTTGTTTTCGGACTTTGTCTTGTGAGAGAAGTGATAGTTTGTTTTCGGACTTTGAAATAATTTACCAGAAGTGATTTTCGGAGGACTTGTTCAGATTTTCGGACATTGCAGTTGGACTTCAATAGTCTACATAACCGGTGGGAGAGATTAGGAACCGGGAGCGTCGGACAAGACTAACAGATAGTTTAGGCAGTGTGGACTGGACGTGTCAGCGGCGGCGCAAGACCGGAAGAGAGAAGCGGAACTTGGAATTAACAACGGCCAAGTGAGAAGCGACTACGGAGCGTTGGCATGCAAAAAACGGTAAAAAAATACTGCAGTATAAAAGAGACAATTTATTCAGAAGGGGTCATGACCATCTAATTAATTGTTTTAATTTAAAAGTTAAATAAATTGTTGAATTTTGTTCTTTGGAAAAGAAAAGAGTTTTTTCATTTGTCAATCATAATTTTTAATTAGTTGAAAGCATAATTATTACATTTCAGATTCCACGCCATACTGTATAGTTGGCAGATCAGGTAATCGGCTATCGAGGCGATAGCGAGTATTTGTATCCGGACCCATCGACCTAAGCTAGCTGGATGTTTAGATAATTTTTGTTAAATCAGATAGAAAAACTTTGATAGTAATTCATGTAACCTGTTTCTGGCGCCCAAATCTTAATAAATTTGGAACAGGACATGATTACAGCCACGCTTTTGATGAGACGTGAGAATGGTATATTTCAATACCGATTGATTTTCCTTCTCAGTATATTTTCATCACACCATTTTTATGTTACGATGTATTCTACTTCGTCATTACTTACGACGAAAGCATATTATTTTGATAAATTTCAATTATTTCAAGTATTTTAATAGATTTCAAGTATAAACATAATATCAAAAATATTATTTTATGAATTATCCATAATGACGTACATTTTTGTGGTTATTGTAACTAGTTGAATGCGTGCGTGAATGTGATGTGTAATTATGTTTTAAAGTATAATTGATAGTTGTAATGAATATGCCATTTTGTAGATTTAATTCATAGTTTATAAGATTAGCAATTTCTTATTGTATTTGCTTGCATCCACGCACTTTCTGAAAAGTAATTTTATAATTTTGATGTTCAGACCGATCATTTCTTACTACCGGCTATCTTAATACTGAAATCTAAAACAATAGTCTATCCCGATTAGCACGAATGGCTTTACTTGCTCTCAGTCCCCTTCTTAGTGTGTATTGGATCGTTCACCAAACTCTAAATGATCTTTTGAACAGAAAGGTACCCGACTTAACTAATGAAAGCAGTTCAAGCAGATGAACTTCCGAGAAAGGAGCTCCAGAACCGCGACGAGGTGCATGCAGAGAGAAGAAGCGATGGCATCGGGGGGAGTCTTTGGCGGAGGCGCGAGTGAGGGGTTGAAGGTGCAAGTGGGGGTGGGAATAGGACGGCCGTGGTTCTTGATGAACCGTGGCACTTCTCAAAGACATGTTACTGATGATTACTAGTGAGCTACTCAGCTTAACACGAAAACTACAATCATTTTTGGTTGATACAATTATATATTTGTGTATATATTAACAGAAATCAACATTAAATGCAAGGAATTATTTTCTGCACTTTTTGGAAATGACTAACACCAGCTTAGTGTGTAATATGATATCAGGACTAAGGTTCATATAAATCAATGTTGTTTGACTCTATTACTTCATGGTCTTTATTTGCATTTCATATTTTTTGATGACACTATAAGCCTGTAGTTTAATGCACTGCTTTGAATACACCAGGGATTTTCAGACACCAGAGGGCGCATTTAGTTTTTCGCCGTTATGTCTCTATCATGCTTACAAAAGCTGATGATCCATCATGCTGACAAAAACTGTCAGACAGGGATGTGATGAGCCTAAATAAAATGTTCTTAAAACATCTGCCCATTTTCCCCAACAGTTCTGTTTATCCAGCTCAAAGCTTACAATCTCACCAGACTGGTACCAAAGCCAAATACCGTTCGTATGCCATTCGCATCCGCGGACTTACTCCTTCATTTTGACGTCCGTTAAGCTGGATAAAGCTATTTCCAAAATCCACATTTTCTCTATCTTCCATAAAAGCCACCAATTTTTGAAAAACCCATTGGAGCAAAAAAATTGGACATCTGAAAAGAACAAAGGTTGCGCAAAATTCTGGTTATAGAGAAAACGTGGCATTTTTGTCAAAACGTCATTTTTACGCGTTTTGTTTCCTTTTCGAATTTTTTGTTAGTGAATCTTTCATAAATTTACTATGACACACTAAAACAAAGTTTTTATTGTATCATCA
Organism: Acheta domesticus; assembly: GCA_031308135.1. NCBI lineage: Eukaryota > Metazoa > Arthropoda > Insecta > Orthoptera > Gryllidae > Acheta > Acheta domesticus. The sequence continues at coordinate 140,339,932 of JAHLJT010009355.1, read as the reverse complement.
GTTCATGATGAAATTCTCTACTGCAGTGGACTGTTTCTCGAACTCTCAACATAAAACGGATCTTTGGTAACTTCTTCGACCTTTGAAAACTGACGGTTGGAAGATCCGAGCTAGAGATGACATTTTTTCCTCAAACAAATTTTTTATTTAAAATTTAATTTTTTTATAAATACATTTTATTTCAACTTGTAAAATTCATTGAATAGATAAACTTTTCCACACCATTTACATACCATTCATTGAGAATTAAAAAAAATAAACATTTTCCCATTATTTTCGTCATTTTATAGGTCATTTTCCTCTTATTTTTTAGTCATATTATAGGTAATTTGCAAAGAATTTTTAGGTGATCAGAATCCGAGCCCTGGTGACAGTCAACCTCCCTGAAGAAAGAAGAAGCTCAAAGCCGCGACTGGAAGCCAAGCCAAAACTGTTTCTATGCAATTCGAGACTATACCGAGCATCAAAAGGAAAGTAACATTAATTTTAACAATGATAGTTAATGTAATTATTTATCATTTGGACTGTATAATACTAAAGAACCTGTAACAAGTATTATACCACAGTTCCTGGGTTGATGGCCCCCACCTCGATCAGGTTTTTCGTCCAGTTTCCCTGATCCTTTGAGCAACTGCTGAGATGGTCCTTTGTTTTGCTTCTGGACATAAATGTAACTTCATTCATTGTGCACGTCTTCTGAATTTCAGTGGGAAATATAGTTATTCAAATTATCGTTTTTCATATTATCGCGGCAAAAAGTATTATTCTTTCATGAAGAACATGATGAGGGTTAAGGGCAGAAATTTATAGCTCATTTACATTTAAAAATATATTTTATTATATAGGAGCGAATATTTTGTCAACAAAACGTGAAAATAACGCTCTTTTTCTGTGTTCAAAATTCGACTAGAATATGGTTTAGGATAGAGATCACAGAATTATGAAAACGTGCACAAATTTCACTTCTCCCCATAGTTCGTCACACACAGTTTTTAACTGTTTTTGACGTCAATAAATAAATAAAAAAGCGCAGGGACGCCCGCCGGAGAAATGCTCTCCAGAGCAGCAACGCGCGCGCGCGCAGGGGGCCTCGCGCGAGCGGAGGCGGGGGCGGGGGCGGGGGCGGGGGCGGGGGAGGGGCCGGGAAAAGCGCGGCCGCGGCGCCTGGTGAGCCGTGGCGGCCTCCCACGCGCGCTAACGACCCATTGTCACTCGCTCGCGCTCCCGCTGGCTGTCTCACAAGGGGAGGGGCGGGGCGGGGACGGAGGAGAGCGCAGCAAGGGGGAGGGAGTCGGGACGGGGCAGAGCAGCGAGGAGGAGCGTTGCGGGATGGGACGGCGGGGGTGGGGAGGGACGGCGTGGGCGGGGAGAGTCGGCGGGGGGTGAGGGAGGACGGCGGGGGGCGGGGAGAGACAGCGAGGGCCGAGGGCATAAAGGCAGGACGGGCAGACGGCGGAAGCGAGGCTGTGATTGAGGGGCGATGCGGGGCAGAGCGAGGAGCGGAGTTGCTGGGAGGAACGGCGAGGTCGGGAGGGACGGCGGGGTCGGGGAGGGACGGCGGGGGCGGGGAGGGACGGTGGGGGCGGGTAGGGACGGCGGGGGCGGGGAGGGACGGTGGGGCGAGGAGGGACGGTGTGGGCGGGGAGGGATGGCAGGGGCGGGGAGGGACGACGGGTGGTGGGGAGAGATGGCGGAAGCGGGGTGAGACGAAGGGAAGAGAGGCTGTGTGGCAGAAGGGGGCGGGGCGAAGTAGTGTGGGGCTGGGGTGGATATGCGATGCGGGGCAGAGCGAGGGGGGAATGGCGGAGAGGGACGTCGGCGGGGAGCAGTGGGACGGTGCATAGGGAGGGCGGGGACGGGGTGGGACGAAGAGACTGGGTGCTGGGGGGAGGGGGGATGGGAAGGTTCGCACCCGCCGGCGCCCCAGGCTGCTCGTTAGCCTCCGCCGCGGGCTCCGCAGCTCCCGTTGGCCGCGCCGCGCCGCGCCGCCCGCGCAGGCGCCAAGGGCAATGGCGACGCGCGCAATTGCGCTGCGGGAAATTGCCTCGCTAGAAAGCGCTGCGTTCTGCGGGGAGGCGCATCGATTGCTAAGTAATGTGAGTTGCACGAAGCTGTGTCTGGTGAGTCAATTTGAAATTTAATGTACTCTCGCCACAACATGTTGAATGAATTTCAATGTCTGAATGAATCACTTTCGCAATGATGGCTCAGTCATTAAGTAGTTTTGTTGAATGTTTATGTACCAGTTAAAATTTAATAATAATAATAATAATAATAATAATAATAATAATAATAATAATAAAAACCAGAAAACTGTTAACAATGCATCATGTTGCCCACCCTCGAGCTGATATACATAGACTTTATGTGTCACGTAAGGAAGGAGGAAGAGGCCTCAGGCAAATTGAGGCCTCCTGGCACAACGCAATAGTCGGGTTGGGGAAGTATGTAGTCAGCCATCAAGACGACCCTCTAATGAGGCAGGTCATGAAATCTGACCGAATAATGGGAAACAGAGGAATTGTTAGTGTAGCAAGAAACATTGCGAAGAAAACTAGGCAAGACAGGTCGAATAACACAGACACTGAACATCTGATGCTGCTAAACATGAAGTGTGAGACACAAAAAATGTTAAAGAAATCGTGGAGAGACAAACCACTCCACGGACAATACCTAAAAAGAATGGACAAGGTGCAGATCAATAAAGATCAATCATTTATGTGGCTTAAAAGGGAAGGATGAAGCCAGAATCGGAAGCACTTGTAATAGCTGCCCAAGATCAGGCCTTGAGAACACGACATTATGATAAAGCGGTTCTCAAAATTTCCCAAGATGACAAATGCCGCATTTGCCTGGAGCAAGTAGAAACCATTGATCATATTGTCTCAGCTTGTCCAATCCTAGCAAAGACCGAATACCTTAAAAGACATGACAGGGTGTGTAGCTACCTCCACTGGCAGATCTGTACCGCCCTCGACGTGCCAAACACATGCCCCAAGTGGTACGAACACTCACCGAAACCGGTGACGTCTGTTGGATTGTGTACGATATTGTACGACCAACAAATTCAAACTGATCGCACGATAGCGGCAAACAAACCGGATATAATTATCCGGGATTTGGCGAAAAAATCGTGTTTACTTATCGATGTTGCTGTACCTTGCGATCAAAACGTCGTTACCAAGGAGGCAGAGAAACGTCTTAAATACAAGAGTTTGGAAATCGAGATCAGCCGAATGTGGGGCGTAAAAGCACAGGTCGTCCCGATAGTTATCGGAGCTCTGGGATTTGTTCCGCAAAATTTGAGTAAGAACTTGTCTAAACTCCCAGGTAATTCAAAAGACTGGGAAGTGCAAGAAATTGCTTTATTTGGAACAGCCCACATTTTGCGTAAAGTATTGTAGAGGCACTGATAGTCACCGAATCTGCTCCTTAGGTAGCTGGTTGCAACCTGGAGTAGATTTTATATTCAGCCGACTCATAATATCTTTAGTCGTGATGTAATGGAATAATAATAATAATAACCTTTATAATCGATGTTGCTGTACTTTGCGATCAAAAGGAGGCAGGTCGTTACCAAGGAGGCAGAGAAACGTCTTAAATACAAGAGTTTGGAAATCGAGATCAGCCGAATGTGGGGCGTAAAAGCACAGGTCGTCCCGATAGTTATCGGAGCTCTGGGAGTTGTTCCTCAAAATTTGAGTAAGAACTTGTCTAAACTCCCTGGTAATTCAAAAGACTGGGAAGTGCAAGAAATTGCTTTATTTGGCACAGCTCACATTTTGCGTAAAGTATTGTAGAGGCACTGATAGTCACCGGATCTGCTCCTTAGGTAGCTGGTTGCAACCTGGAGTAGATTGTATATTCAGCCGACTCATAACATCTTTAGTCGTGATATAATGGAATAATAATAATAATAATAATAATAATAATAATAATAATAATAATAATAATAATAATATAATTCAAAATAGTTTTCCTGAAACATCTGCATACTTGAGTAAGTTTCTTCAATTCCTTTGTTTCTTAAGCATTTCCTCTTCTTTTATATTTTTTTAGATATTGCATTTATCACGTTCATCATTGAATAACATCATTATTGAATTGTATAATTAATCACTTCAGCTTGCAGTCCATTTGCAGAGCATTTACAAAACGAATTCATTTTGAGTTCTGTGGGTCTTTTTCGGAGTAATTGCTTTTCCTACCAAAAGGATCGATCGGCATATATTTCGTGTTATATCGCGGTCTAAAGGAAAAACTGCAATGTAATATTTGATATTGCTAACGTCATTTGTTGTGACATAAATTCGATCTTGTGTTTCGACACAAATTATTTTCAATAAAACAACTAATGTAAACAATAAGTACCAAAATCAGGAGCAATGTTTTTTTTCTTCCCCTTAAAAGGCAACTTCGGTAATTTACGAATAGGCAGCGTTTCTACCACATGAAATTCCATTTGTGAGAAAAATGCCATTTAAATGCCGTTAGTCGACTGCTTTGCTCCATCAGCTCTCTCACGGACTGCGTTGACTCACTGCATTGCGTACAAACCTGAGCTTTTATGGAATATGTCAGTCGTATGTAGGCAATGGTTCAGAATGATTCAGAAACATATTCGCATTTCTCATCTTAGTGTTTTCCAATATTTTCTCTCAACTCAGTAGACATTTTAAATTCTTAGTAATCATTATTTTTTTCTTTGAGAAGCATTGCAGCTGTTTGAACTAAACAAATGATTTCTCATATAAAGAATAATATTATTATTACAATATTCACATGACCACTATCTAAAGAACACAAGGATGATATGATTTTCAGCTTATTAAATTGCCAAGAGTTACTGAAGAAAACGGAGAAGTATAACGTTTACGCATGTATCGGGGATTTTTTATCTTTACAGTTCACATTATCTGAGTGGTTCACCAAGCCACGAAAACTATAAAAATTTTGAAACTGAGTCTTTGAAATTGATGATTAGAAGCAAACTATAATTGATAACTTTTTTTCTGTCTGGAACTCTGTTGATAAATACATGCGGAAATGTTCCTGCATATAATTACGAAACTCATATTTTACCAAAAAAGTATGCTTACCTTATTTGTGGCGTCCACATCAACAGGAAGTTGCACTTGAGGATGTTAAGCAACCAGCAGCGCCTTCCGCCCACGCGGTTGGGCAGAGCGGCGCCGAACCCAACGGCTCCTTCGCCCACGAAAGGCCCCGAGCGGTGGCTGGGCAACGGGATGGCGCCATATGAAGCCAGGGATAACAAGCACAAATCCTTCTTCGCCACGAACCACGAGTATCTGCATCGAAGTTATTTTTTTCTCTGAACGTAATTTTTAGGAAACAATTTAGGAAAGTACAGGATACCTTGCTTGTATGACGCGACCCCGGGTTCGATTCCCGGTCGGGCAAGATTGTAGTGTACGGTTTTCTTTGCGATTTCAAGTATATGTTGCTGTGTGACTATGAGAAAACTCACTTCTCTGGTTGACAAGACCAGAATACGGTGTAGGGATGCCTACGTGCTAACCACACGTACCTGTAACCCATGGCCGCAAGACCGGGCCGCCACTGGTAGGCCGAGGCTTTGCCAGAGGCTGATGCGCCGAAAGACAGACGGACATAGGATACCTTGAATTTTAACGTCCGTAACTGAATATCAGCAGACCGACAATTTCTTTGGCTGAAAGAACTAAACTTGGAAATTGTATATAATATATACATAAGATAAGCAACATGTAAGCAGCATGGTAAGCAACAAGCAACACATGTTCTAGGCTCCGACGATGTCACTGTGTGTCTGTCTCTATATGAGTCTGTCAAAACCAGTGGTGTCTGTCAATTTCACTACCAAAAAAATATCTCTGGAGGCATTTGACACTGATCGTTTTTTTCCATGGTTTGCTCACATCAGTTGTAGGCGAACATCGGAGCAGTACCTTAAAGAAAAAACTATGGATCTCCAGCAATTCTTCCTTCCCCCGTCCCTCTTCGAATCCTTAGAGGTTAACATATATACCCCATTCATATACCGTGAAACCCCCTTGGTCTACAAAAATGTCAATGAAACTGCAAAAACGCGGGTCTAAGTCCCAGCGGATTTTTGAATTAGAACAAATCGAACCGAACTATCCTGTTGTATATATTTCATGCAGTAGTTGGAGAATTAATTCGCGATAAATTAACTGCAATATTAGTTAGCGTAAAGGAATTTGAAAATGCCAATAAGTATTGGAAATAATTAACATCATGTGTGTCCCCTTCACCTATTCTATATCCTGTCCTACAATTAACTACATTCAAGAACGAATATACCATTCACCACTGCGTTGCCCATTGTTCCGCTTACACACAACACAATTTAAAGAAATCACTATTTCAATGATCCTCAAACACATGATTGGGACAGCACACATCACAGATTTCTGCGATAGTTTTCCGCCTTGCCGCGAGTCTTCAGTCGCTACGAGTAAAAGCAGTTGCTCCAGTTTGTCAGATCGCTTCACCGAAGAGTTCAATAGCCTCTCCGGCGGCCTACTCCATCCACGTCGCGGTAGGCTCGCCGCAGGCTCCCTCGGCTTGGCACCGATCCACTGGCCCTGCCCTCCGCACATCACTCGTCATACAGTACCGTAGAGTTGGCGGAAGCTAAATAAATTAGAAGCTACGTCTTCGAGCTGACAATGTAATGGTCAACAGAAAGAACTTTATTATGATTATTATTGCGTTTCCTCAGCCTGTGCGGTCTTTTTTAGGATGGTGAATGGAGTTATGGATCTCTTAAATCATAATATGATAGTTAACGATTACTTGTGATGAAAGAAATTATGGAAGAAATTAGTTAAAATATAGCTGATAATGAGGTTAATTTTATATATCAGATAATCCAGTAACGGTGAAATGGGAGGAGAGGAAAAGGGAGAACACGAGCAAAATCTGTAAGTAATCCCCCTTTGTCTAGGACAAATTCAACAAGAGAGGGCAGGATTTCCACCCGATGACCCAGGGATCGAGAATACATGCGATCTCTTCAACTACGAACCACACAGGCTACCAAGAAGAGTCATCAATGCCATCTTGAACGTTGTCATATTTTATAATTGTTGGATGCAAAATAGATCACTTAACTGTGATTATTATTATATCTATTATCAATACGTTACCATATTTTTAATTCCTTTCACGGAAAACAAACTTTTCCAACTTTTGTTAGAATAAAAATTCTCCAATACCAGATTTATGTGAAAGTATAATTTGAATAAAATCATTCATGACTTTTGGGTTGAGTTTGTCCATCAATCATGACACAATTTGAGAAGGTATCTTCTGAATGAATGTAGGCTGGAAAGAAGTGAAAATAAAAATGAAGCATCAAATGGAAATGATTACAGCGTAATTACTCAGGGAGCGAATTCCATTGGTCGAACATTGAGGTCGATCAAGAAGACAGCGAATCTGCTCTCGAATATTAAAGGCGGCCCGCGCGACTGTCCCACATCTGAACGATGGTCGCGCGCCAATTAATAATAATAAGCCGAGACTTTCTTCATTAACGAGAAGAGAGCTTCCGGCGGTGCGGTCTCTGCCCATTCGAGGACGCGGCGTCGACCGGTTCCTCCGCGATCCTTCGCCGCCCAGTGACGTCATGGGCCGCCTCCTCCGAGGCATGTCAATCACGTCCTCCTCATTTTCTGGATCCTCTAAAAATCAACTTACTTTTAGGAATGAATGTAGGAATCGGTTAGGTGGGAGATTCACGGTTTGTCGCAGTTCAGTGTAATAACTTGAGGTACGTTTTTCTATTAATGGGTGTAATTTTGTCAATGAAAGACAAAATATTATTCGAGTGAATGATAATAATAATAAATAATAATAATATTAAATAATAATAATATTAAATAATAATAATAATATTAAATAATAATAATAATAATAATAATAATAATAATAATAAAAATGTTTTTTATTTCTGGCGAGGCTCAGGCCATAAGGCTTGCTCTTCCGCCTAACCACTAAAATATTTACATTTACAATAAGTACAATTGAGGAGTTCGAGTGGAAACAATGGTAGCTGACATTTCACGTTAAGTGCAATGATCATATTAGGTAATGGAAATGTGCTGCACACAACTAATGAAACATAAAGTATGAATATATTTTCGTTGGTAATTTTTGGACTCTAAAACTAACATGATATAAAGAGAGCCCTACTGAATTCATGAATTACTCGTGGTTCAATCGTCTACGAGTGTACGTGTTTATATTGCTTTCCTTTTTGCTCAGTTGATAAATTTCGTTTAAGTGACGTAAATAAGCAGTGATGCATAATTTAAAAATTATATGGTTTAATTGCCCAGGTCGGCGCAAAGAGAAAATGAAGTGAGAATGTATTTTTGTTGTGTTACCCAGTCGTCTTCACATGTATTGGTTTTTATTATAATAATTGTTTATCAAATGTATAGTACAGAAGAGATGATAGGGATGCCGAAGCTTAAGAACATGTGCACACATTTAATATTCTCACATAGATCACATACAGTTTTTGTCGATAAATAAATAAATAATTTTAATACGTAATATCAGAAATTAAATATACGTCATAATAAACAATACCCTTGTGGTTTCTAAAATATATATAATATTTATCGTTTTCCTTTGCTCCATAATAGATTCTTGGTAATACCAACAAGTACCTTTCTTCAAAGCAAGCTTGTATTATTGTTTTGCTTCATTCGTAAACAAAGCCTGAAAGAATAATATAATTACATATGTAATACAGGGGAAAATGTTCCATTATTAGAGAAATTACGAGTAAAATTGGTTCAAATTACAAAATTATGTAGAAATAAAAATGAGTCAATTGTAAAGAAAATAATTTAGAATGAGGGAAGAAAGTGGTTCAATTGTAAGGATTGTAAGTACATATTTTCTCCTCATTAGATGTGAACAATGTATCCTTACAAGCAGTGGATGTAAAATAATTCTTGTAATGTGTGAACCAAACCAACACCTACAGTTTTAAGAAACTTTCTGCATAATTATGTATAATGCATTATGAAAGGAACTGGTTGTTCGGTTTCGATTATCTATTGAAATTAGAGTATTTAGTAATTTTTATAAGCAAATTAAATTCAAAACAATTTGGCATTTGATTCAGTAGATCAAAACATATATGAGTAAGAAATGCAAACAGTTCTATTTCGAATTTTTTTTAAAAATTGTTGCTTCAATTTTTTCTACGGTACATTATAAACAACCTTTTTACTTTCCCGCACCGTAAAATCTATTTTTATGGTATGAGGGACACACTAAACAATGGTTTATTTACCACCAACAAACAATGGTTTAGTCCCTCATACATTAAAAGTGTATTTTTATTGCTCCCATACGTAGTACATTACTTGCACAATGTGGTCAGAATCCATAATTTGTGGACGCTGTTTCCGAAATATTGGTTTTCATCAAAAAGTCTATCCGTTCATTTACTTATCCATCCATTAATTAACATACTACCTTCTAAATACTTCATAAGATATTTTCAAAAATGATTATCTTCTGATCAAAACTGACGCTCTGTGAATTTGAAAAGTGTCATAATTTTGGGAATACTTTACATGAAGCCCAAAAATATTGTCACAATTCTCTCAAAACTGTCTGATTTTTTATTAACTCTGCTGATCGAATAAAGTAAAACAAATTTCTAAAACAGTGCAAGTTGTATTTTGCCCCCAAACGGTTGGAAATTGCAAAAGTGCTCTAGTAACATGTACTAATGGATACTAATAGCATGAAAATAGAGCTACTGGCGTTAATAATCCCTTAGAAAGTGCGCAGAGCAAATAGATGAATTATTCAGACTCTCAAACGATTTTTACCACAAAAAGTGTCTCAGAACGGTGCAGCTAAACAAGAATAATGGGGGACAAATCCGTACAGCTAAACGGATTCAAAAATGTAGGAATCCTACGTACACAGTGCGAGTAAGTCTGTACCATACTATACCTCCACTAGTTTTTTGTTTCGTCATATCCAGAATTAAATGCAACCTGATGTTATTAAGCTGGTAGGTTTTAGTAACTCACACCAGTAAATTATTTGCAAATTTGTTGATAAATATCTGAATTATTATTATTATTATTATTATTATTATTATTATTATTATTATTATTATTATTTATTTTTATTTGATTCAAAGCAAGAAAGACATATTATAGTTCCTATTCGGATTAAGGAAATCATAAAGTCCATTTCAAATTTTGAAATTTATATAGATTTTAAACAGAAGAGTGACTTGCGAAGATATTGAAAATTCGTTGTCAGTGAATATTCAAAATGTGGAAGTACAAAAGAAAGTTAATCATTGGACTTTCAGTGAACCGACTTTACTCATGAAGAAAAATTTCCTTCGCAGAGAGAAATTCTTATGGCATTTTCTCCCGACAGCGCTTTTGGCACAACGCGCACAATCTGGGAAAACGCTTAATTAACGCTTCACTAACAGCTCGGCGTCGCGTCGGTCGTTCGAGCCACTTACTGAATGAACGCAGGCTTTTTCACCGCGGCAGAGTATTGTTCCAGGAAGTTTTCCTCGCGCATAAACCTCCTTTCTCGGTGAACTACCGGCAGGACGCGCCGCGTCGCGTCGGGCGCGTGTTTTCTCCGCGCGGAGGCAGTTAAGGCGACCACGGAGGTGGCGGCGGGACGGCCACACGACAATGTCAGTGAAGCAGAAGCGAAGGTGGCGATGGAGGCGGTGGGGGCAAAGAGGACATTAGGGTAGAGTGGCATGGTGCAATGATGAGCGATGGGGACAGGGGGTGAATGTGGGGGAGGCAGGTTGTGAGGGCGGGGGTGGCAGGGGGTGAGGGCGGGAGCAGGTGGTGAGGGCGGGGGGGAAGGTGGTGAGGGCGGGGGAAGGGGGTAGATGGTGAGGGCGGGGCCAGAGGGTAGGTGGTGAGGGCGAGGCAGGTGGTGAGGGCGGGGGGCAGATGGTGGGGCAGGGGTGGCAGTGGGTGACGGCGGAGGGGCGCGGGGGGCAGGGACGTTTATGTTGGTAAGCGCGATGAGGGTGGTGAGGCCGGTAGGTGGGTGGGGGCGGCAGAGACCGCAGGAGAGGCGGCGGGGACCGCAGGGGAGGCGATGAGGACTCATGGACGGGGACGGCGGGTTGTTGAGGGTATCAGGGGCTGGGGTTTGTGGGCGTGGGGGCGGTGACTGCGGCACGGATGGATAGGGCGGGCGGGGCGGTGAAGGCGGCACGGCCATCATGGGGTAGTAAACGCAATGGGCAGTGGGGGCAGCGGGGGCGGTGGAGGTTTGGAGGGGTGGTGGAGCTGAGGAGGAGGGCGGAGGAGCGGGGTTGGGGTGGGAAAGGAGGGGCCATGGTGTGGAGTGTGGGGCGGGGGGCGCGCTCTGGGAACGGGCCCGCGACCGCCCGTGGGAAGCGCGGGTGCGCGGAGCGCGGCGAGTGTGTCACCGGGGCCAGGGAAGAGCAACGCTCGCAATGTTTATTCATTGAGAATGTGGAGGAAAAGTAATTCAGAGGTCGGAGACCTCGAGAACTGGGAATGACAACTATCTGAAACCCAAAGATGGCTGTCGGTAGATGAAGCCTTTCGTCTACTATTTATATCATCCGAAAACCATGGAATGGATTTCTAGTCTTAGTCCAAACATTTAACGAGTTTAGTCCGACTGCTTTCCTCGTAAGATTCTTAGGCGTCAGTAATTTTATTTTGCTCAGGTTTGACATGCTTGCAAGACACAATATTGTGAACATTCTACTTCAATGATTTATCGTACGGTTAATGAAGGGTGCAGAAAAACACAGCGAGAACACTCCTGTTTGAACCTCAGAGGTAAAAAATTTTGTGCAAATCCAGTCATGTTTGAGTTGGTGTGTACACTTCCAACTCTGAACACACTTGTACAGAATTTGCATGATGAAATTTCTTTTGAAATTTTAATTATGGATGTGTGTTGAAGGCTACCATAATGATGAACCAAACCTTTGTTAGAGCCCTAACAATATAATTGCTTTAAGATAAGCGATTTAGATTTCGAATGCTTTAAAAGATGAATTTTCCTCAAATTCTATTGTGCTACAAAATTTAGTAGTTAATATTTTTATCATCCCTTGAAGGACTTCTATGTCTACAGATTTTTTATTCCACACATTACTACACATAAGACTTTTCTAGTAGGAGGTAATTAAGCTTCGTTTCTCGGAACTATTATATCTTAAATACATAGTGTGAAGATAATCATGATTACCTGCCGACAAAATTAGACCTATAATTTGTGTAAACCATCGAATCGCTGAAAAATAGAGTAGTTATAGGTTCATCACGATGTATCAAAAGTACAAGTTTGTCTTTGTTGATACAACCTGCGTCAATTTCATAACATGCAAATGTATTCTTTAGATACGATATTTGGATGAGTGTCCTATGCCTATCCTAGTAGTATTAATTTTAGTATTCCATGATTTTTGTCACTAACACTCAGGAAGGGTTATAAATGACCAGTCATATTTGTGACATTTTATAATAACGAAATATACTTAAAAATGTTCAAACCAAAAAATAATAACTCTTATGGTAAATGTCTAGACGATAGATAATTTTTAAAAGTGTAACTTCATTTTTTCAACTAGTTTCTTTGTTTTATTGGTATCATTAATTTGAGACAGCTCAAGGTTACTTCATAATAAAACCATAAATAGAATTCTTGCTAGTATGAATAAAAACGTGCCAAAGGAGGCAATTCTGGAAGTAACATACTAAACAACACTGTAGCAAGAGTTGATTAAATGTAAGTTGTAACTGTCTAATAAATAACTTAGTATTATTAAATTATCCCTTCATACTTAAAGACAGTTAAATAATAAATTATTTGTATTTTTTAAATTGTACGTTGTAAAATGGAGATATTCAAAAAGTTTCCATGTCACATGAGAAAGTCATACTTATTAAATGTGTTACCGTAACTGTTAGATAAAAACGTGAAATATATTAATACTATTAACTGCACATTGTAAACCTTAATTTTCTCTTGTAAATTACGAATTCCAGCAATACAAGTGTTTCACTGAAAACTGTAATATATTTGTTTGCTTCTAGTTCTCAAAGTTAAAATTAAGTTTTAAAAAATGCCAAAACTTGCCATTGCAAAGTGAAATAGCTGTCTTGAAGTGAGAGTGGATCTCTCGACATACTTGTAAGCCCATCTCGTTGAGTCCAATGCTTCTAAAACTAGTCAAGAAGTGAAAAATGAAGGAGAAAATCTGTCGACTGTCGAACGACTCGGAGACCGGTCTGAAAATCGCGACTGGATCCACATTTATCATCCTATGGCCTGAGTGTGAGAGGCACGCTCAAATCGCTCCGTGACGTCACTTCAGCGGTGGCACGTGCTCGAAATCAGCACCTCAGAACTTCAGAACTGACAGATGACATGCAGTGGAACCAGGTACAAAAGTAACCAACCAAATAATTTTTATCAGCGGAATACACCTTTACGCAATCTAATATTTATCATGTTGTAAAGGTTACGAGAGAAAGTACATATTACAACCCCAGTTTGATTTCTCATAAATGCCGTTTGCAATATCTTAACATAAGTTATCAGAATCTGTTCAAAGACGTGGTCATACCGCAAAATTGCAAGAGCAGATTTGCGAGAATTTGGATAAGGTCACTTTAGGTGGCACAGACAGTGGCCATCGTATTTGAGAAAGTACTTCACGTCTTGTAGTTGATTCATAAATGAACTTAGGAATATGTTATTCAACTGTTCATATCACTTCTAAATAAGAACGCTGTGTATAAAGTTTATTTCGGTTCTATTTTAAATCAACGAGCTTCTAATTTTATTTTTCTTTGGCATGCCCGAAATACCATTTGCAAAAACTACTCATCTACAATCCTGTACGTTTGAGAAATTTATTTTCAGTTATAATAACATTTTATTTCTTTCTTAACATAACTACAATAAATGTAACTGATACTTAATCAATCAGCTTAAATATCTTAAGACATTATATGATACATTTGACTGATGTCAAAGATCACTAGCGTTTATTACAGGAAAGAAATTGAATTTCCGCAAGATAAGTTGGTTTCTATATTTTTTGCGTTTTCTTTATTTTTAAGGTTTATTATTTTTTCTGTACAATCAAGAACTTTCGATGCCTTATTGTGATTGTGACTTTGCTGGCGTCACGAATGTCTCATTTGAACAGTCCTTTTTTTTTTTTTTAATTTTATTTTACATTTAAAGACAGTACAACGTTCAGCCGTGAGGCTCTTCAGTTGATTGGCCGAGCAACTTTGCATCAGAAAATTGTGAAGGGGGTAACTCTTTGTTACCTCCCTGATAGTGATTTCATTTGTTGTACCTTCAACCAAGGTTATTGCGAGGGAATTATGTTAGAGCAATGACAGGATTAAAAAGAAAATACGATGGGAGGGACAGGTAATTGCTAGAAATGTTCCTACCTTATCTAATATCAGAGAGGTATTGAAGGAAAATATGGAATGGGAGTCTGTTTCTTAGGCGGGAAAGTGGGGGCTGATCGGTTCCTATTTCGTACGTGACTGCTCCTTGTACATGATTTAAATTATTGAAAAAATTATGTGCCAGCTTTGTAATAAATGAAGTAATTGGTTCTATTGCAAGATCGTTGTGGAGGGTCTTATTGCTGACAAACCAGGGGGCATTTACTGTAATTCTTAAAATTTTGTTTTGGAAGATTTGTAACTTGTTTAATGTGGTTGGGGCAGCTGAAATCCAAACAGGACATGCGTAGGTTAATATTGGCCGAAGAATAGATTTGTAAATGGTTAAAGTGGAATGAATTTTTAGCGAAGAGTTACGGTTAAGAATTGGACGTAAAATAGCTAACCTTCTATTGGCTTCAATTACTTTGGACGAGATGTGACTGTGCCAATTTAGTCTTGTGTCCATCAGAACGCCGAGATAACGAATAGATGAGTTCAGAGGAGACCAAGGAATGATAGAAGAATCCAAAGTCAAAGGGCGAGGAAAGACAGGATACCTTAGAGTAAATACTTTGGCAATTGATTTGTTTGGGTTGATTTTAATTTTCCACAGTTTAGACCAATTTTCTATGTTTTTTAGGTGACATTGAATTATACGACATGCTGTGTTTAGATTTCGGTTTGCATAAAAGAGTAAAGTATCATCTGCAAAAAGAGCTATATTAACTGTATTACTAGTAGGAATATCTGCGACGTACAAGTTAAATAAGAAAGGAGATAACGGGGATCCTTGTGGAAGACCAGCAAGAACAGCCCGAGGTGAAGAAATGAAAGAGTTATTGAACAGTCCTTAATTACGTCTTCTACTATCATAGTATTCATATCATGATGCGGATTATTCATTCGCTTATAAGTAGATGAAGTGATAAAAATGCAGAGTATCTCTTTCTGATTTGTTTAAACATCATTTATTCTGGCGTAGCCATAAAGCTGTTGGTCATAGGGCCATATCGGCTTTAGCACTTGCATACAATGTGTGTGTGTGTGTGTGTATATATATATATATATATATACATATATATATACATATATATATATATATATATATATATATAAATTTACAACTGAGATTTCCTTTCCAAAAGCCTCGAAAACGAAGACATTTCAAAATCAGAGCAAGAAGTCATGTAATCATAATTTAAATAATGCAAATAACTTACTCCAAATTGCTCTTCATACATCTGGATATTTTTATTTCCCTTTTCGTACTTGCAGTCTTACATAAATTTGCTGGTATTTCGTACTTTTTTAAAAACATTTCTTGACGTCTGGCGGTTTCAATATCCATCAAGCTGAACCAAATTTTCTTCCGTGAGACTTTGATTCTAACATAAGAGAGTGCTGCACTAATTGAACAAAAACACGGGAAAAAGAATAAGATGAATCTAGATAACTGAAAAAGTTCTGATCCCTCAAGCCAATCAACTACTTCCCTGGCTGAACTGTTTCAAGTAAATGCTGCACCCTAGTTTAACAGGCAAGAAAAAGTATTATAATGTAATTGTGTACACCATAAACAACCAACAATTTTAACGCTATTTTCTAAGTAGACCGTGTCACGAGACTAATAATCAATAAGGCAAGAATCTAAAACGGAAATCCCGCACCATAGTATCGAATGAAGATCATTTATATTAAATCTTTGTGGTAGTAAATGAAATTAGACCTTATGTATTAATTATCGATTAATAGTCCAGTAGTTAAGTCGGTCAATACTCAGACTACGTTATTTACAAGATATTACAGTAATAATGTAAAAACAGATAAATGTAAACGTAAATTACTACTAGAAACTCTTTATAATGAAATTACTAATAATAAAAGTACTTTAAAGAATAGTTTCGCTTCATTTACAGTGCAAAAACTAATTCGAAAGGAATAAAAACTCCACTGTAAAATCTCGTTGTGACGACAATTGTATACAGATGCCGCATATTTAGGTTTTAAGTTTTAATAAATTACACGCACGAATAACAGAATAGCTCCAATTGCAGACTGCACTCTTCCCCAGGAACAACAGGGGTTTAGAAAAGGTCGTTCAACAACAGATGACATATTTACATTAAAACACATAATTGAGAAAGGAGTTGAGTTTAATAGAGAAACATATTTAGCCTTCGTGGATATTGAAAAGGCTTTTGATAATGTCAACAGATGTAAATTATGGATCATAATGAAAGAATAAGGGTATCCAAGACATCTAGTACAAGTGGTAAAAAGTATGTATTATAATAGTAATACCGCAGTAAAATACAATGTTTCTGGAAAGAGAATTATAAATAAAGGAGTAAGGCAGGGTGATAGTCTTTCGCCAACACTCTTTTAACACATATATCTGGGATATATAATTAAAAGGTGGAAGAACATGATGCCCTCAGGAATTGGCGAAAATATATTTTGAAATACTGTTTTATATGCTGATGACCTGTAATCCTGCAGATCCTGTGGAACTATAAATAGAACATTTAAAAAGAAAGCACGAAAAGAACCCCTGTTAAAACTTTATGGGCTTTATGGATATAATTGCTCTCCCAGTTTTACTGTATGGATGTGAAACTTGGGTTCAAAACAAGAAGATTGTAGGTGAATTGAATTAGCATAATGAGATTTCTGAGACGAGTAAAGGGCGTACATTAAGAGTCCAGATAAAAATTGAAAAAATAAGAGAGGAACTAGGGCGGAAAGAAACAGTACATGACAAAATTAAGAAGTACAGACAGCAATGGGTGACACATTTTGGAAATATGCCGCAAGACAGACTCCCAGTGCAAGCCCTGAATCATAGGCTGCGAGGAAAAAGAAACATTGGAAGACCAAGAACGAGATGAAAAGAGGCTGGAACAGGCAGTATGCCTAATAAGTAAAGGAAGATGATGATGATGAACTTTTAATAAAATGGACCTTAAAAAGGCAGTTCTTACTGCTAAAGTAGCTTTGGAAAAAGTAATGAAAAATATAACTTGTGCAATCATACAGATAGTTTATGAGCTCTGAAGCGTATGGCAACAAAGAAATGAAAATAATGAAAAAGAAGCAAAGAATCAAAACAAGTCATTTTAATAATTCAAATGGGCATACAGTGGGCACATGGGCAATAACTAAAAATCTTCTAAAACAATTACGGAAGTACGATGTAATTCTTATTGAATCTAGTAGTAGTAGTAGTAGTAGAGTTGAACTTAGTGATTCTTATTGAACGTATTAATATCATAACAGTAGTAAAAGAAGGACTTCCGGCCTATAGTAATACTCGTTCGTTTGCAGATACTTTAATAATTAAATTATACGGGTGATCAGTGACTTTACAGTTTTAGAAGTGGAGAACATAAGACGAGTACCCAAAGGGAGTTTCCTTATGTCGGCAACAAAAAGATTGCACAATTTTATGGAAAAATTTTATTTCAGTAGATGCAAAATTTATTGTACTATTTTTAACATAACCACCATCAGAACTGAGACATATCATGGCATAAACATTAGTATCCCAATAGTGTATTTTAAATCTGAGGCCTGGGATTGGTATTAGTATTTCACAGTCATCTGCATCTCTGCGTCGCTTCGATACACGTGATGCTGGCCGGATAGAGATTTCTTGGTGTCAGAAAATATGGAAATCGTTGGGGTCAAGATCCGAACTGTTGGGTGGATAGTCAAATACAGAGGCGGCTCTTGCTTGGGTTGTACTGTTTCACAACCACCAGATAATCGAAGAATATTGCATAATATAAGGAATATACACTTTCTTTTTAATTAATTCAATATTCAAGATATTACAGCAATATTGATGTATATAAAATCATTTTGAAACCAAGGAACGCCCAGCTAGTACTCTCGCCCTCACGTGGTGCTCTTCCAGGCATTATACCACATCACGCTCTTCGCTCTATTACTGCATTTATTCTTTGGCTCTACGCTTCAAAACGCTTCGTCGTAGGACCTTCGGTAGCCCCACCAAGTAAGTGGGGGTCTTCTTGCCAAGCTCTAAGCTGCGACCGAGGCAGTCCGAGGGAAATACCAATAATCTGCCTTCGTCTGACATTAACTGCAACTTAATTTAATGAATTTCGCGAGTTATTGAAAGTGCATAGTTCAGTCAATTATTGACGGTATTGAATGCATTGTCTATGATATTTGGAGAATTTGATTTGGCATTAGATTTGTTGATTTAAAACGTACATTTGATCGGTTCTTTGTGTGAAGTTGGCCGTTCTGAAGGGAAGTCCCTTCCTGTCTCTCACTCTGTGTGCTTCTTTGCGGTCTCGCAGCAGCCACTCTGTCACCGGTCTGCAAGCATTATAGTGAATACGGGTGTATATAGATCTTTCATTATTGAAATATATACCAGGGTAGTAAAGTTTTCGAAATAAAATAATGTTATTTGTACAGAATGTGTCCAAAGAATAGTACGTGTTGCTATATTCTGAAGTACGATTACTGTATTCCCGAAACCACGTAATTGTTTGCTTTATATGAATTATATTATCCTCAGTTGTCTCAAAGGATAAATAACACAAAAACTTGAGGGTCCACTGGAAATCAAAGCCAGAATTGCGTACGTGGGGGGTGGGGGTAAACGGACACAACGTATAAAATTATAAGTTATATTTCAATATATATTTTAATAAACTTAGTTTTACATAATTTACTTGAATTGCTTCATTTTATATGTTAGTGTAGTGAATTTTGGAATAGTATATTCTTCAACAAGCGTAGAATGACAGCTATTATTCACGAGTTGATGTTTACGACACGAGCGACGTAGAAGCGATTGTCGGAATTTCTACGAGTGAATAATAGCCATTCTACGCGAGTAGAAGACTACACTTTCTCTACGACTTTCAAATTGATATTCTAAAAATACTGAATGGGCGCCTTAACCTAACAGAGTAGTTACAGAACACTCTTTGTTCTCTGACTCTTACAAACACCAACTCGCATACTGTTTCGTGGTACACCTGTCTTACGATAGTTGCAACCTGCTGCGATAGAGCACGCAGCGCCTCCATAGGCGACTGCGAGAACCCTCGGCCGTGTGTAATGAACTATGACGAATGTGATGGGTCGACAGCCTTGCGAGCGTGCGAGAATAATATTCTCGCATTGCTTGTGGAATCGGTATCATTACTGCATCCGATAACGTGCAGAAATGTATGCAATCAGGATTAGTCGTAGAGAAACTACATTTCCGTAATTCGATAGAGCTGCAAACTCGAGTTTGTTCGGGCACCAGCCGCCGCCGATCAAATATAACCCAGCGGAAAGCAGCAGAAGCTGAAATTTGTTGTAACAAGAGCCGGTTGTGGGAAACCGTATGACCATTCATCCTACAGTCAAAATCTCGCCACGAAATACATCTTTTCTTTTATGCCATGATATTTCCGTCAGCGTCTCATAGGAACGAAGAGTTGCAGGTGTCTGCCAAATACTGGTACACATTCCAGATAATAGTCTTCTATGACACAGGGTTACATGCAACATGTGTTGCAACTGCAACAATAATGTTTTTCTATGAAATTGTGTTATCTTTTTGTTGAGAACCTACGAAAAGTACTTTCTGGTTGCATCTCACAGATTCCCCATTATTTACAAAATACAATTTGACTCCCGTACATGTGAGGATACGGACAGGTTGGGAGCGATGACTCACGCGGCGGAGAGGCGGTGGGAAGCCGGCGCTGGCAGGGCGGGGCCGCTGCACTGGAGGGTGCAGGAAGCGGCGCAGGAATCCGGCCGCTGGCAACGCAACGCAGTCGGGACGCCACGCCCTCAGAACTCGTCACTCTCCTATCCCCCCCCGCTCGCCCGTCTCTCTCGCGGCAAGGTCCGTCCCATTCCACTCACGCCGCCTTGTCCTCAGTCGCCAACCTTATCCTGGTGAGCTTACCCGTCCGTTCTACACCACCTTCTCTTCTCTTTTCTCCCTCCCTCTCTCTCTCTCTCTCTCTCTCTCTGTCTCTCTCTCTCTGATTCCTCAGTATTTCGCCCCATCCCGCTCCCCTCTAGCTGTTCTTTAAATATATTTTCTCTCTTCTCTGCGTTCTCCAACTCTCTAAATCTGGAGTTCCAATGATTACCGAGGGGGAACAGGATTTTGAATACTAGCTTGATAACTAGGTCCATTTCAGTCACTGTCTGGAGGAGAATTCTAGTGGCCGGTTGCTCTCAGCGGTAGTTCGGTATTTTTCGGGATTTTTCCGATCAATACCAGGCGAATGTCCGAGCAATACCCCAGCAAACAAGGGACGCACCGCGCGCAATCTTCCCTTCCTCTTCCTTGCCATATCTTCATTCATTACTTTCGTACCTTACACTTACAAGCACAACACTACCACATTGCTCGGGAGACAAGTCGGAAGCTTAGAGCTTTCCCGGTTGGGGAGTTACCCTGCTGGAAATGCCAGGTTGGAGAGAAACCTGAAAGTTCATATAAAGGTCGGCGTCGGATCTTACCTTCCAGAGGGGGAAAATCAGCGCCACCTTCCGCGACAAAACATGTACTACACTTACGAGACAAATTTCCTTAGCGGTTGACGCGCCCGGAAACACTAATCAATCAATAAATCCAACTCTCAATCCCATCATTCCCTTCTCCATCTCAGGTTTCCCCTCTCTTTGCGCTTCTCTCCCCTTTCTGTTCTTCTCCGATCCTCACCTTTCTTGCTCTTGTTCGCCCGTAATCACTCTTCTCAATATTACTCTGCTCCACCCACGCCTTCAAGTATCTCTCTACACTGACATTCTCACACTTCGTGCCCACTTGTTCTCGCTTTCCGTATGGTCCCCCCTCCATTTCGTTCCTATTTATCTCTCCCGCTCGCGAGACAACCTTCTTACTTTCTCACTACCACTTACGCAGTAGGGAGAAAGTTATGTAATGCTGCGAGAAAAAACGGCGAATGTTCGGCAGAAACACTCTTATTGTGGGCTCCCATAACGAAAAAGTAGATAAATCCAGTTTCTAAATTTTAAAAAATTTCTCTAACAAATGCTGTAGCCATAATCCTTTTTTGGGGTGAGTCCTTTAGAAAATCGAATGACAGCAAAACGTCTTTTTGTCTGTCCGTCCGTCTGTCTGTCTGTCTGCCTATCCGTCCGTCTGTGAACAACGCTGGTGGCTAAACCGTTCAGCCGATTTTCTCTAAAATTGATATTCCTCAATCGATCTGCCTGATATCGCGGCCCGTTGAATTTAAAAACCGATATTTGGGGGGGGGAGTGGATTTTATATGAAGCTTCTAGAACATTTTAAAAATTTTCAAAAAAATGGCTCCATCGTTTTCGATTAATGAAAAGACAGTTAAGATAATTAATAGTGGAAAGGCGTTTAAGAGAATGAGGCAGGTCTCATTTTCGTTGAACTCTTTGATTCTTCAAAAATTGCAGAAGTTCAAATTTGTTGGTCTCTTACTACAACTACAATCATGAAGATAGAGATTGTTCCCTTAATGAAATCTGTTCCTTAAAGAAAGACTTTGAAATAAGGTCATGTACAATTTTTCGAAAATTTGAATACTCATAAATAAGTAGTCAAAGCAAATGAAATTAGCCGTTCAGTTAGACAATTGTTTTGTAAAGCTTAACTAACCGAAATTCCTGAACATACTTTTTTAAATCACTATTCATAATACCACGCAATTCACGTTTGTTCCATTTGTCCATTTGCTTTAGCTGATTGTCAAAAAAACCTCTCGTCTCGTTCAACTTTTCTCAGTTTATCTCTGCCTAGCCCTTTTCTTTACCCAGCCCTGCTCCTTCCAGTCCCATTCCTCCCTGCTTTACTATGACACCTTCTTTCTTCTCTTCGTTCCTCAGACCCATTCAATCCACCTGCGCGCCTCACAGTTGTTTCCCATTTAGTCTGGATCCACCTCCACCTGTCCGTGATCTTAACTGCCTACAATCCACTCCAGTCTGATTCATTCTACTCCATCTCTGACGCCCACTTATTTGCCTTTTATCTCCATACAAACTCTCCTCTTCAATGACTTCCTAACTGTCGTATGACTGTCTCAGTCCTGCCTTAGCAGACGGGCAACCAGCCGCGGACTTCTTCACGGTCTGTCCCACACGTCATCGCTAAGAAATGCTGCAAAATTGTTTAACCTTGTTCTGCATAAAAAGTGCGTTGAAACCCGTTTTTAGACTGGGAAGCAGTATGTAAAACAGCTGAAGAACAGGTAGCTAATAATAAATGTAAAAAGTGGAGATAGTATTAAAGATCCTACTAGAAGACGAGATGAAACATAACGCCAGGATGAGAACAAAAATGTGCGACTGAAAGTTTTTAAAGAAGTAAGGATGAAAATGATACTCGGGATGTACATTTTATTGCACGTGGAGTAGAAATAATTTTGTCATTTTGATGTTTCTTTCCAAACCATTCTGGTGAGTTCAGACGAACTGATAAGTGTCCGAGGAAAAGAAAAAAATCATTGACTTGATTCTTATGCCTGATCCCTACGTGTCTCTTCTTAAAAATGTCTAGTTGACAAAATAATACGCAATAAATGTATAAGGAAAGTAGCATGAAGGAAAGAAATACGTGCAAATACTTATCTCAGAAGTGGACTGCTAGACATTTATTACCCACGAGAAAAATCGCTAGTAGACACTTACTTGCTGTAATTTCTCTGTCCACGCCGCGTTCTACCCCCTCCACCAGGCGGTCTTCCCCGTCTCACTTCTCCCTCCCCGCAACGTTCCAGCCTCCCCGCACGCTTCGCCGTGTTGGCATTCGCCATGCTCCCTGCCATGCACATTGCTCTATTGTCACTTCCCGCTCCATCTCGCCTGCGCCGGCCCACCACGCCCCATCACGCCACCGCACCCCATCCCACCCCACCCCACTTCTCCCCCTCCCCCTATCCCGCTTTTCCCTGCCCCAACCCGTCCCATCCCGTTTCACTCCGCTCCACACACTTAGCTGTTCCGCGATACCTAGATGCATTTATTTTTACATTATACCATATTTTCAAAAAATAAAACAGTATTGAAGGAGAAGAAAGCATCAATAACTAATGGATTCACATGTATCAGTAGAGAAAATGTCATGAAAATCGGATAACTGGTTAAAATGTGTTTGCAGAACTTACAGGCATACATTAATTTTTAAGCTAAAAAATTACTGCTACGTTAAAAATATACCGTCTGGTTCTTTGGCCATCAAAACCTGTCGATCGGTTTAAAAGTTATGTGGGAGGGACGAAACTCACAAAATCCGGTGAAATATAAAAAAGAACAAGCGCTTGTAATGAAGTATGCTTCCGTTGGCGAGCGGATCGGCCGAAAGCGTTTGCCGTTTTTTTTACACCGGATACCTGAGTTGATCTTCGAAATAAACACCGACTGATTGATTGATGGGTGACTCCGGGCATGTCAACAACTTAGGTCATTATTCCCGTAAGAGAACCGCATATTTTTATCTCGGGAAGTGGCGGTGATCGTCACCCCCTGGAGATC